>BSBM01000445.1:29742500-30342500 GCA_027924585.1 Larix kaempferi | reverse complement strand
TCCTCGTGTAACATCCCGAAAATACCCAAAAAAAAAAATTATAATAGCAATAATTATCAAGGTTATTTAATGCGGAACATATAATTTAATTTGAATTCTTAACTAATATAATTAATGATGCTGACACGTCAAAATAAGATATAATTGTAATTGATGCTTCAGATTTAAGTGGATGTTAATCTCCTTAACGACATATCTTTTATGATTATGTAAACAAGTACAGTTTAGGGTTTTTCTTTATTTCTTGAAAGTGATTACTTGATGTACTATTGTGATGTTCTTGATGAAGTGCTGATGGTTCGTTTGTATGATGATGAAGGGGTCCTACGAGGTACCCTGGAGTTTACTTAGCTACGTTTAACTAAGGCATTTGAATCTTGTTTCCATGTGCAGACCGCAGGTAAGAAATCCTATAAGACAACATATGTTAAGATTACTTGTGTTTTTAAGTTCATCGTCAATGTAATATTAGGATGCTAAGTAATTCCTTGCGACACCAGTTATTGGAGGTATGGATGCATGGTTCTAATCCTACTTTAAAGTACTATCTTATGAAGCTCTTCAATGTTATCATTCCAATGTCGTCCAAAAGATCCGTTATGATACTACATTTATTGTCATAAGACTACTGTCATTAATATTTAAACAACGATATTACTATCTATTAAGTATGCTATTATAAAGCTTGTAGAAATAATAATTACACCTTCGAACTATCATCGTACTTAGCATCTATAGGTTTTAGACTACTCTATGTCATGTATTTATCATTTCAATAGACATACAAAACTATAGAAATGAAATATATATATCTTATAGTTACTATTTATTTACATATTGCATGGACATATTATTCAATTATTTCAATGCCTAATTTTAAACTTGAAACTATATAAAATATACACTACATATTACCATGTAATATGATATGGTTTTTAATATACAATGATATGATAAACAATAGCAATGTTATGCTTTTCGATATGCAATCCTAGCTATACTTTTAGCACTATAGGATATTATCCTATGTAGACCATGAATACGATCTAAACAACCTTAGAAAGATTATGGCTTAAGCAGTAGTTTGAATTATGCTATATGTATTAGCTCTTATCCTAAGTGTTATTGACATATGTTATTGTATCCACCAAAATCTCGATATTGAAGTGATGAATTGACGAGTAATAAATTCCTAGCTGCAAGTTGACAGGGTTACAATCATGTATTAAAAGTTCTAACCAAACTCCATAGTGGATAGTGTTGTTGTCAACCCACGTAGCCCATCCACGTGAACTTTGATTTATAACATAGCTTGCAATCCTAGCTAGACATGGCTGTTATAACGTCTCTCCTCCGAGCTCTACATGGTAATTATCACTAGCATGCATTGTTGGCAACGTCGTGATTGTTTGTAATTAATGAGATATTAATACCATGTTGCTCGGCTTTCAATGTAGCATTGTTGGCATCTCTCTTTCTCGTTGATCTTCACCAGATCTTGATCATTGATTTGGGTAACCCTAATCTCGTTGTAAGTAGTGGTAGCGAGTTTCATGGTCTTCATTGTTACGTTGGAGTTGGGCCAACAAGCTGCCAAAATGTAGGGTTGGTAGAAGTTCCCTTCAAGGGTTTCGACCCTGTGACCTATGAGAGGTAGTTTCTTTTTAATAGTTGTAGACTTTGGCTTCATGCCATAGAGCCATGATGCATTCATATGAAGTGTGGTTTTCTGTCAGCTGCTGAGAGTGGTTTTGTAATTTGGTTTTTGGCTCTCTCGAATAGATGGTATCATCTTCTGAGTTGCTCCATGTAAAGGAGTTGCAACCAACCTATGATTTCATCGTTAATGCTTGGAATGGAACTTTTAAAGGGTAAGTAAATTAATAAATAAATGTAATTATGTGAACTTGTAATTTATTTGTGTTAACAGGTTTTTAACCAATCGAACTTGTGATTTGGCAGGTGCCCTCTTCGTTGGAAGGTTTCTAAGCAAAGGGTTTTGAGAGAGGAAAGCTACTACTGCTTCCTGGTAATCTCCGGTGGTTCTCGCAAAGCCTCATAGGTGCCTTTGATGTGTTTTTCTATGTGCCGAGAGATGGAAAATCTTCGACTTGTATCAGTGATGGCTGAAAGAAAGTTTAAGCTTGTTTTGTTTTGATATCAAACTGTAAGAGGTTGATCCTCAGTCTGATATTTGATGCTCGGCTCAGTATTGTTTTGTTGTAGCATTGGAACCATTTTGAGTTGGTTTTTACACTGTGCATTGTTAAGTTTAGGGTAAAACCCTGTATAATTTTGTGGTTCCATGGTCTCAGCTTATTGTTAAAATGTCAACGGTAACTCTATGTATTATTGGGAACCTTGTAAGGTCATAATGTATTTCTCTATTATATGTTTGAATTGAAATCTAGAACCGAGGGTTCTTTTTGCACTTGTAAACTATGGTTTGTTTTCTTCTCAATGGAAATTTAAATAATAGGTGACTGTTTTGAAGTTGGTTATGGCCAAGCAACAATAGTTGTCTTGGGCTGAAATTATTAATTTGTATGACTTAAAAACTGTATGTCTGTGTTTTGTTCTTGTTGTTGATAATCTAATTTGGAAATAGATGAAAAATAGTTGACTGTTAATAGTTGTCGAAACAGATATGCCTCCATACTCTAGTTTTGTTTTTACGAAGGATACTCTACCTGTAGCTTACGATTTCTATCGAGCTTGTGTCGATCTTTGTACCCAAGACTAAATCTTTGTAATTATAATTTCGATAATGTATATGTATAATGCTAGGGATTGTGAGCTAATGTTTAAACATGAATATGTAATCATGCCTTCGACTGTCTGTTAGATAATTCTTTGATAGTAAGCTTATCATATATAAAAGATAATATGGTTTAATAAGTCATAAATGTTATCATTCTCTGAAATAATGTCTACAGTTTGTCATAGAAGACTTGAGATGGAAATTATGATGTGTGTATACAGAACTAGGGTTTGTAGTGTATTAGGTTTCGATACTACTGTAATAAATATTCGATACTTGAAATCAAAACAGGAAATTAGTGAAGAAATAAAATATGTATAGTGACAAGAAATCTATATAGTGATTAGTTCTTGCAGCTGATATAATACTTGAAAACACTATTACTTGGAAACCATGAAATGTTAAATTTTGATTGCATTTTCTTGCTATTTTAAATGAATAGAGACAAGAGAAATATATGGAATTGTCAGAAGCATACTGTGTTTAAACATAGGACAGAATGATAAATAGAACACTTACTGAAATCATTTATCCAATCAATGGCAATCTGCCTATCTCTCATCTATCATTAATTTGCTTCTCTATACTAGAGTACTATGTAGAGAACAACATGGGGAAAAATATAGATATTGTTATCTAATCAAATAATTCACAAGCTTTATTATTCAGAATCAAACATAGAGAAAAAAAATAAATAAATTCTTTCACATAATAGAGTTTGAACAAGTAGAAGCATTAAACTATAAACAAAGTGGGAACAGTGAAACCTGGTTAACTATAGGGAAACAAACAGCCCAAGGAACCTGTTCCACCCAACCAATTCCTGAAGACAGCCAAGTTACTTTCCTTAGGACCCCCGAGCCTGTTCACTGAACCACCAGGAGGAAGAAACATAGAAGCTTAGGACCTCAACTTGCAGTAGCAATAGTTATCCAGTCTTAAAGAATTAGCAGTCAAAGGGACCTACACCAGCACCTCTGGTTTTCCTTCTCAGAATAATGTGCAAAATTCCAGTTGCACTCTCACGTAGCCTCCCTATTCGAATCTCTCAGTGATCACCTGATGCACTTGAAGAATATTTCTATAGAAAATATAATAAGAGCTGCCTGCTCAATTCGAATTTTCCTTATGTAGGCTGCCTAGGCCTTTTACTGGTTAACTGGTCATTTAATGAGCTACCTACTCACTCCCACCACTTGGGGGATAATGCCACATTTTTAGGGGTAGTTGTCCTATAACCAACAGCTAGTGGTGAAGTGCAATTGCTGCCATCTGTCCCATGGCTTCTAACAGCTTCCATTCCTTCGAGTGGGTCAGTGAACACTCATTTAACAGTTCCCTTATGTTTTTGTCTCCTACTTTAATTTATTAAATAATAACAATCAGTAATTAGATTCATCCTTGACCAAACTTGGTCATAATTACAAAACTTTGTAATTAAAATTTAACATAAAGTATTTTACCAATAAAATAATTTTTTCAGAATTTGGGTAAGTGACATACACCCCCCCTTAAGCCTCAACATCATCCTCGATGCTGGTTAATCACTCTCTGAGTGTTACTGAAATAGAGATGGGTATGCTTCCTGCATACTACTCTCCAACTCCTAGGTTGCCTCTTCCGGGCTAAGGTGCTTCCATTGCACCTTCACTTGCCCAATGGTGCAATTTCAGAGTAGAGTTTCCCTCCTTTCGAGGATACAGTCTGGTTCCACCTGAAAATCATCGTCTTGTCCCACCTGTACATCATTCCAGTTTACAACATGAGTAGCATCATGTACATACTTCTTTAAAAATGATATATGAAAAAAGTTATGTATCTTTATATTTGGTGGCAAAGCCAGTTGGTATGCCACTGGTCCAACCCTGGACAATATTTCGAAAGGACCACAATACTTGGGTGCCAACTTGGAACAACTTCCCAATTTCAATGAACTCTTCTTCGGTCTTACCTTGAGGAACACATGTTCACCAACTTGGAACTCTTTATGAGTCCTTTTTAGATCTGCTTGACTCTTTTGCCTATCTTGGGCAGCTTTTAGATTTCCTTGTACCTCTTTCACAATTAGTTCTAACTCTTGCAACAATTCAGGTCCTAAAACAACTCTATTTACCGGGTCATTCCAAGAAACAGGTGTATCACATTTCCTACCATAAAGAATTTCAAATGGGCTAAGTTTGGCCGATGCATGATAATGGTTATTATATGCAAATTCTGCTAAATGCAAGTAGTCTTCCCACTTACCGAGCTAATCCTTAACATACATTCTCAGTAAGTCTTCCAAAACTTGATTCACCCTTTCTGTCTGTCCATCCGTTTGTGGATGAAATGATGTACTGAAGTTTAAGGTTGCATTCAACCCTTTAAAAAAAGACCTCCAAACGTTTCCAATAAACTTAGAGTCACGATCTGAAATTATCACTTTTGGTATACCATGTAGTCGAAAAGTCTACTTCATGATGATTTCTGCAATGTCTGAAGCCTTATGAGTAGTTTTCACATGTATAAAGTGTGTTGCCTTGCTATGTTTGTCCACTACCGCCATGATAGAGTCATTTTGTTTCTGATTTTTGGGTAGTCCAGTAATAAAGTCTATGCTTATCACTTCCCATTTCTAGCTAGGTATAGGCAATGGCTGCAACAATCCAGCTGGATGTTGATGTTCAACCTTCACTTTCTGACAGTCCAAACACTTAGCTATGTACTCTGCTACTTCATCTTTCATTCTGGGCCAATAGTACTCTTTCCTTAGCATAGTAATGGTCTTCTGATAACCTGGATGGCCAGAGTAATGGCTTTTGTGCATCTCATTTAAAATCAGAATTTTTACTTCTGGTATGTTGGGTACATACAATCTGTTTTTGTATAACAATAGTCCATTTTCCTTCAAACTGTAATCTACCATAGAATTTTCAGAACTGCTATTTGCTGTCTTTTCTTGTAATTTCCTGTATTCTTCATCCGTTTCACTCCTTTCAAGGATTTGAGTTTCTAAGTCTGTTGAATAAGTACTGATGGATGAAATAAAATTCAGTTTTTCCTTGCGACTTAATGCATCTGCAACCTTGTTCTCTTTCCCTTTAATATGCTAAATTTTGAAATCATACTCACTTAGGAAAGTTGACCATCTAGCTTGTCTAGCTTTCAGATTTGTCTGATCTAATAAATATTTCAGACCCATGTTGTCTGTCAATAAGGTAAATTTTCTGCCAATAAGGTGGTGATGCCACATTTTTAAAGCATGAATTACTGCTAATAACTCTAAATCATAAGTAGAGTAGTTCTTCTCATGTATTTTCAGCTTTCTTCATTCATATGCCACAGCATGCCCTTCTTGTGTTAGGACTCCACCAAGTCTGTCATTACATGCATCCGTGCAAACTATAAAATCCTTATTAGGATCCGCTATCCTTATAATAGGTGCTGTAGTCAATAACTCTTTTAACTTAAAACTATCTGAACACTTCTGATCCCACACGAATTTCTTCCCTTTCTTCTACAAGGAGGTTATGGGGTTTGCAATCTTCGAAAAACCCTCTATAAATTTTCTGTAATATCCTGTAATACCCATAAATGATCTTACATCTGACACATCCTTAGGAACCGGCCAATCATTAATGGATTTTATCTTGTCACGATCAACCGAGATTCCTTCTTTAGAAATTATGTGTCCTAAATACTGAATTTTGTCCTTGTTAAAGTCACACTTACTAAGCTTAGTGTATAGTTGATGATCTCTCAGAACTTGTAAGATAATCCGTAGATGTTCGTCATGCTATTCTTTGCTTTTAGAATACACTAAAATGTCATCTATAAACACAACAACAAACTTATCTAAGTATTTGTGCAGAATATTGTTCATCAAACACATAAATAGAGCTAGGGCATTAGTCAATCCAAATGGCATGACTACGAACTCGTAATGTCCATATCGACTTCTGAAAGCTTTTTTGAAAATATCCTCATCCTTAACCCACACTTGATGATATCCTGACCTTAGATCAATCTTTGAAAATATCATTACTCCACGTAGCTGATCAAATAGATCATCTATGCAGGGCAATGGATATCGATTCTTAATTGTCATCTTATTCAACTGGCGATAGTCTATGCATAATCTTAGGGTTCCATATTTCTTCTTAACAAATATAACAGGTGCTCCCCAAGGAGACACACTGGGTCTTATATAATTCTTATCAATTAGTTCCTTCAACTGTGATTTCAACTCATTTAATTCCAGTATATTCATCCTATATGGAGCTTTAGAATTCGGTACTGCTCCTGGTATTAACTCGATGGTAAAATCTAAATCTCTTTTAGGAGGTAATCTTGGAATCTCCTCAGGAAAAACATCTTTGAAATCCTTTAGGATAGGTATGTCTTCTAGTTTCAGTTTGTCCTCCTTACAAATAAACTCATCATTTACTACATTTATTGCAAACAACTGACATCCTTTCCTAATTGCCCTCTTTACTTGCATGGCTGAAATCTGTCTAAGGGTTGTCTTTCTTGGAATACCTTTTACTTCTACAGTTTCTCCTTCATTATTTAAACATGTAAAACTTTTCTCATAACAATTCAGAATGACATGATGAGCTTCTAACCAGTCCATTCCAATTATAATATCATAAGATCCTAAAGGTAAAATATTCAACTTGATTTGTGTCTTTAACTGGTTCATGGATAAAGCACAACTTTCAATAAAATCTGATACTTTTCTCTTTGTTCCTGTTGCTAGGCTAACTAACCAAGATTTACTGAACTTTTCTATTTTCAATTTAACACTTTCCACAATATCTGGTGATATATAACTTAAGGTAGCACCTGGATCAATCAAAGTAGTAACATCATGATTTTGTAGCATACCTTCAATCTCTACCATAGAGATTTGATGATCTGCTTGTCTGTTGTCAAGTGCTGCATTGATTCTAGGCATCTCCCTTGCCAAATCTCCAACAGTAGGTTTAGTCTGAATAGAGTGAATGTTGTTAGCTATCCGCTTCCTCTTGGGGCATTCTGATGCATAATGAGGACCTTGACACTCAAAACATTTGATAGGTGCCTTTTGATCATTAGTCCTGGTAGTATTGGGAGTGTTTCTATGTGCTGTAAAATTATGTTGCTGACTGTTTCTGGGGTTGTTTCCTTGAAAATTCTGATTTTAAAATTTTTTCTTTTGGAAACCAGAATTCCCACTAAACCTGGAATTTTTCTTTTTTCAGCTCAAAATTATTGGGTTAATGACTTTTCTAGTTTGACATTCCTTCTCTTTTCCGATTAGTGTCATAACAAAAAGTTGCTTTCCTCATGGCCTCTTCTAAGGTCTTTGGACTGTCATACTCGATTCTGTCCTTGATATTGAAAGGTAGATAGTTCAAGTATCTTTGGATCTTTGGTTTTTCTTCCACGAGGTATGGTACATATCTCAGTAAATTCAGAAATTTACTGTTCATTTCCTTCATGTTCATGCTTCCCAGCTTTAAGTCATAGAACTCCTTTGATTTGTATTCACAGTATTGTTCTGATAAGAACTTTTTGAAGTATTGTTTGAAAGTACTCTAGTTGACATCCTTGTCTTTGATGCCCTTCACTCTCTTGATGTCCTGCCACCAAATATCCGCCTTGCCAATCAAGTTGTAGATTGCCATCTTTGCCTTCAATGATTCAAAATAATGATATATTTGGAAATACTTTTTCATGCCAGAAAAGCAAGCTTCTGCTGTCTCTCCTTTTTCAGTTTCACCATTGAAGGTTGGGGGTTTGATTTTCTTGAACTCCCCAAAAATTTGCTCATACTATTTGTGACTTTTCCTTTTGGGTTTGTAGTCCCCTTTGCTACTGTCACTTGAATAATTTCTTTTCTTTTTTCGTTTTTCATGGGCAGCTTCTGATGATATCGAAATGCTGTTTGCATCATCGGCTTTCATCTTTTTACTTCTGTGTGGATGAGGTAAATCTTCAACATTGGAAGTATTCTCAATTTCTCTATTCTATTCATCGGTTGGGCATTGTTCGAATAGTACTTTATTTAAATCTTCTTGCGCCTTCAAGATTCTCTCATTGTCTTGTTTTACAGATCTGATTTCTGCCTTTAATTCTTGAAATGCTCGAAATAATTCTGACGAATTGTCATTTACTTCACCATGGAATTCTTCTCTTTCAAAATGCCTTCTCGTGCTATGACTATTGGGTTGAAATCTGTCTTCTAAATGTTCAACTGAGCATTCCATACCTGTAACTCAAAATAATTTCTATATAACACAATAGAATTAGTAAAAGTTCTGCTGTAAATAATTTTTTCTACTGCGTGTTCTTGGACCTTTTTTAGGCCTAGAGTTCGAACATGAGCTCTGATACCACATGTAACATCCCGAAAATAACAAAATAAATTTTTTTTTATAATATCAATAATTATCAAGGTTGTTTAATGCAGAACATATAATTTAATTTGAATTCTTAACTAAGATAATTAATGATGCTGACACGTCAAAATAAGATATAATTGTAATTGTTGCTTCATATTTAAGTGGATGTTAATCTCCTTAACGATAGATCTTTTATGATTATGTAAACAAGTACAGTTTAGGGTTTTGCTTTAGTTCTTGAAAGTGATTACTTGCTGTACTATTGTGATGTTCTTGATGAAGTGCTGATGGTTCATTTGTATGATGATGAAGGGGTCCTACGAGGTACCCTGGAGTTTACTTAGATATGTTTAGCTAAGGCATTTGAATCTGGTTTCCATGTGCAGACCGCAGGTAAGAAATCCTATAAGACAACATATGTTAAGAGTACTTGTGTTTTTTAGTTGATCGTCAATGTAATATTAGGATGCTAAGTACTTCCTTGTGACACCAGTTATTGGAGGTATGGATGCATGGTCCTAATCCTAGTTTAAAGTACTGTCTTACGAATCTCTTCAATGTTATCATTCCAATGTCGTCCAAAAGTTTTGTTATGATACTACATTTATTGTCATAAGACTACTGTCATTAATATTTAAACAACGATACTACTATCTATTGAGTATGCTATTATGAAGCTTGTAGAAATAATAATTACACCTTCGAACTATCATCGTACTTAGTGTTTACAGGTCTTAGACTACTCTATGTCATGTATTTATCATTTCAATACACATACAAAACTATAGAAATGAAATATATATATCTTATAGTTACTATTTATTTACATATATCATGGACATATTATTCAATTATTTCGATGCCTAATTTTAAACTTGAAACTATATAAAATATGCACTACATATTACCATGTAATATGATATGGTTTTTAATATACAATGACATGATAAACAATAGCAATGTTATGCTTTTCGATATGCAATCCTAGCTATACTTTTAGCACTATAGGATATTATCCTATGCAGACCATGAATACAATCTAAACAACCTTAGAAAGATTATGGCTTTAAGCAGTAGTTTGAACTATGCTATATATATTAGCTCTTATCCTAAGTGTTATTGACATATGTTATTGTATCCACCAAAATCTCGATATTGAAGTGATGAATTGACGGATAATAAATTCCCAGCTGCAGGTTGATAGGGTTACGATCATGTATTAAAAGTTCTAACCAAACTCCATAGTGGATAGTGTTGTTGTCAACCCACGTAGCCCATCCATGTGAACTTTTATTTATAACATGGCTTGGAATCCTAGCTAGACATGGCTATTATAATGTCTCTCCTCTAAGATGTACACGGTAATGATCACTAGCATGCATTGTTGGCAACGTCGTGATTGTTTGTAATTAATGAGATATTAATACCCGGTTGCTCGGCTTTCAACATAGCATTGTTGGCATCTCTCTTGCCTATTGATATTCACCAGATCTTGATTGTTGATTTCGGTAACCCTAACCTCGTTGTAAGTAGTGGTAGTGAGTTTCACCATCTTCATTGTTACGTTGGAGTTGGGCCAACAGGATGCCAAAATGTAGGGTTGGTAGAAGTTCCCTTCAAGGGTTTCGACCCTATGACCTGTGAGAGGTAGTTTCTTTTTAATAGTTGCAGACTTTGGCTTCATGCCATAGAGCCACGATGCAATCATACGAAGTGTGGTTTTCTGTCAGTTGTTGAGAGTGGTTTTGTAATTTGGTTTGAGTTGCTGCATGTAAAGGAGTTGCAACCAACCTCTGATTTTGTCGTTGATGCTTGGAATGAAACTTTTAAAGGGTAAGTAAATTAATAAAGAAATGTAATTCTGTGAACTTTTAATTTATTTGTGTTAACAAGTTTTTAACCAATCGAACTTGTGATTTGGCAGGTGCCCTCTTCGTTGGAAGGTTTCTAAGCAAAGGGTTTTGAGAGAGGAAAGCTACTACTACTTCATGGTAAGATCCGGTGGTTCTCGCAAAGCCTCATAGGTGACTTTGATGTGTTTTTCTGTGTGCCAAGAGATGGAAAATGTTCGACTTGTATCAGTGATGGCTGAAAGGAAGTTTAAGCTTGTTTTGTTTTGATATCAAACTGTAAGAGGTTGATCCTCAGTCTTATATTTGATGCTCGACTCAGTATTGTTTTGTTGTAGCGTTGGAACTGTTTTGATTTGGTCTTTACACCGTGCGTTGTTAAGTTCAGGGTAAAACCCTGTATAATTTCGTGGCTCCATGGTCTCGACTTATTGTTAAAATGTCGACGGTAACTCTATGTATTATTGGGAACCTTGTAAGTTCGTAATGTATTTCTATGTTATTTGTTTGAATGGAAATCTAGAATCGAGGGTTCTTTTTGCACTTGTAAACTATGGTGCATTTTATTTTCAATGGAAAGTTAAATAATAGTTGACTGTGTGAAAGCTGGTTACGGTGATGCCAAGCAACAATAGTTGTCTTGGGCTAAAATTATTAATTTGTATGACTTAAAAACTGTATATCTATGTTTTGTTCTCGTTGTTGATAATCTTATTTGGAAATAGATGAAAAATAGTTGACTGTTAATAGTTGTTGAAACGGATATGCCTCCATACTCTAGCTTTGTTTTTACGAAGGATACTCTACCTGTAGCTTACGATTTCTATCAAGCTTGTGTCGGGCTTTGTACTCAATACTATATCTTTGTAATCATAATTTCGATAATCGATATGTATAATGCTAGGGATTGTGAGTTAATGTTTAAACATGAATATGTAATCGTGCCTTCGGCTAACTGTTAGATAATTCTTAGATAGTAAACTTACCATATATAAAAGATAGTATGGTTCTAGAACGTGATGACTAGGGTTTAATAAGTCATAAATGTTATCATTCTCTGAAATAATGTCTACAGTTTGTCATAGAAGACTTGAGATAGAAATTATGATGTGTGTATACAGAACTAGGGTTTGTAGTGTATTAGGTTTTGATACCACTGTAATAAATATTTGATACTTGAAATCAAAACAGGAAATTAGTGAAGAAATAAAATATGTGTAGTGACAAGAAATCTATATAGTGATTAGTTCTTGAAGCTGCTATAATCCTTGAACATACTATTACTTGGAAATCATGAAATGTTAAATTTTGAATGCATTTGCTTGCTATCTTAAATGAATAGAGACAAGAGAAATATATGGAACTGTCAGAAGCATACTGTGTTTAAACATAGGACATAATTATAAACAGAACACTTATTGAAATCGTTTATCCAATCAATGGCAATTTGCCTATCTCTCATATATCATTAATTTGATTCTCTATACTAGAGTACTATGGAGAGAACAGCATGGGGAAAAATATAGAGATGGTTATCTAATCAAATAATTCACAAGCTTTATTATTCAGAATGAAACATAGATAAAAAAATAAAATAAATTCTTTCACATAACAGAGTTTGAATAAGCAGAAGCATTAAACTATAAACAAAGTAGGAACCGTGAAACCTGGTTAACTATAGGGAAAGTAAGATCCCAAGGAACCTATTCCACCCAACCAATTCCTGAAGACAGCCAAGTAACTTGCCTTAGGACCCCCAAGCCTGTTCACTGAAACACCAAGAGGAAGAAACTTAAAAGCTTAGGACCTCAACTTGCAGTAGTAATAGTTATCCAGTCTTAAAGACTTAGCATTCAAAGGGACCTGCACCAGCACCTCTGGTTTTCCTTCTCAGAATAATGTGCAGACTTTTAGTTGTACTCTCACATAGCCTCCCTATTCGAATCTCTCAGTGATCACCTGATGCACTTGAGGAATATTTCTGCAGAAAATATTGTAAGAGCTGCCTGGACAATTCGAATTTGCCTTATGTAGGCTGCCTGGGCCTTTTAGTGGTTAACTGGTCATTTAATGAGCTGCCTGCTCACTCCCACCACTTGGTGGATAATGCCACATTTTTAGGGGTAGTTGTCCCATAAGCAACAGCTAGTGGTGAAGTGCAATTGCTGCCATTTGTCCCATGGTTTCTAACAACTTGCATTCCTCCTAGTGGGTCAGTGAACACTCATTTAATAGTTCCCTTGGGTGTTTGTCTCCTAATTTAATTTATTAAATAATAATAATCAGTAATTACATTCATCCTTGACCAAACTTGGTCATACTTACAAAACTTTGTAATTAAAATTTAACATAAAGTATTTTGCCAATAAAATAATATTTTCAGAATTTGGGTAGGTGACATCTCCCTTCGGTATTCCGCAGTCTACATGCGGGACTCGAAAGTTGTATTTCCAAAACTGATTCTATGTCGAAATCGTGCTTCCGATTTCCGTAATTCGCAATGCGGAAGTCGGAATCCATTTTCGGCCTTGAAAATTTGTCCATCCGACTTCCGCTATTCTGCAATCCGCATGCGGAACTCGAAGTTGGATTCCTCCATTTTCTATCCCGATGAAATACTTCCCGCAATCTACATTCCGCATGCAGAGATGCAGAACTCCATATTCCAATTCCGGGGGGGAATCACCTCCCGCAATCCACATTGTGCATTCCGCATTGCGGGTGCGGAAATGCAGCTTTCCATGCTCCAACAATGGATGGTCCCCAACCTCTGCAGTCCGCGATCTGCATTGCAGATGCGGAAGGATCAAGGTGTCACCTACCTAAATTTTGAGACTATTTATGTTGTTGCAAAAACATTATATAAAATTATAATTACAAAGTTTTGTAATTATGACCAAATTTGGTCAAGGATGATTGTAATGACTCATTATTATTATTTAATAAATTAAAATAGGAGACAAACACCTAAGGGAACTGTTAAATGAGTGTTCACTAAACCACTAAGAGGAATGGAAGATTCTAGAAGGCATGGGATAGATGTCAGTATTTGCACTCCACCACTAGCTGTTGGTTATGGGACAACTACCCCTAAATTTGTGGCATTATCCCCCAGGTGGGTGGAAGAGAGCTAATGCCTCATTAATGACCAGGTTAACCACTAAAAGGCCTAGGTAGCCTAGATAAGGCAATTCGAATTGAGCAGGCAGCTATACATTATTTTCTGCAGAAATAATTCTTCAAGTGTATCAGGTGATCACTGAGAGATTCGAATATAAAGGCTAAGTGGAAGTGCATTGTGAGACTGCTGAAAATATTCTTAGAAGAGAACCAGAGGTGTTGGTGCAGGTCTCTTTGACTACTAAGTCTATATGACTGGATGAACAAATTTGTTGCTGCAAGTAGATTGACCTAAAGCTTCTACAGATTCTTCTTCCTAGTGGTTCAGTGAACAACCTTGGGGGTCCTAAGGCAAGTATTTTGGCTATCTTCAGGAATAGGTTGGGTGGAATAGGCTCCTTGGGTTGTTTGTTTCTCCTACATTCACCAGGTTCTACTGATTCTATCTTATTATTTTCAGTTAAACAATTCTCTGCAATTATAGGTGTAGTATTTACAGTTAATGACATACATAAGTAATTGTTTTCAGTTTCTGACCTAAGTAAGATGTTGTATAATGATGGTTAAGTAAATGAGATTATTGATTACAAATATTTTCTGTATTTTTCCATAGTGTTTCTATATAGTACTCTAGTACAGAGAAGTAGAATTAAATCAGATAATTGATAGGCATAATGCCAAGTGAATAGATAGACTGATACTGTAGTGTTTCTTTTAAATTCTGTAATTTCAATATTTCATGTTTGAACTCAGAAATAGAATAGCATATCATAAACAGATATATAACATTTTCTGTACTTAGTATGAAATGTAAAACATTTTATCTATGCACAAAACTATGTTTTTCTAATTATTACTATCTTTTTTTTTGAAAAACTAATACTATGAAATCCATTATCTCCTTTCCAATAATAAGATGTCATATTTCCACTTACTTCCAACATTATTAATTTAGAAATTCAACAGCTGCAAATATTCTTTTATACAAAATCGATACATGCATTTTATTCACATTACATTCTTTTCATTCAACATTCATGGTTTACACTTAGCATTATTCCTATCATAAACAGTCTGCTATATTTCAATTTTTGCATAATAGATTTATTCTAGCTTTTTATTTCCAAACCAAAGGATTACCATTGTTCAACTATCACATACATTACCTATCTTTGCAAGACAAATGTAGACAAAATTTTATTATTCTTATCAACCACAATATTATTTGGTGGTTCAAAACCAAAATCGAGTCTTAACACCATTCCAAACTTTACACAACAAAGATCACAGAGTTTCACTTTTATAAAAAAAGTTAGCCACGGCTATCGGCCAGAATCAACACAATATTTCTTAGTCAAACTATCAATTTATATAAAACTAGAAACCAATTATGTTTTATTTCAGACACAGTTTCATTATTCCATTAAAAAACAAAAGTATAAGTATCGTCACACAGAAACCATTATAAGTTATTTTCAATGCAAAAATCAAACTCTTATTATCTTTTAAACATTGTAAAACAGGACCCTTCTTGTCCACGCAGAAACAACTTAGTTAATGACTCTAGACTTTCATCAAAACACTGTCTTGATTTACCCAAACATCGAGGAAGTAAAGCTTATACATTGCACATAATCTATTTGAAGTTTTAATACTATTTCTTCCGTTAGAATTGACTGACGGTTTATCCTCTTGACATTTACATTTTAAACAAGTTACATTTCAAAAAAAATAACAGTAAAACACTGCAATGCAGAATAACAAGACTAGCCAAGGATCTCATCCTCTAGGCCTTGGTCTCCTGGTTCTTAAAACTTTTCACCGGCCAAAACTTTGCCAAGAACCTTTTACAACCTAGCGTCAAGTATCAAGCATCGACCACGCAGGGCCAGGAGAACCTACGAGGGAGGAACCACTGAGTCTTACCAAGTAAGTAGAGCAATAGTATTCCACCAAGCTTTCAAACCCTGTAACCTCTCGATGAAGTTGCACCTGCCACAAAACCCAGAGCGAGGTTAAATGAAGTAAAACATAGAGTTTAACTCGGATCAACACAAATATTATTGTCATTTATCATTAACTAAAACATTACCAGTGTATCATGTTTTCCAGTCTTAGGATGCCTTTAGAAAATGAAGCGAGAACCATTTAGCAAACACAACGAAGAAGAAATTCAGACCCGAGAAACACTTGTTAATTTCTTCATGCAAGAGATTCGATCTACGGCCAAAACCTTACTCTCAAAGACTAGCAGAAAAACACTGAAAACTACCTCCTAAAAATACATTGATTGATGCATTATGATTCGGCTCCAAAAACCTAAAAACTAGTTAAGTTTGTCCAGCATGTCCAGGGATCGAGCTCGAGGAAGGAGTCCTCCGAACCCTAACTTCCAAACCCTACATTGTAGCAAGCTGTCGGCCTCTCTATCCTACCACTACACAGCGAAATGAAGACCAAGAAACACTTCAACAGTACTTACAACAAAAGACTAGGGTTTCATTTCAAAGCCGAGATATTGTGAGATCAACGATGGAGGAGATGCTAGCCAGGCACGTTGAAGTTTGGGAAACCACTGCATTGAATGCCCTATTGATTATCACATCCACCACATCGCCAAATTAGCAGACCAAGGGTTAAAGTATGGCACAGATCAACATCGTAATAATATTTGTGAACCCTTTCACATGACCTTTAGCCACAAAGGCATCCACCTAAGACTTCCACTACACATAGTAGGTAAACAACTTAAATGTCGAAGACTGGTTTCGATAGTTTTCCAGCTCGATCGTATCAACACATTGAATACCCCATCATATCACTTGTCAGTGCCAAGATTTTAGGTTTATATCACTTAGGTCATTGCATTTCCATTATTTGATCCTCCAATACATGGTTTATATCTATAGTATTTTGTTTCTCAAAATACCAAGGTTACATTTATTCAGAAGGCTTTCGGTGCTTAGTATATGGTTTAGAATTCATTTATGCACATCATAATGTTGCACATATTTGCCACCTTCCCTCCATAAGGTTACATAACATATTACAAGGTATAAGTATTAAATTAGAAAGGCCTAATCCTATAGTGTGACAAATTCACAACATAAGTATCATAAATATAATTGCAAGTATTATAGTAAACAATGCTATACTAATTTGAATTTTCCATGCATGATGATTTATACCACAAAAACACTTATCTTTGAACCTTCAAGTTGCCCAAGAAACTGGATAAGTGAGGACAAATTTCCACCCAACCTTAAGTCTTTGTTCAGCCTATACTCTTTCAGCTGAGATACCACCCCCGGGCTAGGCTGTGCATCCACCAAGGAGGGCTAAATGGATTCTCTCATAGTCAAGGTCTCATCCCAATGCTAATCCAACCTACAACTGGATTTATCAAGCAATCGAGGGAACAAGGGGGGTGTTGCTAAGCTAGTGAGCTCAACCACTGAGCTACAGGAATTTCAGATCAATCAGCAAGCATGACACCCACATTAACTACCTCACCCAACAAAAGGAAGGCCCTCTTCTCTGTTGCACAGTCCTTGAAGGCCCCTTCCCTCCATTGCTATTTAGGTTGGGCATAGAAAGGTCCAACTATTGTTCTTCATGATATTTAAGCCTTCATTAGGTTTATCAAGAAGACCCAACCCTAATTTGACCTTTAAATCTATTATACAAGCTAATTCTTCACAGGGTCGTGACATAAGCTTTGCCCAGTGGATTTGTCCTCTGCAAAACAGATCTCAGGGTTCTCATGGGTTCTCTCGGTCTTTCAGCCTCTATAATTCATCCCCACAAACAGATTTATGGTTGTCCCAACTAGCTTCATTCTTGCACAAGGTTTTCTTGGGCGTTCTCAAATCTGCACATTCAACTCACACAAAAATCATGATTTTCTCTTAATTCTTCACGGTTGGTTTCTGCGTGTGCGTGAATGGCTTGGGTCGGTGGTCAACAATGGTTAGAAAACAGGATTTCCCAGGATTCCCAGGTGATGGAATGGCTCTATGGGTGAGTCGAACAGAACCTCGAATCTCAGGGAGATTTTCCCTTTAATCGACCACCTCAACCGACCTTTCCTCCCCACCTTCTGTATCTGAATTCCATGTCACTATGGGGAATCTAATCAATTTCCCTATACAAGTGGCAGCATGTGTTTCCATCACATAATCCCCTTATCTCTCCCTAGTGGATACCATAGACCCTTCTCATTAGTTGTCTCACTTACCCAGTCTCCTTGGTATTTCATTTCAATAATAAATATTTACATCAATTGGAATATCTCATGGCTTAGTAGAACATGAATAGTTCAAATGTCAAATACTTTCCTATGCAAACAAACCTTAAGAATCCACTAGTGGGGCTTTGTCCTTGAGCTCCACACTAGGGAAAACACACATTGCATATCCACAATATTTACACTGAAGCCAATAAATACTAAGGAAAGGTAGGGGTATTACAACTCCCTCCCCCTTAGAAAAACAATGTCCTCGGTGTTCTCAAAACTGAATAAAAATGGGAATGCCTCTCTCATGGAATTCTCCAACACCCATGTAGCCTCCTCTGGGATAAGGTGATTCCATTGCACCTTTACCTATTAGATGGCTCACTTTCAGAGCATTAATGTAACGTTCCTGTCAAGAAAATGCATAGGCTTCACTTGGAACTCTCCCTGGGGTTCCACCTATATCACATGCCAATCAATGATGTGATTAGGAACATGTACATATTTCTTGAGTAAAGAGAAATGGAAAACATTATGGGCTCCCATGTTCTAAGGAAATGCAATCCCATATGTAACTGGTCCTATCCTATCAAGGACTTCAAATGGCCTATAATATCTGGGTGCCAACTTGGGAAACTTCCCAATTTCATGGAACTCTTCCTTGGTCTCACTCTCAAGTAAACATGATCCCCAATCTGGAATTCTTTGTTCACTCTCTTCAAATCTGCATAAATCTTCTTCCTGTCTTGAGCTACCTTCAAATTCTGCCTAATCTTAACAACTCTTCTCCATCTCTTCAATCATTTCTAGTCCAAGCACTACCCTATTCACTGGGCTGTCCCAACTCACTGGATTTCTGCATCCTTTTCCATACAAGACTTCAAGAGGGCTCATTTTGAATGATGCTTGATATCCATTATCGTAGGAAAATTCTATTAAGTGTACGTAGTCTTCCCACTTGGATGGCTTATCCATCACATACATCCTTAACATGTATTCAAGAATCTGATTTACTCTCTTAGTCTGACCATCTGTTTGAAAATGATATGATGTACTGAAATTCAATCTAGTTCCGAATTCCTGAAACAATCCTTTCCAAAAGTTGGAAGTGAATTTTGTATCCCAATCTAAAATTATTTCTTGGGAAATCCATGCAACCTGAATATCTCCTTCATGAAGGTATTTGCAATATCATTTGTCTTGTGAGTCGACTTAACTGGAATAAAGTGAGCTACTTTTTATAGCTTGTCCACCACAACCATAATGGAATGATGCTTCCTTACAGTCATCGGAAGACCTGTTATAAAATCCATAGAGATCACTTCCCACTTCCACTCAGGAATGGGAAATGGCTGGAACAATCCTGCTGGATGTTGATGCTCTGCCTTGACTTGTGGCACTTTTGACACCTAGTAATGTACTTAGCTATGTCTTTCTTCATACCATTCCAAAAGTATTGCTTCCTTGCTGTTGTTATAGTTTTCTAATATCCTGGGTGGCCAGAAAATGGCTTTTGGTGTATCTCATCCAACACAAGACCCTTCAATTCTGCACAGTTTGGAATGTACAGTCTGGTACCTTGACACATAAGAACATCATATTCTCCAATCTGATATCCTACACACTTGTCATCCACATTACCTTTTTGCAACTTCTCTTTGATTTGGAGGTAAGCTTCATTATTAGCTTGAACTTCAAGGATCCTTACCTTCAAATCTGATTTATAAACACTCACTGCTGCAATATGAAATTGTCTGCTGAGTGCATCAACAACCTTATTCTCTTTACCTTTGACATGCTTACTATCCAAATCAAACTCACAAAGAAACTTCATCCATCTAATTTGTCTAGCATTCAGATTTGGCTGGTCAAACAAGTATTTTAGGCTCATGTGGTCTGTCCTCAATTCAAATCTTCTCCCCAAAAGGTAATTCCTCCATCTATTGAGAGCATGCAATATGGCTGCTAGCTCTAAGTCATTTGTGGCATATTTCCTTTGATTCCCTTTCAAATTCCTTGACTCATAGCCAATTACAAACCCTTCTTGCATGAGTACTCCATTTATACTTCAATGAAAGCATCTGTGCACACCACAAAGTCTTTATTTGGATATGCAATCTTTAAAATAGGAGCACATGTAAGTAATTCTTTTAACTGCTGAAAGCTTCTTTCACATTTTTCAAACCATATAAATTTGAATTCCTTCCTCTGCAATGGTGTAATTAGGTGAGCTATCTTAGAGAAGCCTTCAATGAACCTTCTGTAGTAACCTTCAAGACTCATAAAGGATCTAACATCTGCAACATTATTTGGAGTAGGCCAATCCATTATGGCCTCAACATTCTATGGATTTACTGCAATACCTTCTGCTGAAATAATATGACCCAAATACTGTACCTTTTGTTGATAGAAATCACACTTACTCAGCTTTGCATACAACTAATGTTCTCTAAGGACTTGCAATACCATTCTCAAATGCTCATTATGCTCTTCTTCATTATTTGAATAGACAAGAATTTCATCCAAGAACATAATTACAAACTTATCCATATATTTTTTGAAGACACTATTCATGAGACACATGAAAGTAGTAGGTGCATTGGTAATACCAAATGACACCACTGTGAATTCATAATGGCCATATCTAGTTCTGGAAGCTATCTTGTGAATGTATTCTTGCTTTATCCTCACTCGATGGTAGCCATACCTCAAGTAGATCTTGGAAAATACCTTAGCTTCCTTCATCTGATCAAACAAGTCATCAATTCTTGGCAATGTATACTTGTTCTTGATTGTTACCTTGTTTAGCTACCTGTAATCTATACATAGTCTCAAGGATCCATCCTTCTTCTTAAAAAATAACACAGGTGCACCCCAAGGAGATACACTTGGTCTGATATATTCTTTATCCATCAATTCTTGTAGTAGTATCTTCAATTCTATCAGCTCAGGTGTGCTCATTCTATAAGGATATTTGGAACTTGGTGCTGCCCCAGGAACAAGATTAATGGAGAAATCAATATCTCTTTTGGGTGGCAGTCTTGGTACTTCATCAGGGAACACATCTTGGAACTTTTGGAATAGTTGAAAGTCTTCTCTTCTTGGTCCCTTATCCTCTAAAGAATCTGATATATGCACTGCATATAATTGACAACCCTTTTTATAAAACTTTCTCAACTGCAGGGATGAAATATGCCTCACTAAAACTTGCTTGGTAATTCCTCTTATTAACCTTGGACTTCCTTCATCATCAATGCACTCAAGTACCTTCTTATAGCATTCAAGCTTGGTCCCATGTCTTTCGACAAGTCCATGCCCATCAGAGCATCATAAGATCCTAATGGTAGGACATTCAAGTTCACCTTGGTGAGAATTCCATTCATCTCTATGGGGCACTCCACCACTACTTCACTCACCTTTCTCTTAGTTCCAGTGGCTAATTGAAATATCCAAGACTTACTATGCTTAGCGTTACTAAGAGAACAACCTTCAACCACCTTAGGGGACACATAACTATGAGTAGATCCTGGGTCAATTAAAATAGAAATAGATTGCTTAGAAATCTTACCTTCAACTTCTACCCCTGTTGATTGGTGGTTTGCTTGGTGATAATCCAGTGTTGCATAGATTCCAGGTGTTGATCTAGCCATATATTCTACTATGGTTTCTTCTCCTAGGTTTTGCAAGCTTCGGGGGTTCTCCCTTCGATTTGGAAAATCTATAAGAATGTGGTTGTCTCCACATCCCCAAAACTGAAGTGTCCCCTTTGATGTTTTCTCTAGTGCTACAGCTGGTTTGAATCCACTTCTTGCTTGTTGTCCCTGTGGAAAGGTTCTGCGATGATTTTTGAATGGTGGTTTGAAGCCACTTTTCCTTGGCTCAAACTTTCCCTTGGGATTTCCTTTCCAACCTGGTTGAGTTTTTTACTTTCCTTTATTCTGCTCATAACAATGCATGGCCATTCTAATGGCTTCATCCAAACTTGGTGGATTGACAAACTCAAACCTATCTCTGAAATTCTGTGGTAGGATTCCAAGAAAACATTGAATCTTCACTCTTTCATCCTTGATGCAGTCTACATACCTCAACAATTTCAAGAACTTATGAACACGCTTCTCCATGGAATTCTGCCCCAACCTGAGTTTTTTGAAATCCTTTCTCTTGCTATCATAATACCTAGCTAATAGGTATTTTTCCTTGAAGTATCTTTTAAACCACTCTGAGTTAATCCTTATTTCACTAGTTCTCTTCACTTTCATGAGATGTTCCCACCAAATTGAAGATTTTCCATTCATATTGTAAATGAAAACCCCAACTTTCTCATTTTCTGAATAATAATGCATTTTGAAATACTTCTTCATTCCAAGTAGCCATGCCTCTTCCTCTTGACCTATCTCGATTTCTCCATCAAAGGTAGGAGGTCTTGCCTTCCTAAATTCTCCTTGTGGGATCCCTCCGGACTTCCTTCTTCTCTCATTCCTATTGTAAGTGTGCCTTGGGATCCTTTGAGAGTTTATGGAGTGTTCTGAACTACTAGAAAGGCATCTTGAAGAGGGTGTTATGTGCCTTCTACTCATAGAAACCCTTATAGGGTTTGGAGTCCTCTGCTTAGAATGGCCCCTAGAGTGACTACTTGCATTTCTTTCTTCTCTTCCCATATTACTTTGGTTGGACCCCAGATTACCCTCTGATGTCTGTCAGTAAGGCTCTATAGAATGGTTGCGTTGAGATGGTGCTATTCTTCTTGAGACTTTATCATCCTCTCATTAAAACTTACCATTGTCTCAACCAAGTTTTGGGGATTCACTTGCTCCCTTCTTCCATTAGATGTTGTCCCAGCGTGCTCTTCCTACACGTTTTCTCCTAGCACATCTTCTTCAAGATCGTAAGGGTCCCATGTGTCATTGACATTCACCATTTTCCCACCTCTCTATACGCTGTCCTGCTATACGCTTTAACTTACCGATGCCGTAGTCACTGTGCATAACAAAGGCGTTTATTAGACAAGAAAACAAAAAATAAAACACAAAAAATTTGGAAAATTAGTCATTGGGAAACCATTCAACAATAAAAGTTTATCAAATCCTTCCATGGGCGCATTTCTTTCCCATAGATTCATGCACGACTCATCCCTAACAGTCACAGTGCTGCAACTAAAGCTCTGATACCATTTTATCATGTTCCCTGACTTCCCAGGTGGACTTTAGAGGCCATGGAGACCCTCTGTTTCATTTTTTTCTTCAAATTTGTCCATTTCTCACACATTCGCAACAGGATCAGATCCGTAATCCACCATTGCGATACGCAATCCTCCATTCTGCATTCCGCAGTCCACATGTGGCACACAGAATTTGGATTTCCAAAACTGACTCTATGTCTAAATCGTGCTTCTGACTTTGGCAATTCGCAATGCTGAAGTCGGAAGCCATTTTCGGCATGGAAAATTTGTCTGTCTAAATTTCATAGTTCAACAATATGCATGCAGAACTTGGAAGTCGGATTCCTTTGTTTTCTCTCCCGATGAAGTACTTTTTGCAATCCGCATTCCGCATTCCGCATTATGGATGCAAAAATCTAGAACTCCATATTCCAATTCCAGGGGGGAATCACCTCTCGCAATCTGCATTTTGCATTCCGCACTATGGGTGTGGAAATGTGGAATTCCATGCACCAACAATGGATGATCCCTGACCTCCACAGTCCGTGATTTGAATTGCGTATACGGAAAGGTCCTTACGGATGCAGAAGGATCAGGTCCATAGATCCCTGCTCTAGCAAGCTTCAAGGGAAAAATTCTAAGGGGCACAACTCCCTCATCCATGTTCTAAATTGGACAAAGTTGGTACCATTGGAAAGATCTTGGAAATCCCTTGGAGAGCTCTATCCAGTGGTACAACCCCCACCCCATATGAGCACTCCAACCTTGTGAATTTCCCAACTAAAATTCTATTCATAACCTCACCTAAGTGAATTTATCCTTCTGCAAGGGCTCTGCCTCCTTCCTCCCATGAATTCCCCCTTCACCTAACCCATAGAGGGGTCGTGAAACACATCAAGGGTTATTCCCTTTCTTCCCCAAGTCCAAGTGAGGTCTAGCCATCCCTTTGAAGGGTGAATACAATGCATGATAGACACATATAATGAACTAATCTAGTTAACATATCAACCACCTGTTGGGGTTAGCCATGCATATCATTCATGTAAACAATGAAGTATTCCAATATACATTCAATTATGCATTCAACCTCATACCCTTACCTATCTTCCTACTGAGCAAGTTCATGAAATCATCCATTAATTAATCTAGAACATGACAAGCCTAGCAATACATAAAATGCATGAAACTAGGTCTAACCAATACATCTACCACCTGCAAGGCTTATAATGCATAAATCATGTAATTGAATGGAGTATTCAACATGAACTCAGCCTTCTACTCAAGCTTATACACAATCTATCTAATGATCAAATTCATACAACATTCACTCAACAACTTGAGCATCAACACATAAGCATAATACGTGAAACATCACAATTTATACCACATAAACACTTATCTTTGAATCTTGAAGTTTCCCAAGCAACTGGCTTAGTGAGGACATGAACTTTCCACCCAACCTTAGGTCTCAGTTCATCCTATACTCTTTCAGTTGAGAGACCACCTGAAATCTGGGCTGTGTATCCACTAAGGAGGGCTAATGGACTCTCTCACAATCAAGGTCTCATCCAAATGCTAAGCCAACCTACAGCTAGGTTTATCAAGCAATCCAGGGAACAAGGGGGGCATTCCTAAGTTAGTGAGGTCAACCACTGAGTAATAGGAATCTCAGATCACTCAGCAAGCATGGCACCCACATTACCTACCTCACCCAACACAAGGAAGGCCCTCTTCTCTGTTGCACAGTCCCTCAAGCCCCCTTCCCTCCAATGCTATTCAAGGTGGGAATAGAAAGGTCCAACTACTATTCTTCATGATATTTCAACCTTCACTAGGTTTATCAAGAAGACACAACATTAATTTGATCTTTAACTCTGTTATACAAGCTAATTCTTCACAGGGCCACGACCTAAGCTCTTGCCATTGACTTTGTTCTCTACAAAATAGATCTTAGGGTTCTCATGGGTTCTCTTGGCCATTCAGTTTCTGTAATTCATCCCCACGAACATATTTATGGTTGTCCCAACCTGCTTCGTTCTTGCATAGGGTTTTCTTGGGCGTTCTCGGATCTGCACATTTGACTCACACAGAAATCACGATTTTCTCTTATTTCTTCACGGTTGGGTTTTGCATGTGAGTGAATGACTTGGGTTGTTGGTAAAAATGGTTAGCAAACATGATTTCCTAGGATTCCCAGGTGATGGAAAGGATCTGCGGGCGAGTCAAACAGAACCACGAATCTCAGGGTAGTTCTCCCTTTCATAGACCTCCTCAAATGACCTTTCCTCCCCACCTTCTGTAACTGAATTCCATGTTAGTATGGGGATTCAAATTAGTTTCCCTGTACAAGTGGAATCAGCATGGGTTTCCATCCCATAACCCCCTCACTTCTCCCTAGGGGATACCATAGCCCCTTCTCATTAGTTGTCTTACTTAACCAGTTTCCTTGGTATTTCATTGCAATATTAAATATTTACATCAATTACAATATCTCATGGCTTAGCAGCACATGAATAGTTCAAATGTCAAATACTTGCCTATGCAAACAAACCTTAAGCATCCACTAGTGGGGCCTTGGACTTGAGCTACACACTAGGGAAAACACACATTGCATATCCACAATATTTACATTGAAGCCAATAAATACTAAGGCAAGGTAAGTGTATTACAATGACTGAGAAACAATAGCACACAAACACAAGTGACTAGGATAATTAACTAGACTGGCACAACAAACCAAAGCTATGAAGCTAACTTGTACAATAAGTCATCCCCTATGACAAGAGTGCCATCTTGCAAAAGCATTGAGTGGAGATGTAGCGTTTCAGTATTGCACCATTCATGCAACTCAGTTTGAGAATGACATCGAGTTGCGCAACTCTAACTGAGCCGGAATCATTGATATACACAATAATGTATGGTTCAAACCAATGCATCTAAATCTTTCTTTGATGTTTCAAGAACTTGTTGTCATAGAGTAAGAGTTGGTCACCTTGTTTGAAATCTTTAATGTGGCAGTCATATAAGGACTTTTGTCTTTCTTTCTCCATTGTTGTGTGATAGTTTGATAAGAATCATGATTATTATAATTCCATCAATTCTATTAGTCATTCTACAACCAAATATTCTTTATTCCTATGCATTGCATGCACAATGTACAGATTGGGAATAACAAATTACACTAGAAATGTTGCTTCTCTACCATATGCTAGATGGAATAAACTAAGCTTGTGAATTTTCTTTTTAGTGGTCCTGTATGCCCATAGTACTGTGGGAAATTTTGTCATCCAAATCAACCACCCATGTCTCAAATGGATACAAGGAATGTACCAGTTGAAGTGGAAGTTCATCCTGTCAGGAAGACATGCCAACTTGTTGGAAAACATCGCATGATCTAGCATAGGATTTCTCATCTTTAAACATCATAGGCCACCATAGACCATCCTAGAGAATTTTCCTTCCAATGGATTTTTTTCCAATATGACCACCCGCAACACTGCCATGGAATTCCCACAAAATATCTTGTCATTCATGATCAATCCCACAACATCTTAAAATTTCGTCTATGCCCAATTTATAGAGTTGTCTCGTAATCAACTAATATTTCATAGCTGATACAAGTAAGAGGCACTTCTGGGTCGCATAATAGTCCTCTGGGGCTTTCTTAGTTGTGAGGAATAATGTTATATCTTCTAAGTGGTCTAAAATAGATTCTACTCCAAAAAAAATTGCATTAGCTATCTAGTTATCAATATTTCCTCCAGATTCCCTTGCTTCTATTTGTGACAAGTGATCAATCCCATGGTTGTAATCTCTTGAATTGACTATGACCTCAAAAGATAATTCTTGAAATAAGAGTAACCATGTGCAAATATAGGATTCTAGCATAAGTTTGTTTACCAAGTACTTGAGAGTTGAATGGTTTATGAAGAAATTGAAATTCCCTTATAGTACGTAGTGGTGGAACTCTTGCATGGCATAAATCATATCCAATCCTTCCCTTTATGTAGTTGTATAGTTATGTTCATCCTGATATAGTTTCCTACTAGCAAAGTACATAGGGTGTTCAATGTTTCCTTATCATGGTTCATATATAGCTAGCATAGAGCTAAGCCTGAAATGCTAGAAGCATCTACATGTACATGAAATTATTTTATCCATTTAGGAAATGCAAGGATGGGGTCATTGACCATTTTCTCTTTAAATATTGTAAAATATTTTCTGCAATTCACAGTCCAGGGGAATGCTTATGCTTTCTTTAGTAGTTTCTCTAAATGGGATATGATAGAAGCGTAGTTGCAGATAAACTGTCTGTAATATCCCATATATATCAAATGAAATTTCAATTGATTCATGGATGTGGGGGTCAGAAGATTCACAATAACAACAATCTTTGTAGGATCGACCAAAAATCCATTATGAAAAAGATCGTCTCCATATAGATTTCCGAAGGAAATGAAAAAAATGCACCTTCACAAGTTCAAGGAGATTTGCATTTGGAGACAACAATCTAACATCAATTGGGTTAGTACTACACAATCTTTGAGTAGGATGTAAACTCTCCAATCATCCAAGTATACTTCCAAAAAATTATAAAGGATCTCTTTGAAAGTTGCTATCACAATCCTGGAAAATATGGCAGGAGCATTCTTCAGTACAAAAGGCATGGCATTGTAAGTGAATGAGCCCCATTCTATTATAAAGGTTGTCTTATTTATATCCTCTTCCTCAATATGAACCTAGTGGTATCTCGAGAATCCATTTGTAAAGGAGTATGTTTCATTTCTTGGAACTTGATCGAATACTTTGTTGTGAAAGAGTGTCGAAAATTGGTTGTGGACACGTGCATAATTCAAGCTACAGTAATCAACACAAAATATAATGTCTTCAATATCCTTCTTGCTATGAATCACTATGGGGTTGATCCAATGTGATTCATCTACTACAAAAATTAGAACATCACTTAGCATCTGATTAATCTCCTTCTTTTCTTTCTATTTGAATCGAGAGTTCAACCTGTATGGTCAATGCTTCACTAGTTTGGCACCAAGTTTCAATGCAATATTCATCTCACCAATGTCTTCTTGGATTCCTTTGAGCTTGGTAAATATTTTTGGAAACAAGTATTTGTATTTCTTAAGTAGGGAGGTTATCTCATATATTGTTTGTTAATCCCATTAATCTCCTATACCCAGCATTTTTAGTTTTTATTTTGTGCCAATATTAACTTTATACAGCTTTAGAGGTTGTGTATACAAAGCTCCATTTTTTTTTTCTATTTTACTTTTAATGCTCCCTCTAACTCCTTGAAATATAGGTTTCGGAAGTGCTCCAAGTCATGATTGTCTAGGTTCTCTTGTTTGAAATTTTTGCAATAGAGAGAGGATTCCATTTCCAGGATCGATAAGATCATACCTATATATTCTTGATGAGTAGGATAGATGTATGAAATTCTAACCTTTCCACAATTTATCAGTGAATAAGACTTCCCGTAATGTTGTCAGTGCCTCTGTCACCAAATCACTAGTTGCAGAGAAATACAAATCCTTGATGAACCTTGTGCTTGGCTTCTTCCAACACCTGATTTGTTGTCATGTTTCTTAATGCACATACCAAGTGTTGGGAATGAGTCCTAAGTCATGGAAGAAATAATGAACCAAAAATTTTGGTTGCAATTAGTATCTGTGTTGCTTTTGTTCGCATTGACCAATATGAGTGAACGAATTCATCTGACCCTTATAAATTTCTAGAACTATGTTAGCATGCTTAGAAGGTTTGAATATCATCATCAAATCTAGTTGGGTTGTACTCCAATCAGGAAGATAATATTTGTGTGTCATCCACCATGTTTTAGGGATTCCTATGGGTGTTGTATCTAGGATGTTCATCCAATATTCTTCCACAACACAAGGATTAATTTTCTGAAGAAACCCATCTAATTCATTTATGCCATCATATACTATAGGGTATTGAACTTCTACTCCAACCCATCTAATTGATTTTATCATTGCGTAGTATCAAGATGATAATTCATGTTAGCCATTTTCCCAATCATCCCATGCTTCTTCAGAATCACTATCAAAGGACTGGATACTTCTCCAACTTATAGATTCGTTTGTTGTAGGGTTTACATAGTTTTGTATTTTTCAAGTTGTTAGCAATTATATGTTATCCAAAAAGTCTCTCTCCATGTTCTCATGTACAGGTTCGGTGTATTGTGGTCTTTGGAGTAGGTCCAGAGGTTGCATAACCTTCATGATATCAACTTCAAAATTCATTGTTCTATTTTTCAAATTGATCACGCCATAGTTTTCATAGGCCCAGTCTAAGCCTAGCAATGTTGGATATGGATTAGTCCCACCCATAATTTCAATTACTTCAAAATCAATGAAATTCTTCACACCTACGAAATCTACATCTACATTCACCAATCGGCTAGTGAGAAATATGTGACATTAGTTCTCCATTCTTAACTAAATAGTGGAGTAGACATGTGAGGGACAACCCATTGCCTCCCAACACGTTAATTGGGAGTATATTAACATCAAGTCCCAATTCTATCGTCACATTCTTGATATTGTATCCGTGGAAATGAGCATCCAATTATAATTCCTACCTAGTTCTCTTCATCCACAACTTCTGTACAAACCAAGTTGTCCTTTCCAAAAGAGGGGCACATATCTCTTCCTCTACTTTTGCAACACCAATCATTTCACGAAGGGTTTTTTGAAACTTGTAAGTTGTGCTTTCATCCTCCAAGGTATCCCTTAGTAAGGTGAACCATAAAGCGACATAATCGCTTACCTTTATGGAACCTAGATCTCTTACACAACTTTTCAATGTTTTATCCATTCTATTACTCTGAGATGGTCCTTCCGTGTCTCTGGTTTGTGGAGTTGGGATTTGCTTAAACATTTCAATAAAGTCATAGATTTCTTTTTCGCACACTAGATTTTATTTTGTTGTTCCTGGGGCTACTTTTCTTATCACCGGTGAATCTTTCATGTTTTGATATAACCCTATTATTTATTTATCAACACTCCACCCTCATCCACTTCCCTAATAATTGTTGCATTTTTTTTTTTTTTTTGGGTGTTTGGTTTCCCTCTTCATTCTTAGTGTATATACTAGTTGAAAAAATCCATCCAAAATCCTTTCTATTATGTGCATAATATGTGTATTCTTCCCACCAAGTATCACCAAATTGTCCACAAATGGCATAAAAATGGACTACATTCTTCTTAGGAATTTCTACAAAAGATTATTGAGTTTTGGTCATTCATATACATCACTATGAAGTCTACATGTGCTTTCCACTTCTCCAAGTGTGTTAGAATTTTGCACAATCTTAACTACTACCTTCACATTATAATTGACCACCTTAAATAAAATTTCCATTGTACAACTCTAATCCCAATTTCACTTTCCAATTCCTTCTTCAAGAAGTTGTGAGAGGTACCAAAATCCACTAGTTCACGCACTACCCTTACTTTGATAATTAGATCCACATAAAAAAGGTAGTTGTGGATTGGTATTTGGTCTTTGTCTAAGTCACCAATCCTTTGCAAATATTTCTCTAAAATGGGTTTCTCTCCTTTGACCACCAAATAATTGTTTTTCTACCAACTAGTTAGAGGAAATGAACTATGAAAAAAAATAAAGAAAAAATTTACGTCTTCCTCAAGTGGCTTTACTCTAAGTACCAAACAATGTCAACTTTAGAAGGTTTGATTTATAATGTATTGCACCCAAGGAAATCCTAAGCATGTTGTAGATAACAATGTATGCATCTTAAATTGGTAGAATTTCACCCTGTGTTTGATGGTACACTTGTTGAGGTCGATCTTGGGCCAACTATGGTGTGTAGTAACAACTATTAACCATCCTTTTCCTTCAGTTGGTCTCCTTTCGCCACAAAAAATCTTCTAGACAACTGCTAAAAGAGTGGGCACTATAATTATTGTGCCAAGTGATGACTTAACATGTGAATTACCTTCCCAAGAAATTTCCTCACATATACAGGATCATAAGGTTGTCCTAAATTGCTTGAACCACCCTCCAAATGTTAGGAACCCATGTCAACCATTCTATTTACTTTGTTAGTATATTGTTGTTGGATGCATGTGCTTTGTAATTCGTCCCATAGTATTTGTTGATCCATAGTTTGTATTATTGTTGTTGGATGCATATGCTTTGTAATTCGTCCCGTAGTAATTGTTGATACATATTTTGTATTGGACCATGGTTTGTATTGACACATGGTATTGACCCATGGTATTGGCGCCTAGACTTAGTATATAAGTTTGTGTTGAGGCCAATGAAGGTACAGTGAAGTTATTTGTATTGAGCTTACTCAAAGGAGGTTGCCCCCTCGAAGTGGCCTGTGATCAATATAAAAGTGATTCTGAGTTCTGTTATTTATGCTATCTCGTGTATTTTCATCAATTAATTGTTGCAAGTTCATCACATCTGGTATGAGAGCACTTTCTTGGGCTCGCTGGGTGAAATTTCTGCCAATTGTTTTTATCACATCTATCGCAGCTTCGGATCTGGGAATAATCCCTATCCGCTTAACTGTGGGAAGTACTTGGGCATAAGCCCTAAAACTAATTGTGAGGAGTACCACAGGAACCCTGAAGTAGCTGGCCCATTGAGAGGACCCACCAGCAAAAAGGGCAACAACCCCTACCTGATTGACTAGTTCCCACCCGTGAGGTAAACCAAGAGCTGTCATTTGTGGCAAAGCGGTTATCAGTTTTACCTAAGCCGTCGAGTGAAGGGTACTGCCCCAATACGCAAGCTGTGAGATAGCATTGGTAGCCAAGTGAATCCCCTAAACCAATAGGAAGCCACACATATCTGGGGTCCACATCTGTTTTCAACCGAATTGTTTCTGATCACTTCCGCGCCATTTCAGATCCATTCTGAGTTGTTTTAGATCCAGCCGTTTCAGATCCATTCTGACAGTTGTTCCAGATCCAGGCATTTTAGATCTATTCTAAAAGTCATTTCAGATCCAGATGTTGTCGATCCCCTCCGCGCCGTTGTAGATCTATCTGTTTCCGATCCCTTCCATGTTGTTGTAGATCCAATCCTGAAAAAAAAAATCAGTTTTTTTGCCATATGTCCCTTTTTTTTAACTCCGTTTCCCTTGAAACTTCCCGGACACCCCTGCAATCCCATTCTGCATATTTTATTCCTGAAGACCCTATCCCAAATTCTACTTCCCAAAGCCAGAAATCTCACATTTTTCTATTTTTAGGGTTTTCCATAACTTCTTCAATTTTCACCCCCTCACCTCCAAATTTTGCCACCATGTTCATTCCCTATTTTTTCTTCTTTGTCCCTCTTTGACAAATTTTCTCATTCTTTCACCCCGCTTCTGAAATTCTCATTTTTTGCTTCCCTGTCCATCAGAAAGTGTCCAAAACCTAGTCAAACCCTAATTACCCAACCAAGTTTTTCCCAAATCCAAATTTCCCTTTACTAAATAAGCTTTTGTTTGTGTTTTTCTATCCATCCCCCCCCCAAATAAAAAAATAAAAAAAACATGGAGGAAGCACTTCCAGCCATCCAAACCAAACTCCAAGATCTGAATGAAAAATTTCTCAGCCTCCATCTTCAGCATTCAACAATGAACAATAACCGACAACAAGAATCTTCTGCAACCAATGGGTTCTCTTCTTCTAGCACTTTCCGTGGTCCGAAGCTTGAATTTCCTCGCTTCAATGGTATTGATCCGACTGGATGGATCTATCATGAAGAACAGTATTTCAGTCTACATAATACTTTTGATGTCCAAAAGATCCACTTGCATCCTTTCATTTGGAACAAGAAACCCTTCAATGGTACCGTTGGTACATCAAGGCTCATGATGAGCCAAATGTTGATGTATATGTAACTTCGGAATGTATTTCATCTGTGTATTTTATATATATTTATTGTACCCTTATAAGAGTTGTGTTATTCCTCTATAAGGAAGTGTCGTCATGTGGATTGACAAGTGTCGCAAGTGTGTGTACTTGCCGATGGGTTATTAGACCACCTTGTGGGGTCGGCCCTGAATTATATATAATATAATGTGGATGTACCTAGCTAGACAAGTCGGCCCCATAAGGTCACTGGGCAAAAAGGTTAGTATAAATAGAGATCGGAGATCTCTATTTTACTCATTCGAAAAAGCAACTCACTCTCACTCAGAAAGTGGTGCACTAGTGAGGAGGAGGATCATCTGCTACTAGGAGACTATCTCAGTGTTATTTGGTTGTACTTTGGTTGAGCCATTGCTCTCTCTATCTCTGAGGAAGTTGTGGGGTTTTTCACCTTAGGGTTTTCCCCATGGAAACTCTGTGTCTCTTGTCTCTTATGCTTTTGATTCTTGTGATGCTTGTCATATTGTGATTGTCATGCATTGATATACTGTATATGTTATTCTCTCAGCAAAGATCCTAGAGTATTGTAAATTATGCTCAAAATTTAACATGGTATCAGAGATAACCTGAGAAGAAGACATTTTGCAGTGATGGAAGCTTGAGTTTCTTGTTTATTGGGTTTCTCTCCACAGATTTTGGAAAATCAGTATAGTAGATTGACTCTACTCATCAAGGCACATCTATCTATCCAATCAGAATTCAATTCCGAGCATTTTCAGATTTGGCCATAAAAATTAGGGTTTCCTAAAAAATAGGAATTCCTGGAATCTGAAGACACAGCTGGAAGCTCCTTGCAAAAATTGAAGTTTAGAGCTTTGGATCGATATTTTTGGCTGGGTAGATCTCCGGGAATCTCAAACCCTAATTCAGGGCTCTCCCTAGTGAACTCGGGAGGACAAAAGATCAAATCTGAAGGGTAAAGCTTTGCTGATCTCAAATTCTGAATACACAAGGCTGATTAGCTCATCAAGGCGCATCTTTATCCTTTCAGAAAATTGAAATTCACATTTTGAATTTTTAGGGTTTTTCCGACAAACCCTAATCCGATACGAGATCCTGTTTTCAGCATTTCAAGTGGTAAGATCTAAATCTTTTCTATTTCCATTTGAAGAACTCTTTAAGATGTCTCACCACACCAAGATTGAGGATAAGATTGAAGGAGCTGATAACTTCCGGGCTTGGAAGTATAGGATTGGGTTAATCCTGGAAGAGAATGAGTTGGGCTCATTGTGAAAGAAGACATCCCTATCCCAGAGGATGAAGAGGCCAAGGTATTGCATAAGAAGAACTTGGTCAAGGCAAAGAGAATCATTGCTGATTCCATTAAAGATCATCTCATACCCCATGTGTCCTCTCTAAAGACACCTAAGGAGATGTTTGACTCTTTGACAAAGCTATTTGAAGGGAAGAACATAAATCGGAAGATGACCTTGCGGAACCAAATGAAAGGAGTAAAGTTTCAGATTGGAGAAACCATTCAATCTTATTTTTCAAGGGTCTCCCAGATCAAGGAACAACTAGAAGCAGTGGATGAAATGGTGGAGAATGGTGAAGTGGTAATGACCACTCTAAATGGCCTATCCAGGTCATGGGATTCCTTTATCCAAGGAATTTGTGCAAGGAAGAAGTTGATCTCCTTCAGTAGACTATGGAAAGAATGCTCACAAGAAGAAGAAAGGCTTGTGGCACGAGAAGAAAAGATGGGGAATGAAGATCAAGCTCTCATAGCTCACACCAAGAAAGGGAAGTCCAAGAGAGAGCCATCTCACTCCAAGAAATCTTCACATCACTTCAAAGAAAGAAGAATTTGCTTCACCTGTAATGAGAAAGGACATATTGCCATAAATTGTCCCAAGAACAAGAAGGACAACAACAACTCCAACAAGAAGAAGAAGGGCAGCAAAAGAAGGTTTCATGCTCATGCTGCCGAGGATGATGAACCACCCAAGAAGAAGGCTAGGGCAGAAAGTGATGATGACTCATCAAGTGAAGAAGAGTATGTTCTAATCTCTGCTCTCACAGGTACCATCTCCCATGGTTACAGTGATTGGTTGATTGATAGTGCGGCCTCCAAACACATGACTGGGTTTAAGGAATCTTTTGTGAATCTATTTGAACATGAATCACCCCATAAGGTGAAACTTGGGGATGATTATCAATACCCAATCAAAGGAAGTGGTGAAGCCTCCTACAAACTAGATTCTGGAAAATTTTTGAAGATGAAAGAAGTTCTTTATGTACCTGGGCTCAAGAAGAACTTACTCTCAATCTCTGCATTAGATACAAAAGGTATGAGGGTTGCATTTGTGGATGGCCAAGTCCTAATGTGGCCAAAGGGAAAGACCATCGATGATGCAGTAGTGATTGGAGAGCAAGAGGGAGGTTTGTATAAATTGAAGGGACAACCTGAACATGCCATGGTGCATGAATCCATGAAGCCAAGTGAACTTTGGCATAGAAGACTTGCTCATATGCACTATAGAGCACTTCCAATTGCAAGCAAGGCTGTAGAGGGTCTTCCTGAAATCAAGACCAAACATGAAGGTGTTTGCAAAGGATGTGCAAAAGGTAAGAACATTAAGAAGGCTTTCCCAAGCAGTGAAAGCAAGGCAAAAGACATCCTGGAAATCATCCACTCAGATGTATGTGGTCCTATGTCATCCAGTTCCCTGAGTGGGTATGTTTACTATGTCTCATTTATTGATGACTTCTCCAGGAAGACTTGGGTATACTTCTTGAAGAACAAAGATGAGGTGTTTGATAAGTTTAAGGAATTCAAAACCTTGATGGAGAATCAAACTGACAAGAAGATTAAAACATTCAGATCTGACAATGGTGGAGAATTCACCTTAGGTGACTTCAAGAAGCTTTGCAGTGATTCAGGGATTAAGAGGGAGTTGACTACTCCTTACAATCCACAACAGAATGGAGTTGCAGAAAGGAAGAACAGAACAATCATGGAAGTAGCAAGAGCAATGCTCCATGACCAGGATCTACCTATGCATCTATGGGCAGAAGCAGCTAGAACAGCTGTATATGTGCAGAGAAGAACACCCCACAAGATACTGGACAACAAGACACTAGAAGAGGTCTTTTCTGGTAAGAAACCTGAAGTCAGCCATCTCAGAATATTTGGTTGTCCAGTATACACTCATGTCCCAAAAGAAAAGAGGACTAAACCAGATCCTTCAAGAAAGAAGGGTATCTTTGTGGGTTACAATGAAAGCTCGAAGGCTTACAGAATATACTTTCCAGGGTTCAAGAAAATTGATGCCAGCAGGGATGTAACATTTGATGAAAACTCAACATTCATCAAATCAAGGAAGGCACCTATCAAAGTTTATGAAGAACCTAAGGAAACCAGATTTCAAGACACTACCATGACTGAAGCAGTTCCAGAAGTTGTTCATGAGTTTGAAGATCCACAAGAACTTGTAGATCCACCCTGTGAGGATAACTCTCACAAGAGGAAACCTACATGGGCTAGAGAGCTCCTTCAAGATGCAGAAAGATTTGGCATTCCAGAAGAAGAACACAGAGCAAAGAAGAGAACCACATCCCATACCAGCTATGTTGCTTTACTCTGTGACATTTTGAACAAAGAACCTTCCAGTTATGAAGAAGCAGCGGAAAAGAAAGAATGGAAGGATGCCATGGTTGAGGAATACTAATCAATAATGAAGAATGATGTTTGGGATGTTGTCCTAAGACCTAAAGAGAAGTCTGTTGTGACTTCTAAATGGATCTTCAAAATCAAGCATGCTGCAAATGGCAGTGTGGAGAAATACAAGGCAAGATTCGTAGCTCGTGGCTTCTCTCAGAAAGAGGGAATAGATTATGAAGAAACTTTTGCACCTGTAGCCAGGTATACTTCCATTAGAACAGTACTTTCCCTGGCTGCAGCAATGAGATGGAAAATACACCAAATGGATGCCAAGACTACTTTCTTGAATGGTGTAGTTGAAGAGGAAGTATATGTGGAACAACCACTTGGTTTTGAAATACATGACAGGGAGTCATATGTGTGCAAATTGAAGAAAGCCTTGTATGGCTTGAAGCAAGCTCCCAGAACCTGGTATGGTAGGATGGATAGTTTCCTATCTAGTTTGGGCTTTACCAAGAGTAAAGCGGATTCCAACCTTTAGTACAAGGTTGAGGAAGGGAATCCTGTGATTCTACTCCTGTATGTGGATGACTTATTTGTAACAGGAGATGACAGACTGATTGCAGATACTAAGAAGAAGCTTGCTGCTGAATTTGATATGAAAGATTTGGGAATGATGCACTATTTCCTAGGTATGGAGGTGTGGCAGAATGCAGGTGGGATCTTCCTTGGTCAAGGGAAGTACACAGTAGATATCCTGAAGAGATTCGGGATGATGGATTGCAAGGCCATGGCCACACCTATGGCATCGAATCTGAAGCTTCTATGTGATGCTTCATCTGAGCCGGTTGATGTCTCTATGTATTGTCAAATAATTGGGTCCTTGATGTACCTGACGAACACAAGACCAGATATTTGCTTTGCTGTGAACACATTGATCCAGTTCCTAACGGATCTGAGGAGTGTTCACCTGGTTGCTGTAAAGCATGTTCTGAGGTACCTGAAGGGTACAGTGGATTTTGGGCTCAAGTATGAAGCGAATCAAAAGTTTAACCTGTAGGGTTATGTTGATTCAGATTGGGCTGGCAGTGCTGCAAATAGGAAGAGCACATCTGGGTGTTGCTTTAGTATGGGATCAGGTGTGATATCATGGTTTAGCAGGAAGCAGTCCTACGTGGCACTGAGTACAACTGAGGCAGAGTATGTTGCAGCCTGTTCAGCTAGTTGTGATGCAGTATGGCTACAGAAGCTACTATTTGAGTTATTTGATCTCCCATTGGATACTATTGGTATCTTTTGTGATAACTAGAGTTGTGTGAAGCTATTCGAGAATCCAGTGTTTCATGATAGGTCGAAACACATAGAGATAAAATATAACTATATCAGGGATATGGTGCAGAGAGGAGCTGTGAAGCTCCTGTATGTTGCAATGGATGAGCAAATTGCAGATGTGCTGACGAAGCCACTAGCCAAGGTGAAGTTCGAGTACTTCAGAGAGAGGCTTGGTGTTCTTCAGATCAAGGACACATTGAGGAAGAAGTGATGGAAACATCTGCTGAAGCCATTCCAAGCATGTTGGAAGGAGGATCCTTCACATGGCTGTGGATGTAAGCGCTGGATGATGAGCATCAAGATGATGTTCTGGTTTCTGCTGGATATGATCAGTTGGATCATTTTTTTATGTATGTATGTATGTATCATGTTGGATGTTGGATATGATCAGTTGGATGCTGGATATGATCGGTTGGATCATTTGTATGTATTTTGTATATGCATCATGTTGGATGCTTGGACCATGTATCTGTATATGTATCAAGTGGATACATTGTATGATCAGGTAGATCATGTATATTGATATGTATCAGATATGATCAGGTAGATCATGTATGTTGATGGATACATTATGTGGATCATGTATCTATGTATCAGGTGGATACACTATGTATGATGATATGTATCAGGTAGATACGTGGTGTGCATCAGATGGATGCATTGTATGATCAGGATGATCGTGGATGACGAGCTTCTCCAGATGACATGCAGTAGGATGTTGTAGTGATGATGATCAGCGTGATCATGTGTACATCAGGATGATGTATGATGAGTATCAGATGATACTTTGTGGCCGTGGATCAGGTTGTGCAGGTAAGCATGTAATTTGTGCCCTGGGAGATTTGCAGATGGTCTTTCGAGGTTTTTCCTATGGCATGTAATTTGGTGCCCTGGGACATCTGGCAAATGCTCTTTCGAGGTTTTGCTTGGAAGGACATATAATTTGTGCCCTAGGAGATCTGCAGATAGTCTTTCGAGGTTTTTCCTATGGCATGTAATTTGGTTCCCTGGGATATCTGGCAGATGCTCTTTCGAGGTTTTGTCCTATGGCATGTAATTTGCTCCTGGGAGATCTAGACAGGATGACAAAGGCCTCAGATGCTTCAGCTAGATTTTGCCATGACCACATGTAATTTGCTCCTGGGAGATCTGGACAGGATGAAAAAGGCCTCAGATGCTTCAGCCAGGTTTTTTGGTGAGATCACATGTAATGTGCTCATGGGAGATCCGACAGGTAGAGCCATGTGCTCGTAACAGCCTGGGATGCTTCAGCCAGATTTTGTGATGGGTCACATGTAATGTGCTCCTGGGAGATCCTACAGGTAGAGCTATGTGCTCGTAATAGCCTGGGATGCTGTAGCCAGGTTTTGTGACGCACATAATAAGTCCTGATGTTTCCACAGTATGGCCAGTGATGATGAAGACCTGCAGGTGGTGGGCCTACATCCAATATGAAAAAGGACTGGCTCTATAGAAGTTCCTATGACGAGTAGAGTCAGAGATTGGTTGAGATAGCAGCAGCAGTGACGATGATGATGACGATGCATTGATGATGATGATCCTGAGAAGAAGACTTGTCTAGCAGTACTGTGTCAAGAAATACCTTCCTAGTTAAGAGGGAGTGTTGATGTATATGTAACTTCGAAATGTATTTCATCTATGTATTTTATATATGTTTATTGTACCCTTATAAGAGATGTGTTAGTCCTCTATAAGGAAGTGTCATCATGTGGATTGACAAGTGTCGCAAGTGTGTGTACTTGCCGATGGGTTATTAGACCACCTTGTGGGGTCGGCCCTGAATTATATATAATATAATGTGGATGTACCTAGCTACACAAGTCAGCCCCATAAGGTCACTGGGAAAAAAGGTTAGTATAAATAGAGATCGGAGATCTCTATTTTACTCATTCGAAAAAGCAACTCACTCTCACTCAGAAAGTGGTGCACTAGTGAGGAGGAGGATCATCTGCTACTAGGAGACTATCTCAGTGTTATTTGGTTGTACTTTGGTTGAGCCATTGCTCTCTCTATCTCTGAGGAAGTTGTGGGGTTTTTCCCCTTAGGGTTTTCCCCATGGAAACTCTGTGTCTCTTGTCTCTTATGCTTTTGATTCTTGTGATGCTTGTCATATTGTGATTGTCATGCATTGATATACTGTATATGTTATTCTCTCAGCAAAGATCCTAGGGTATTGTGAATTAATGCTCAAAATTTAACACCAAAATGGATAGATTTTTGCCAACTCCTTTTGCAATGATTTGGTCTTAGTGCTTTTGATGACTTCACCGGAGCACTCACTAAACTTTGTCAAATTGGCACTATGAGAGAGTATCAGATGGAATTTGAGAAACTAGCCAACCACATAGAAGGATTGTCTGATGATTTCTACAGGAGTTGTTTTATTAGTGGTCTTGAGGATGAAATCCGCCCAGAAGTCAAAATGTTTTGTCCCAACACAATGATGGAAGCCCCGGGGTTGGCTAAGTTGGTAGAAGACAAGATTGCCGCCCAACAACGCTCCAAACCCACTTTTGTTCCCTTCCGAAATATGGGTTCTCAAAGACCTCCCATCCTGCCAGCTCCTCGACCAACTCCTATCAAGCATTTGTCCGAAACAAAGATGCAGGAACACAAAGAAAAAGGGCTTTGTTATAATTATGATGAAAATTTCACTCGGGGACATAGATGTGTTCAACAAAAGCTCTATCTCTTGGATGTGGATTCTCTGCCCGCCTCTGAAGTTGGTGAAGAAGCTCTAGATACATCGGATGATCAGGTCAACATTTAGGAGCCACCTATTGACTTCCCATATCAGGAAGACCACCCGGAGATATCTCTCCATGCTTTATCTGGCGTCACCACTCCCCAAACAATGCAGGTCAGTGGTTACTTCAAGAAGCTTCCTCTTACAATACTCATTGATTCTTGTAGCACTCATTACTTCATTGACCCTCGGATTTCCAAACATGCTGATTGTTTTGTCCATCCTTGCTCCAACTTTGAAGTCATGGTTGTCAATGGGGGAACCTCACCTTGCAAGGGAAATTGTCACAATGTGCGTATCTCTCTGGAAGATTGTAACCTGTGCTTTGACATGTTTGCCTTGTCCTTATGTGGATGTGATGTGGTTTTGAGCGTTCAATGGTTATGCACACTTGGCGCCATCTTATGGGATTTTCCTGAACTTTGGATGCAGTTTTCAATCAATGGGACACAACACAAATTTATGGCCTTACAACTAGGGTCTTTACGCATCATCAATTCACATCGCCTGGAAAAGATCATTAAGAAGAATTCACATGGTGTCATTGCTCAGCTCCATTCCATCCAGATGCACCCACCAACGGTCTCCACTACTTCCTTGGATAGATATGCAGGTGTCTTTGTTGCACCAGTGGGCTTGCCGTCTTCAGGAGACCTTTTTAGTAAGCATTTAGCTGCATCTACATCTCAAGTGGAAATGATAGCTATTTTTCCTACAGTACAGAAGTGTCAGCCATCCCTACTAGGAAATTATTTTTGCATCAAGACTGATCTCCAGAGTCAGAAACATTTTCTGGAACAACGGGTCTCCTCACCAGCACACCAGAAATGGGTTATCCAACTCATGGGTTATGACTATGCAATCACTTACAAGAAGGGTAAGGATAATATGGTGGCAGATGCTCCTTCTGGCCAATTTGATGATCCAGTTTCTCTTACATCTATTTCTCTCCTTGTTCCAAATTGGTTGCAATCTGTTCAATAGGGCTATCTCTTCTATGAACTCCATGATTCTTCATCGGTAGGGCACTCTGAGTTCCTCAAAACCTATGACCACGAACAATGTAACTTATTTTGGCAGGGACTGAAAATGAAAATTTAGTAGATGGTGGTTGAGTGTGATACTTTCCAGGTCAACAAGGGTGAAACGACACTCCTTTCAAGACTGCTCGAACCCTTTCCCATCCCTGCACAGAAGTGGACAACTATTTCTATGGATTTCCTAGAAGCGCTCCAGTGGTACAATATCACATCTAAAAGGACACCATATGAAGCAATTTATGGACAGGAACTGCCAGTTCTTCTTCCATACATGCTCAGCAGCTCCCCAGTTTAGACAATTGACTCGGTTCTTTGAAACCACGATCAAATTCTTCTCATTCTGCAGGACAATCTTCACATGGAAAGAATTCAACTGAAACAACAAGCCGATCAACACTATTCTGAGCACACTTTTCATGCAGCTGTTATGGTCCTTCTTCATCTATAGCCTTCCAAGCAATCCTCCCTGAAACTCAAAAGGCGTCAGTGGGACGGAACGCAACCCGAGGATGCTATAGGGGAACCACTGCTTCAGATTCTACATCAATTTCCACATCTAAAACTTTGAGGACAAAGCTTTTTCTAAGGGAGAGGGGATGTTAGGAACCCATGTCAACCATTCTATTTACTTTGTTAGTATATTGTTGTTGTTGAACGCATATGCTTTGTAATTCGTCCTGTAGTATTTGTTGATCCATAGTTTGTATTATTGTTGTTGGACGCATATGCTTTGTAAGTCATCCCATAATAATTGTTGATCCATATTTTGTATTATCCCATGGTTTGTATTGACACATGGTATTGACCCATGGTATTGGTGCCTAGACTTAGTATATAAGTTTGTGTTGAGACCAATGAAGGTACGGTGAAGTTATTTGTATTGAGCTTACTCAAAGGAGGTTTCCCCCTCGAAGTGTCCTGCGATCAATATAAAAGTGATTCTGAGTTCTGTTATTTCTGCTATCTCATGTATTTTCGTCAATTAATTGTTGCAGGTTCATCACACCAAACCTATTACACCCATTTAGGACATCTAGTGAAGGTCACCTATTAATATTTTGAAACTAAATTTTGATAAAACTTGCACTTTGTTTCCACCTTTACACCATTGAAAGAGTGAGCAATGTTCTATGAAACCAACTATCATGGGAGTGAAAATCATGGAGAGGTTCATGGGACACCCAACAACTATAAAAAACCTAGGATTATTTCCTAAAAGAAATATTTTTTCGTCTATGTTAGTGTGGCACTAGTTTTCCTCTTCCATAAGGGCTTGACAAACCTTTGACCACTATGACCAAACTATGCTTCTTTTCCTAATGTCTACCCATAACTTCACTTTAGACTAGAATATGTTAGATGGGAATCTTTAGGTCTACTTAACAAAGTTATCCAACAATAGGCACACTGTTAAGATCCTAGTGGGTGGCCTTCACTAACACCTTGGGGTTTTGGTGTAACGGTTCATATCATTTGGTATCAGAGCCTCCACCCAAGTTCAAGTCACAGAGCGGGTGGCAGCGTCGACATTGCAGTGTTCGTCTAGGGCTCGTATGAAACAAAGGGGACACCACTGTACGGGCGAACATCTAGCCCAGAGTTTGGATTGCGTACCGTGGTTGGGATGTTAAAATCCTAGTAGGCGGCCTTAACTAATGCCTCGTGGTTTTGGTGTAACAGTTCGTATCACACACATCCAACCATAGAATTTAAAACATCCTAGAAATACTTAGCCAACATTAAAATAGTTAGCCATCACAATGCATTGCAAGAAACATAAAAACATTTTTTGCTCCCAACTAGTTCGAGGAAATGAACTATGAAAAAAAAAAAGAATCTTTTTACCTCTTCCTCAAGTGGCTTTACATTGAGTACCAAGCAATATCAACTTTAGAAGGTCTGTTGTAGAATGTATTGAACCCAAGACAATCCTGAGTGTATTGCATATAATAATTGTATGCATCTTAACTTGGTTGAAGTGCTCCCTGTGTTGTGATGGGACACTTTCCTAGGTTTCTCTTGGTCCAACTATGGTGTGTAGTAACAACTATTGATCCTTTTACTTCAATTAGTATCCTTTTCCACAACAGACCTTCTAGACAATTGCTGAAAGAGAGGGAAATATCATACTTGGGCCAAGTGATGCCTTAACATGTGCCTTACCTTACCAAGAAAGTTCCTCATAGATAGAGGATCACAATTTTGTCTTAAATTGCTTGAACCACCCTCCAAACCTATTGCACCCATTAAGGAAATCCGGGGAATGACACCCAACAAGATCTTGAAATTAAATTTTGATGGAACTTGCACCTTTTTTCTACCTTCCAACAATTGAAAGATTGAGGAATGTTATATGGAACCACCTATCATGAGAGTGACAATCATGGAGAGGATCATGGGAAACCCACCAACTATAACAAACCTAGTAGTCCTTCCTAAAAACAATATTTTTGTCATCTATGATTGTGCGGAACTGGTTTTCCTCTACCACAGGGGATTCACCAACCTTTGCCTACTAAAACCAGACTATGTTTTTTTTTTTCTAATGTCTACTCATAACTTCACTTTAGACTAGAATATGATAGATGCGCATATTTAGTTCTAAACCAAGTTATCCAACAATAGGCACCCATCCAACCATATACTTTAAAGCATACTAGAAATACTTAGACAACATTACAATAGTTAGCCATCATAATGCATTGCAATAAACATAACTACTTATAACTCTTTCTAGAGATTACAATTAAAAAAGGAACCTCATGCCCAAAATTGTCAATCCATTTCATGAAGCTACTACATGCCTACCTCCTACAGGTCTTGTTCACTTCTTCTTTTTCACTTATCCATTGAAAATTTCCCCTATTGTGTAAAACCCATAGCTTATCACAATCATAGAGCTCTTTGCATTTGTGTCTCAATCACTTTCCAAGATTGAATTCCATATCCACTTTGAGTTATCCATTTTATATGTGAGTCTTACCAAGATCTCCCAAGCTCCTTACTTCTAAGGTGGACCCAAGTATCCACATCCAACTTTTCTTCCTTAATTTTCTCATATCCGTGGATCATTGCATTTGCAAGTGTGACCCCAAGTGCACACTTTGCAAGTATACCCAATATTCATGTTCCCACAAGTGCACCCATCGCAAGTGCATATGTCATAGGTCTCATCCAATTTCTGTTTGTCGAATGTGTGCCTAACAAGTCTTCCCAGCAAAAGTGCATTTCCCAATGAGTGCAACCAAATCCTTTTGATCAATTCGATCAATTCCAATGCTCATCGACTAAGGGGAGGTTCAACTACCTTGGGTCTACTCGTTCATATCATGTGCCAAAGAAAAACCTAATTTTTATAAAGGAAAGATGAATTGTTCTCCACTCTACTCATTTATTTGGAAGGCAACATCTCGAATGATAATCTCCCTCGATGACTCTCCATGCCTTCCCAACAATGAACCTACATTTTGTTGTAAGCGAAGGCCTTACTCTTGCAGTCTTATTTTTATCTCACCCATATTATAATGTAAATTATAAATTTGGAACTAGGAAACTAATCATGATATTGTCACTAAACTTATTTATTCAGTCTCACAAGTTTTGTATTTCTTAATTTAACCCTACCTCTTCCTCTAATAAAAAAATAATTTTTTAAAGTATATTCACCAACATATCACGTGTTTTCTTGATTTTACACATGAGAAACTCATGATGAATTTCTTTAATTTATTTTTAATTAATTTATAATATATTTTAAATTTAATTAATTTTACCCTTACTTATATCCATAATTTCTTTCACTTAATTTATCAAATATTATGTTTATTTTATCCTTAACCACTTCATTAAAAATTAAATTTTATTTAATCTACCCTTTAATTATATCCATGAATTTCTATATTAAAGTTGGACCATTATAACAACATGTCTTCATCTTTAGATGATTTTTAAAATACTAAAAAACAAAAAGTTTAACAAGTAAAGTTTGGATGACAAGAGATTATTACAATAAGATTAGCAAGGTGCTCTATAGCTTAATATGGGGGAGATGTTGTAACATGCAATGTTGTGTAATGTTATGTAATATGCCATTCCCATAAAAAGAGAAATAAAAATGAAAATGATGTTTGCTTAAACAAAAAACAAATATTGATTTTATTTTGAATCACTTAAACAAGAAAGAATTATACTGATTTTATATTGATTTCATTTTAAATCTAGATATATCAAACACCGAGATGGAACGATATATTGAAGTGTAATTTTTTTAAATCCCAATTTAAAATGGATCTACGTTGATATACCTGATTTCATAAGATATTGAACCTACAATAACTTTGCTTACTTCTGCACCTACTAGACTTATATTTTTCCTTCACTTGCAAACTTATATATTTTTAATAAATTATATATAGTTGTAATTTGGTCAAATATAATTGGCCCTTTAGTTAATAATGTGACTAAGAATTTGTTCCAATGAGATTTTCGTAATCTGATGTGTGTGGAAAATTTATATCCATGCGTTATGACACTTTCCATGCCATGACACCTTTAATATAAAAATAATAATTATTTTGGCAACACGTTTGTTACTTGAGTGATATCAAATAGAAGTTGTCTTTGGACTATTTTGATTGTATATTGATTAGCACAACTATAAAGTGGTTGTTGAATGTCCATAGCCATTTAATTTTGTGGAGATGGCTAGTTGTTAAATATAGAGTAAACATTAAACTAGTTATGATATCGTTATAGTTATCCATTTATGATATAACATAAACATTAAACTAATTAATATAAACATAAAAAATACTATTTAATAAAAATAACAAAAACTGATATGAAAACAAAAACAAAAACAAAAACTGATATGAAGTATAAAACTTTAGTGAATTATATTGTTACCCCTTTCTTTAACAACCACTTAAGAAGCTTATTTAAATCTTAATCAATATGAATTTAAGCATAACAAGATACAATGACCATGAAATCAATCCTGAATGTACACATGTTACACTCGGGTTAATTTTGTTGATTCATTCAAAGAAGTCCAAAATATTAAATAATATCTTGTTATTATTAAAGAAGTCTATTGACATAATTACTTTTACTTATATATTGATAATTTTAATTGTATATAAATCCAAACATTGAGAGTGTTACACTCCTTGATGGCCTCTAGTTTTGTTCTCTTTTTGTTACCTTGTATATGCCCAATACAACTTTTCTACCTAACTTTTGTCTTATATTCTCATCCTACCAAGTCTAAAACTCCCTACTCAAGCATAGAAGGTGATTTATTGTTCATTTGGATTAATTCTTATGATTTTGAAATATTAAATTGATTTGCATGACATTTTCACTCGTATGGCACTTTCAGTACCACTTTCAACACTAGGATTTGCATCATGTGAATTCCAACTCATGTTTGTTGAAGAAGGATTCAATGTTGCATAACAAAATCATAAAGGTGGCACACCAACTCCCAGTATGTTTCAGTCTTTTGAGCATCATTAATGGTAAAAATTTCTCGTGAGTTCATAGGAAGACAACTTCAGATAGGTGTTTTGAGCAAACAGTGAGGAATTAAGAAAAATAGTCGAAACCCCACTTGCAGAATAGGGTGATTTAGCTTCGCGAGGATTTTCTCCAAATTCGCAATGGTTTCTTAGTTATTTCAGGATATTCACACCAACATTTATAGTGAATGCCCCAATAGACTTTAATGAAAATTCTAAAGAGCTTCGATCTTGGGGCTAAGCTGGTAACAACCCACAGGAATTTTTAAATGCCACCTTGCTATTTTTAGACACTTCTTTTGTATAAATACATGAAAAACTTCTATGTCAAATTCTGGAGGGGAAGGAGTAAAACATTGTTACGCTACCAAATTTCTATTGAATTTGTAATCTTATTTTCTCTATAAAATCCATTTCAATCCTGTGTTGATGTTTATGTATTGAAGAATTTGATGATTGTAATTTATAGTTAGTAGCTCGTGTGAATATTCAGGCTCACGATTTTTTTGGTAAGGGCCCTCCATTCTAGATCATGGAGCTTAATATTTTGTGGATGGAAGATTAGTTTGTGTGATTTCTATTCTAGTTTGTTTTTGTTTCTTCGCTACATGTATTTCCTGTACCTATGTTGCAAGCATTCTTTATAGTTGAGAAACTTACCTGAGCTCAATTCATTTTGTATTTTTAGTCTTTGGATTTATATCGAATTGCAATTTAGTTTAGGTCCATGAATTTAATTTATAGAAATGCTCAAAATACATTCCTAATTTATACGTAAATTTGGCTTAATCATGTGATTTCTTTATCATCTCTACTCTTGGTTAATCGTATTCCTTTCAAGATGTTTCTTCAAACCACAATCATATTTTCTTTGAATCTCTTACAACTCGTATAAAAATACAACTTCACTTCAATTCATTGCACCTCATGTCAAAATTGTATCTTTTCTTTAAAAAACATCATCAAAACATTTTGTACATCTCTCTTCAGAGATGGTGGTGTTCTGTTAGGAAATAATGACCTCAAAATATCTATCTGAAACCGTTTTATTGGTAACTTTATAAATTATTTTCCATACACATTAATGAGTGTTTCCATTCTCATATAAATAGAATAGTTATGTTCATAGTATAAATCCTTTCATTGTGTATTCTGTTAATGAATTGAGAATTCTTGAACATTGTTTGAAATCTTATCATTATTAATTTATACATTGATTAATGGTAACTTTATTTTATGTGCTCACATTCTAATTCTTATGTTAATAGTTTTACAAATTTTAAGAATTGTTTAATATTTTTGTGTTCCTTTAATATGTATAGCCATTTGTATATGTTTAATAAACTTTGTATGTTGTTATGTTGAAATTTATTTTATATTTTGTATATTTTGTATTATGTCATAGGGTGAAAACGTGAAGGTGGGTAACACTTTCGTGAGAAACGAGTGCAAAATCGTCTTAGCGGAAGTTATTCGGCCGAATAATAAATATTATTCGGCCGAATAATAAACATTATTCGGCCGAATAATTTACATTATTCGGTCGAATAATGTAAAGGTTATTCGGCCAAATAACCACAAACAGTTCTCCGTCCAGCCTAACGGCCGTCCTTGGAATGTGTGCAAACAGTTGCCGGACGAAAAAAAAATTTTGGGCAATAGTTTATTCGGCCGAACAATTGTTCGGCCGAATAATGGTTTGGCCGAATAATTGTTCGGTGCCGAACAATTATTCGGCCGAATGATTGTTCGGGCCCGAACTATTTTTCTGCATAAAAACACAGCATCGGCTGCCATTTGGCATTCTTAGCTGGAAATTTCTGGACCCCGCAACGGGCCCGCAGTAGCTTTTTGCCACCCTGCCGCTATTCCACGAACTGCTTCTGTTACGTCCGCCACCCTGCTGCTTCCTCACGACCCGCTGCTGCCCCGCGACCTGCTGCTGCTGTTCGGCTTTACGTTCGATATTTCGTCGGCTTCTCTGTTGTTTATTGCTGTTTCTTGCTGGATGTTGTTCGTCGGCCGTTACGTTTTGGGTGGCAGGTGCGTTCGTTGTTGTTGCTGCGTGGACGCTTTTGCGGTTTTGTGTGCAGGCTTGAAGGCTCATCATTGAAAGGTGAGTTTTTCCTTCGTTCGTGATGTTTTGATTCTGGATGTGTGTGTTATAATTATTAGTTGATGACTTTATCTGTTGTTTGGTGAAGGAATCAGTCGTTTCTGGAGCGTTGGTGGATCGAACAGTCGCGGCGTCGTGGATCGGAGATTTCTTAACTGCTCGTTTGGATAGAGGTATGTATCGGTTAGCATATTCTGCTCTTTAGTTGGTGGCATTAGGAGAAAATTAAAAAAAATCTGCTATGGTGTTAAAAGTAGTTTTAATTTTTTTATATTTGAGTTTGATTTTAGAGATGAGTGTATCTGCATGAGCAGAGTCCATGAGCTCTGCTCATGAACTCTGCTCATGAGCAGAGTTCATGAACTCTATTATGAACAGAATTCAAGGAGCTCTATAATAGATATATCTACCCTAAGTATAGCTAGGTCCACTATTTTACGAATTATTAGTAGAGTTGCTTTGCTTAAATGTTTTATGTCTTAAACGTTCAATTTGGTGTACAGATAGAAACATGTTTTATTCGCCGAGAGATAATGTAATGGGGTAGAGCAGAGTTCATGAACTCTGCTCATGAACAGAATTCAAGGAGCTCTATAATAGATATATTTACCCTAAGCATAGCTAGGTCCACTATTTTACGAATTATTAATAGAGTTGTTTTGCTTAAATGTTTTATGTCTTCAACGTTTAATTTGGTGTATAGATAGAAACATGTTTTATTTGCCGAGAGATAATGTAATGGGGTAGATCAGAGTTCATGAACTCTGCTCATGAACAGAAATCTGTTCATGTTATGCTCTTTTTTATATATAAAAATGGTAAAAGCAAGTATAAAGCAAGTAAGGCTTTGAAATATTTAAAATGAAAAGCAAACAACATAATGTGTATTTGTCTTATTTTTATGAAATGCAACCCCATGGCTTCTTTATATAAATGGATATCTAAACCTCAAACTTGAATGAGTTTCATATTAAGTTTCCCTAATTTTTAATGAAAGGATAATAAAGGGTATACTACACAACTTTATAAATGATTAACCGGTGGTTTTACTATGTTAAGTGAGGTACAAGAATGTTATATGAGTTCATGAACTCTGTTCATGAACAGAACATGTTTATGAACAGAACCTTTTCATGAACAGAGTTAATGTAGAAAGTTACTTAAAAATTTGATGTTATTAGGTAATTTTTTTATAAAAATGAAGGAATGTTTGTTTATTGAGATATAGAATGAAAACATAAGTGATCATTGAAAAATTTGGAAGGCTATTGTACTATTACAATTAAATGATTATAAGATGATTATTGATATGTTTATGCTGCAATAGTGTTCTTAGAGCTAGAAGAGGAACTTACGAAAGAAAATAAGTTATAATATTTTAGGTGGCTCTACAATTTGAATGCAGATCTTTAAGAGATATGTTTTTAAGTTTGTAGAATGAACATGTACAATTTCAATGTGTGTAAGTTGTTTTATCATAAATATAAATTAGAAATCTCTTAATAAGTGTATATATACGTTATACTATTTTAGCCAGCTCTACATTTTGTATGCAGATCTTTAATAGATGTTTTTAAGTTTGTAGAGTTCACATGTACAACTTTGATGTGTGTAAATTGTATTATTATAAATATGAGCTAGAATTCTTTTAATAAGAATATATATATATGTTTGGTGAGATGTTTGTTCATTGACATATATAATTCAACCATATTTGTTGGATTAAAAGTTTTTAAGGTTACTATACTACTTCAATTAATCATGTTATGACTTATATTTGATAATGAAATGATTATTAGATATATCTTTATGTTGCAATATTAGTGATGGTAAGGAATTTTAGTTAATTAATTAGAGTTAGGAGGGGGACTTACATTTTGTTGTAGCTTTTATCAAATATTGGCTTGATGTTTGTAGAATAGTCATGTACAATTTCAATATGTTAACATTTGTGTAAATTTAGAAGTTATATCAAATGGAAAGAGAGTCATCGAAGGGAAAGCGTAGGAGGTCATCACAATCTTCAGGAATTGGTGTTCCAGTTGGTAGTCGAAGGTTGTCGAATTCACCGAGAGGTTCAAGTTTATTGCATGGGTCCCAGTCATTTGATCATCAACGAGTTCGAAGGGGTACAAATGATTCTCCTTCATCTTCTGTGGGAGAGCGTCGATCTCAACCTTCTGTTGGTATGAACATTAATGTTTAATAATGTATAAATTGTATTTTTTTGTGTTTTGAATTTATGGACAAGGTTAATTCTTGACTATGGCTATATTTGAAGCAGAGCGACGTTCAGAAGATGTGCATAATTCGATGGAGCGAGGGGAAGATCAAGATAGGATTGTAGATGATGGAATAGGTGTGGGTGGAGAGCAAGGTCCTGAAGATCCTCCTAGAGCTAGGATGACATATGTTCCACTAGCTGAGGGGTGTACACCCATATCAACTTATCCATCTGATTTACCTGATGAGCTTCCATGGCAAGGTGTTGTGCAACAAACTATTCTTGAAAGTTGTAGATCCCACTATGACAGGTTGAACAATGATCTTTGTTCTTTGGATCTCCCTCCAGAGAGCCGGCAAAGTCTAGAGATTGTTTTGGCGTCTTTGCAAAAGTTCATTGATGCATATGAGGAACTTGGACCAACTACAAATGGTTTTGTTCATTTGATGCGGATGCGAAGGGACCAAGTTATGGGTCCAGACAACTGGGAGGTTGTGAAGGAGAGAGTCACTAGAGAACAAGCTAATTCAATGTTCAATTTCAAGGAAGGCCTTAAGTGAAAAATGTTGAAAGTGCAATATTTCAAGCATCCTCAAATTGCACATTTAATATATGATCGATTTCTTGCAGCTTATGGTCGATTGCCTTGGAACGATGAGGTTCCTAATTATTTTGCAAGATTTTTTTATGCGGAGTTTTTTTTAGGTATGAAGCCTAACTATACTGATGTTCCTTCTGACTTTTATGGAGTTGGAAAGGGTAGAATATATAATCGAAAAGGCGCTCTCAGAGACCCTACCACTATACAACCTCCACCTGAGATACCTCGTCCACCAAGGGTTGTGGCTTTAAGATCAGAGATGGAGACAACATCTCAACTAGGGACAATTGGAAGGGAATCGGTAGGTGATGGTTTAGCTTCAGCTCTTGCTGGAGTAGAAGTTGGTTTGGGGCGAGAGAGGGCTCGTGCTATTGTTCGTCAAAGTTTTGTTTACAAGACTAATGACGAGGTAGATGCATTGAGCATGGATGATCTCAGGGCTTATGCTAAGTCTTGTCGAGATATTGCTTCAGATGTGTTATCCAATGACACATCGAGCATGGGAGAGGTTTGTTGATTATGCTATGACAATCTATTTGATTTTTTATTAATCATTTTGAATTGAATTTTTTGGTACATGGGAATAAATATATTAAGCAAATGTATTTTGTTTGCAGTTTTCGAGAATGTTAAATGCACATAATTTTCGAGTCTCCAGTAGTCAAAACCAAGAGCATCTTAGTCAAAATGAAGAGCGCTTAGGAGAGGTATTTTAATTATAATATTTATGATTGAACTTGATATTTTTTTTGTTTATTTGAATTTTAATAAATATCAATGTATCTTATTGTTAATTTGACTTATTTATGCAGGTTTCTTTAGATTCCAACTTTTTAGATGGTTTACCATCTCTTGTGAGCTAATGATTTTAATTTTTTTGTTTTGGTTTTAAGTTAATTGCTTAATTTATTATTTGTATCTACTATGTTTTATTTATTAACAAAATTTAAATTTTAGGGAAGAGACCACTTGGAAATTGGGGGCGAAGATGTGGGGTCTTTAATGAATGCAGATATTGGCACCGAGGTAATTTTGTTGAACTAGAAATGATCTCTGATATAAGTTTAATGTTTTATATTTTTTTGATTTATTTGAAAATTGTTTTTGTACATGTTGCAGCTTGGTTCTTTGAGATCCTTTGGATCCAAAGGAAAGGCTCTAGGAGAAAAAAGTGGTGGACATGCATTCAAAGAATTTGATGTACGATTTTTTTAATAATTGAATTGTTTTGTAGATGAGTTTAATATCTTAATATCTTGAATTTAGTTTAAAATTGTTTAAATAATTTATGATCTAAATTTATAATTTGTTTTTTTGTGTATTGTAGGTTGAGTTGAGTCCCAGGGAAGGTCCAAGTGGAAAATAGTGGAAAGATATTGGTCTAGATGGATAGTGGTTCAGACTTTATTGTTTTTGTTGATATATATATATTGTAGTTGTTTTGAACATGGAGGGTATTTATTTTTTGATTATATATATATGTACATTGAATTCACAAGTTCATCAACTTTTTTTTGGATTATATACATGAGTACATGTCCATTATTTCTCATTTGGTAAATGTTTAGAATATGTTTTGCATGAATGTTTAAAGTGTTTTGATAATATTTATAATATGTTTTGCATGAATGTTTAAAATGTTTTTATAGGTGCAATCCAAGGTTAGGAAATGTTGAATGATGAGAATGAATGTTATGAAGTTAGAAAATGTTGAATGATGAGAATGAATGTGATGAAGTTAGAAAATGTTGAATGATGAGAATGAATGTTGAATGTTTCGAATGTTATGGAAGAATGAATATTGGGAAAGAATGAATGGGAAGTGTTAGAGCAAAAGGAATGTTGGGAAAGAATGAATGAGAGGTGTTATGGAAGAAGGAATGTTTTCAATTTGTTATGTTGAGAATAAGTGTTATTATAATATGTTGTTTTGCATGAATGTTTAAAATGTCTTGATAGGTGCAACCCAAGGGTAGGAAATGTTGAATGAATGGGAGGTGTTGGAAATGTTTAAAATGATAATCTAAGTTAGGAAATATTCAATGTTGAAAATGAATGTTATGGTAAGAATTAATGTTGGGCAGAAGTTTATGAATGTTAAAATTTTTGATAGAAATATGGATGAATTAGGAAGTTTAAAAGCAAATATATGTTAAGTTCAAATTCTGATATAATGGATTTTTAATTAATTTAATTTTTATTTTCAATGTTCAGGTACATTTGATGCCGCTGAAATCATGGCAAATGGGGGTAACGATTTTTTTGTTTTTTAATCATAAGCGAAGATTCCAGGATCGTGAAGTTTGTGCTAAATTAGAGCAATGATTTTATACAACAATTTGATGAATTTTCATTGATTTGTTGTAAATAATCATTTCTCTAATTTAGCATAAGCTTCACAATCCTGGAATCCTTGCTTGTGATTAAAAATCAAATGATCGTTATCTCCATTTGCCATGATTTCAGTTATGTGAATTTGCACAAGCGATATTTTAAATTAAAGATTTGGGACGGAGAACTTGGTGACAATTTTAAGACATCTATTTAAGATCATATTTATGGTGAAGTATGTATTAAAGAAACATGTTCGATGGATTAAAATAATACAAAATTTAATAGGTTTTTTTGTGATTTTTCGTTAGTATCAATCAACCAAAAGTAAAAATTTGGGGCGGAGTGGGGATAGCCACATCCGTTATCTCATCCCTTAGTGGTCTAATAGACATATGGGGACCCGAATAAAGTACTTTTGAATTTTCAAATTATATTTGAATTCATTTTTAATCATGTCAAAGTACAACTATTTAAGCTTTTATGTTAGTTGTCATTCAAGAAAATATTCATAAAATCTCAATGAAAAAATATACTGTGCACAACAGTTTTGATAATTGGACAAAAAATATATTGCACACAACAATAGACATGGACAAAAATATAGATCAATTTATTTTTGATATGTAGTTAAAAACATCGCAATGGAATACCATCTTCAACTATCCGTTCATGGTCACATATGGATAGTTTCCATTTTTTGGTTTTTAACTGTTTTTTTGATGGAACTTGTATCAATTTTATTCGAGATGCACATACTAAATGACTATATTGACAACATATAACATCGGGCTCATAATCTTGAAAGTAGACATAACTTTTAGTCATATGCGTCTGCTGAAAAAAGTAGCCTTTTAAAATGATGGATCCTCTTTCGTATGTAAATCCGTTGTCGTTGTAGTCCTCCAATAACTTCATTTTTCCTTCAGTGCATCGCATCAAATAATATTTGACATTTTCGTTGTTGTCTACAGGTGCAATCACAGCGAAAACATCTCCTGTGCAAGTTATGATTGCTGTTAGCGTATTTAAATGAATTAAATTGACTACTTATGGCGATGGATTAGAATGAACAATTGATTAGAAAGTCAAAAACAAGTTTATTACCTTCTCTTACGAGATCTGAAATTCTATCGCCATCAGACGATATTGCTATTTCTTCTGATTCTAATTCTTCAACACTTGCCAGAGGCATTTTTCCTTTTGGATTAATCTCTGTGTGTCCCCAAGCTTTTATGTAGTTGTTTGTTATGTTTTCACAAACTTCTGTAGACTCGACATTTTCAATGCAAATATGACAAAAGCATGATTGCTTTCTACTGTCAAATGCAAACACGTTGTGAAATGATTTTGTTTGAATAGAGTGAAGATCTCTAGTTCCATGTATGGTGCTAGTGTCATATGGTATTGATCTATTTATATCTTGGACTCCAACAAGCCAAAAAACCTACACAATAAATAGTGTACATGTGTACTTAAATGTTAGTATATACATTTTTAAAAATTATAAGAAATAATATAAATTAAAAAAATAGTGGACATACCTGCGCACGTCTTTTGATTGTTGATTATAATCATGGCTTAGATTTAATTGACACCATTGGACAACCTCTGCAGCTGAATGAAACCGTGCTGAAGAATAGTTCATTTGCCATCTTCGAAGTGCTCTTTTCACGCATGCTCCTGCACCATCATGCTCACCTTTTCCATGCCCAGTTTCAAAGAAATTCCAGCGATGTTTAATGTTCAGCGCTTTATGAAGTCGACATAACCAAAAAAATGATCGTGAAGATTTAAATTGACCCGCACATCCATCAGACCATATCCAATGCTCATTGAATTTGACTTCGCGTTTTTTTAGTGAGTCATAGAAAATATTTTCTATACAATGTTGGACAAAATGTGCGTCCTGTGTACGATCATCGCTGATATAGAAGTGATATTCGTTAATCACATCTCGATTGTCACATGTGCTTTCAATGCCATCGACATCCTGTTGAGAATGTCTATATACAACATGGACAAATATCGAAACTTGGTCAGAATGATAGTATTCACTCTGTATTTCTTTTTGTGCAGCAAATGTATAGTTTTCAGCAAAATCAACCACCGACAAAATTGTTCCGAGTGGAAAAATTTCACGAGACTGTTTGAATTGAAGATCTTGCCATCGTGCTCTATGTGAATGCTGGGTGTATTTATAAATTTCGCTTTCAAATTTTTTGAGAAAATCTGTGACGCATATCTTGTCTTCCAGCAAATCAATTCTTTTGGAATGTGAATCACTAGAACTTGTATTATAGTTGATGTATTCGTATCTCTTCCAATCAACATTTACATTTGACAACGATTGATCATTATCGATAGGGTATTTATTGTGGAATAACACCAAATTTCCACAATGATGACAATGTTTTCCATTGACACATTTTTTTGAATAAAATACTTCATCGTGATTTCTCTCACATAAAATTTGAGATATGAATTCACGTATCGTCGGCGGAGGTGGTGAATTTGTCCAAAAAATTTTACCAAATTCAAGAAACGTGTCATAATATAACTGAAATTGCACATGATAACGGCAACAACATGTATCACGTATAGTTATAGGTCGAACATACCATGGTTTTTGTTGCACAAATGTAGTGATTGATATATTAATTCCACGATGATCTTCCTTGAATTTATTGAACAATTGTACTTGTGTCATGTCCATTATATGTTTTGGTTGGCTTTCATATACATTTCGTGATATTCTTTTGCGTATCACATCTCTTGCATTTGGTGAAACTCGAGCATGTTCCAACCAATATTCTCGTACAATATCTTTAACACCTGCTCGTAATCTATCTTTGTAAGGTTGTCTACAAATAATTGCCCAACAAGCAAGTTCATTATTTTCATCTATTTGCATTCTGAATTTGCTATGTTTGTATAATGTTTTTATTGATGTTCCAACTGCTTTTGCTAGTTCTGTTGTCAAACGCTTTTGTTTAGTACTAGCTGAAAGAATTGTTGTATGAATTGCTTTACGTGCAGCACTGATATCTTTCTTCCTGGATTTTCCAAATTTTTTTATTGCATCGCCTATATTTTCCATCACATTTTGTTTCAATTTCGACTCTTTTGTTACTTTGTGAATACACAATAATGATGTAGCACCTTCTAATTTCTTGGACACTAATAAACATCTCAAAATTTGTGCTTGTCCTGCTATTGAGTAATCCTTGAAAACTTCATCATAAAATTTTGTAGCACGATATCGTGCAACATGTATTGGTAGTTTTTCTCCATATTTGTCGCAATCAATGTCTTCTAACATTTCATCATCAATAGTAAAAGTACCTATATACATCAAGTTAAATTTAATTTAACATATATCAAAAAATAAAATTCATTATAAAAAAATGAATTTGGAAAATATATGATATATACATACCAGGTTCAATTTCTGGATTTTGAACTTGATCTTCAATATTGATTTCATCGACATTAGCATGTAAATCACTATTTACATCTTCTACAATGTTCTTTTCAACTTCAATTTGTTCTTCTTGTACTCTATTTTCAATTTCCATTTCTTCAACATTGTCATGTAAATCTGTATTTATATCTTCAATAGTTCTCTCTTCCGTTTCAGCAACCCTTTGTTTTTTGGCAATATATCTGAGTTTTTGTTTCTCTCTATTATAATCATCATCACGTTTACGATCAGCTTTTCTTTGACGTTTTCTCTTATTTCCCATGGTTGTTTAATCTATAGACGATAAATTAAAGAATCATGTTACTTTATAGTAAAAACAAATAAATTAAGATTTAAACACATTTACGGAATTTATAAAAACATGAACTGAAATTTACTTTACCTTTTAAAAATTTTGTAAGAGTCTTTTGAAGAAGATTTCTTTGGAATTAACTTTCCTTTGAAAAAATTCTCTGAACAAAAATCTTCTTTGGAAAATAATAAAAACACCTTGTGCCAAGGAAGAAAATAAAACACCTTGTAAATAAATCTTTGTTGTAAAATTCATTCCAAAAATACTTGTTTGAAAAAATATCTACGAAAAAAACGACTAGAAAAAAATACTTTGAATAAAAACTTATTTATAAATATATCTGGGAAAAAATCATTGTAAAGAAACAACTCTTTGAAAAAAAACCCATTTCAAAGAAATAAGAAGTACAAAATTACCTTGTAAAAAATCCTTTGCAAAATAAGATAACTATTTGAAAAAACTCCTTTCAAATAAATAAGAAGTGCAAAACTACTTTGGAAAAAAATCATTTGCAAAATGCCTTACCAAAACAACTATTTGAAAAAACCTCTTTCTATTAAATAAAAAGTGCAAAGCTACTTTGAAAAAAAAACATTCTTGCAAAGAACCTCCTTGCAAACATGTCTAAGAAAAGAAATATTTTGAAAAAACTCCTTGCAAATATCCCTTAAAAAAAACACTTTCAATGTGTCTTTTGGAAAAAAGAAGAAACATACTTTGTAAAAATCTCTTTTTCAAAAAAATGTTTTCTTTGCAAATATACAATAAGAAAATAAATATTTGGAAAAAACTTCTTGCAAATATGCCTTAGAAAAAGATTTTCTTCAATGTGCCTTTGGAAAAAAGAAGAAACATACCTTGTAAAAACCTCCTTTTGCAAAAAATGTTTTTTTTGTAAAAATGCAATAAAAAAGAGATATTTTGGAAAAACTCCTTCAATGTGCCTTTTGTAAAAAAAAAGAAGAAACATAGCTTGTAAAAACCTCCTTTTGCAAAAAATGTCTTCTTTGTAAACATGCAATAAGTAAAAAAGAAGAAGAAACATAGCTTGTAAAAACCTCCTTTTGCAAAAAATGTCTTCTTTGTAAAAATGCAATAAGAAAAGAGATAGTTTGGAAAAACTCCTTGCAAATATGCCTTAGAAAAAAAAACTCCTTCAATGTGCCTTTTGTAAAGAAGAAGAAGAAACATACCTTGTAAAAACCTCCTTTTGCAAAAATTATCTCCTCCTTCCGAAATTAGTTTGACAAAAAAATGCGAAGTTCAAAGATGCGAAAATAATGAATTAACTTTACGTTTATTTATATGAGTATAAATTTTTTAATTTTTTTTTTTTTTTTCCGGTCGACGTATTTTTTTTCCCGTTTAGTTATTCGGCCGAATAACCTTCGCCATAAGTTACGGCGCCGTTACGGAAAACAGTTATTCGGCCGAATAATTATTCGGCCGAATAATTATTCGCCTGAATAATTATTCGGCCGAATAATTATTTCGGCCGAATAATCTCTGAAACATGAACGATTCAGATTTCTGCAAAATTTTCAGGTTTCTCCATTTTCGGAAGGAGAAAACCACCTCTTACACAACAAAACGAATGTGGGACTTCATACCACTAGATTCATCATTGAATCTACTTTACGAGGGTATAAATTTTGTTGTATATAGATAAGAACTGATATTTTTTAAGTTTTATATTTGTAACATGTGTCGAGTTATGATTCAGCTCTTTAAAAAAACAGCGAAAAGAAAAATCCATAACTTTGAAAATACAACACCAAAAAAATCGAAGAAAATGTGGGACTCTTCATTGACGTGTCTAATTCAAAAGGGTGGTCGTAGATTTTTTGATTTTATAGCGGATTGAGAGAAAAGTGGTGCAACAAAAAGGTGGTTGAAAATCGACTGAGTTTCCCCATTGATCGACTTTAAAAAATATATAATAATTAGTATAGAGGTCCATTGGATGCAAACTTATAGTCAGGCACTAGTACATTGTGTGTAGATTGTCGTAGCATTTTCAGTTTTTGCAAAACACAAGTCTAACAACGATTTTAGTGGTGCAACAAATCATAACTCTTTTGTAGTCTTTTCATTTTATAAGAACACACTGTAAAACATTTGTGAAATCGACATATCAAATCTTAATAATAAAAAATTGAAAAAATTATGAGTAGAAAGCTAACATAATTCTACAAAAGTTTTCTTTTTACGGCAAAGTGAAATTTTAAACAAAAATATCACTTTTGTTCGCCCGAAGTTGGAAGACATGAAAAAAACAGAATTATTTTCTCACGAGACCCCCCAAAATAGACACCCATCTTCATTTTTTCACCCCATATGTTGTTATATTATTTTTAATACTACGGTTGACAAATTTATTTAAGGAATGGATTATGAGTTTATAAATATTTATTTGTAAGCTTGCTTTAGATTACTTTTGTTCGTTTAGTTTATTCTTGTCTTTATTTTGTTTGATTTTTTTAGCCTAGTTTTATTTCCGCACTTTGAATTAGTGTAGTTAGTTTTCATTTATGCACTTGAATTTCTTAATTAAATCACCGAAGGAAGGTTAAAAACCTAACTTGTGAGATATGGTTTTCCTGTAATGGGTTTCAACCTAAGTTCTTAGTTTATTTCTTGTTAATTAAATTAATTTTCGAGTTTGAAGTGTGTTGCTGGATTTAGATTAGATTAGGCTAGTCTAGGCTCTAATCATGCACATACAGTGCCAATACCTCTAAGTCTATGACTCCCTGGTTGATAATTTAGTGTCGGATTACTAGTGCACATATTTTTTTGACATTTTTGGAGTCATTGTCGGGGTGGAGCTAAAGGGATTAGGTAGGTAGATAGGTTTCCTTTAAATTACACAACTTGGGGGAGGAGATTAACGGTAAGATGCAAAGATGATCTCACTATGGACTTTCTGTAGTATAATAATCTGAAGCATCAACTTTGGTGGAGTTGCTACAAATCCTTGTTGTTCCTTTTACACAAGAGTGTTTATTTTATAGAAGTTTTTTTACTTCCCTACAAGAGTGTTTCTTTTTATGCAAGTGTGGTGTGTTTTACAATTCTGCAATTAATTTTTAGTTTTTTTTTGGTGTAAATTTGCTTTGAGTGTGTAGATAGATTTGATTTCATTAAAAAAAATGAAAGCAAAAAAAAAATAGTGTGGGTGTTGTAAGAACCTTAGGTACTAATCCATTTGTGAGAAGGATCTCCATACCAGTTAAAAAAAATTAAATTTTCCAAAGGACTCATTGAGTGGAGGAGAGCATACTACTATAAGGATTTTCTTAAATCCTCATTCAAAGCTTAAGATTGTCAATAAGGATGAGTTTTTATATTTGGAAGCAGTGAAGGATCCATGAATCATTTCCACAAGAAGAATATCTAGAAGCTTTCTTTGAGCATCCTTTCCAACCTGCTTAGGAGATCAAAGAATCATGGACCAAATCAAATGAAGAGAAGACATTAAAGCCAACAATTAAAGAATTCTTTGCATCATTGTCATGAGATCTAGATTTACTTTGCATTTAAGAGCATAATGACCGTCTTTTCGAAGAATCTCGTGATATGATTAATAAATAAGAGAACCATGGGAACAAATATTTCATTGAGATTTGGTTCGAAGTAGTCACCAGGCCACAACATCACTCCATGTTTCACCAGTTCTTGGCACTATCTCCACAAAGGAAGTTCATCTCTCATACCCTCGTATTCATTGAGGTACACTTTTCATGAGGTACACTTTTCAGATTTGGGTATGTGTCCACTAGAGATCTTGTTCTGCAAATGGCTCCATTGGAAGTATTCCTACAATTGAAAAAGACTTTCTTTTCCAAGTAAAGTAGGATAGTGTAAAAAAATGAATAAAATAGTAAATATAAAAATAAGTTCATATGTGAAAACCAGTTTACTAGCACAATTGAGCATGAGCTTTGCTTGAAAACGAGGAAACTAGCCGGTAAAGTTCACATTGGGGTTCTGTATTCAGTCGTTATTTCTATCATTGTGTCCTTCAAATCAATTAGTTTGTTCTCATGTTCGATGATTAAGGATTCCTTATGGCCTTCCTTCCTACAAACATTGTCCTATCTACTCCAACACTTTATCTAGGATCAAGGTTAGAGACTCATTTAGTACCCCAAGACTTGCATGCCTCAATGGAAAGTACTCTTGATGATGCCAATAGGAATACATTAATATCCTTTTTCCATCAGTTTCTGCAAAGTGAATCGACTTAAGCACACTTATTCATACTTTGTAGGATGTATTGTGGCACCTTGACACTCATTGACATCAACGGTCAGATGCCTCGCATTGGTTGACAACACTCCATAATTGTTGGTAATGCAATGATTTTTGTCTATGTTCAACCTCAATTAAATCTATTCACATTGTCATAATTGTGCCTTGATGTGGTTTGTGTTGAACACTATCAGATTTATGTTCTAACTCTAGTTGTAGATTTCCAATGAATTTTGGTATTTCTATCATATTGAATAAAGAGGAAACATGAATTTTAAAGATTCCATAAAATATCAAGTTCAGAAGGTTATTTTCATCATTAGTGAACATCTATCAGCCTCTAGTAGCACCAGGATATCTTACAGAAAATTTTTGGAAGCTTAAAATCAATTTTCTGCATTGGTATTGAAACTGGTATGGAAACACCTGTAGGTGAGGATGTTCTTTTCACTAGTATCGAAACTAATACCGAAACACCTATAGATGCAATTTTTGTTTAGTACATAAGTTTTTGTAGATATATTTTCGCATGAATCATTGTTCCATCTTATCATCCAAGTTTTTCTTGAGTCCATGAAAGTCCAACACTCAATATTTTACATCAATTTCAAGTAAGCTACTCTTCGCAAAGTTCATCCATGCTAGTTTGTAAGTATGATATGAGGTGATAATTGTTATAGGTTAATTTAATTTAGTAAAATGTAGGAATTAATTCAAAATGAATAAGTATTATAATGCTCGATTTCCTTACCTATCTTATTTATATCATAAACCTACATTAGCTCCCCATAGGTCAACTTATTTGTAAATATGATTTTCCCTACCCTTGCACATAATTATTATATTATATTATATTATATGGTTTTCATTTTCCTATATCCAACATTGATTCTATGTTCATTTATATGATATGTATTATTCCATATGTGATCTCTTACCCTCTTCATGACCTATTTTCACCATGGTAGTCGTCATGCACATCCCTGAGTCTAATAAGCCTAGAATATTTATAGTTAGTTCTGATGAAAAAGGTTGCACAAGCACTACAAATGAAGATATTGGTAATCCTTTCAATACCACTTCTAAGCATATAATTGGAACAAAATATAGAATGAACGGTCGAGATGGGAATAAAGCTAAATAGTTTCAATCAGATGATATACTTGAAAAGACAGATTGAAATTGTTAAACTAATTCTCTTCAACATATAGAGGTTGTTCACATTTAGTGATAGAAGCAAGAGTTAAAGAAACAACTATATGAATATGTAGTTTTGGATCAATATGTAAAGTCTTAATATAAAATTTTAAAAGTTGAGAATGCGAGTCTATAAACTAGAATTGAACAGTTGACCACTGAGTGTACTATGTTTCATTCTATAGCTTAGGAAAAATCAACCATGCCAAGATATTGAGAATACAATTGAATGAAAGTTGAAGAATCAGAACCAAGGTCTGCATATCCTTAGTCATGCAGTCAAGTTTTAATCTTATATTGTCTACAATTTTGTCTTTGCACAGGGACATGCAAATAACTCGGCATGGAGGGATGATGGCCTCGAGTTTTGTTCTATTTCTGTTACCTTGTATATGCCTAATACCCCTTTACTACCTAACGTTTTTCTTATATATTTAGCCTTTCAAGTCTAAAAATCCTTACTTGAGCTTATAAGGTGATTTATTATTCATTTTGATTATTTTTTATGATTTTGGTATATTAAATTGATTTGTATGACATTTTCAGTCATATGGAACTTTCAATACCACTTTTAGCACTAGGCTTCGCATCATGTGAAGTCCAACTCATGTTTGTTGAAAAATGATTCAATGTTGCATAAAAAAATCATCAAGGTGGCACAACAACTCCTAGTCCATTTCAGTCTTTTGAGCATCATTAATGGTAAGAAATTCTAGTCAATTCATAGGAAGCTAACTTCGGACAGGTGTTTTAAGCAAACCGTGAGGAATTAAGAAAAACAGTAGAAAACCCACTTGAAGAATAGGGTGATTTAGCTTATGCATGGAAATTTTCTCCAAATTTGCAATGCTTTTTGAGTTATTTCATGATCTTCAACGCCAACGTTTCCATTGAACGCCCCAATAGACTTTAATGAAAATTCTGAACAGTTTCGGTCTTGGGGCTGAGCTGGTAATGACCCACATGAATTTGTAAATGCTACCTTGCTATTTTTAGACACGTCTTTTGTATAAATATAAGTTATGGAGGGGAAGGAATGAAACATTGTTACGCTGCGAAATTTCTATTGAATTTGTAATCTTATTTTTTTTCTGTAAAATCCATTTCAGTACTGTGTTGATGTTTATATGTTGAAGAATTTGATGATTGTAATTTACGGTTAGTAGCTGGTGTGAATCTTCAGACTCGCCATTTGGTTGGTAAGGGCCCTCCATTCGAGATTATAATGGAGTTTAATATTTTGTGCAGGGTAGATTAGTTTGTGTGATTTATGTTCTAGTTTGTTTCTATTTCTGCTTTACATATATTTCCTATACCTATGTACTTGAGAAAATTACCTGAGCTCAATTCATTTTGTATTTTTAACTTTTAAAATTATATCAAATTGCAATTTAGTTTAGGTCCATAAATTTGATTTATAGAAATACTCAAAATACATTCCTCATTTATACATAAATGTGACTTAATCATGTAATTTGTTTATCATCTAATCGCATTCCTTTCAAGATGCTTCTTCAAACCACAATCATATTTTCTTTGAATCTCGTACAACTTGTATAAAATACAACTTCACTTCAATTCATTGCGCCTCATGTTAAAATTGTATCTTTTCTTTGAAAACATCATCAAATCATTATGTACATCTCTCTTTATAGTTGTGGTGTTCTATTAGCAAATAGCGACATCAAGATCTCTATCTGGAATTGTTTTTTGACTTTATAAATAAAATACTTCTTTCACAATCTAAATCCTTTCCTTGTATATTATGTTAATGAATTGAGAATTTGAAACATTGTTTGAAATGTTATTATTATTAATTTTATACATTGATTAACGGTAACTTTCTTTTATATGCTCACGTTCTAATTCTTATGTTAATACTTTTACAAGTTTGAAAATTTGTTTAATATTTTTGTGTCTTTAATATATATGGTCATTTGTATATGTTTAATAAACATTGTATGTTGTTATGTTGAAATTTATTTTATATTTTGTATTTTGTTATATTATTTTTAATATTGTGTTGTCAAATGTATGTGAGGAATGGATTAAAAGATTAGGAATATTTATTTGTAAGCTTGTTTTAGATTACTTTAGTTAGTTTATAGTAATTAGTTTATTTTTGTCTTTATTTTGTTTGATTTATTTAGCTTAGTTTTATTTAGGCACTTTGAATTCCTATACTTAGTTTCATTTATGTAGTTGAATTTCTTAGTTAAATAATAAAAAGGAAGATTAAAAACTTAACTCTTGAGATATGGTTTTCAAATCAGTTTAAGGTTTTAGTTTGTTTCTCGTTAATTAAATTCATTTTCTAGTTTGAAGTGTGTTGCTTGACTCTTTAGATTAGATTAGGCTAGTCTATACTCTAATCCTACATACAGTGCATGCACCTCTAAGCCTATGACTCCTAAGTTGATAATTTAGTGTTGAATGGCTAGCAGTGATCCTCCCAAATATTAAAAACTTCTCTACATAAAAACAACTTTTAATTATTATTTCTAATAAAAATATATTTCAGAAAAGACATAAAAACAACTTTTAATTATTATTGCTAATAAAAGTATATTTCAAAAAGGACTTAAACCTAAAACTTTTCAATAAAGAGGTAAACCTAATTTAATTAGGTTAAGTCATCAAAATCTTTAAATATTTTCTCTCATACTTCATGAAACACTTTAAAACTTTTGAGAAAGGACGTAAACCTAATTTAATTAGGTAAAGTCATGAAATATCATTATATCTTTTTTCATATGCTTGATGAAAAACAAAGGTTCATTCCATGTTATTATCATAGTAGTATAATTTGGGTGTATTGATTTTTTTATGTAGTGGAAAATTCCAATTTATTCCAATGTTCTTATTAATAGATAATTAAATTTTGATTTAATTAATTAAAAAAAACAAATTTTAATTATTTTAACACTATAAAACATAAATCCAATCAAATTTCATATTCTTATTTAAATAATTATTAATAATCTCTCATATTAATTGTATATTTAGTATTTGATTAAAAGTATTATATTTATTTATGTTTATTATATATATTTGTGAATATTTAACTAAAAATAATATGTATAAAAAGTCTATTTCCATATTTTATTTTTATTAGATCTTTTTATTATGTATTTTTTTATGTCTATCCCTATTCATACTCCAATTATGCTACTATAGTTCATCAATGACAATAAGGATTATTTGTCATCCATATGTACCCACCATTTGTTAAAGATGCACTGTCTGCTGCATACTTAATGCCAAACATAAGCGAGAATTGTCATGAAAAGATTGATTTAAGCAGAATGAGCTCATTCTACAAGCCTTAAAGCAGAACGAACTCGTTCAGCAGCAAGGATCCACCACCCTACACTCAGGTATATTAAGCTTTTTGTTGCTTCAACCAATTTAGGTTCAACTCCGACCTCGCAGCGTCACTCCCTTTCTGCCTCAACTTCTTGTAGGGTGGCCTCGCTGCACCTGTCTATATAACTTGAGTCCAATATATCGCCATGAGGCACCCTGGCTGGTCGGCTGGTCCCAGGGTTTGGTAGCTAAGGAGCTTATGTTAGTTCACATTTCTTTAGTAAGACGACTAAGAACGATATAACATTTGTTTTAACTTTCATTGTAAAATTAAGAGAAGCGGCCATGAAAGCTGCATATCGTGAGCAACTTTTGGTATTACAAGGACAATATTGAATGAACTACATGCAACTGAAACCTAATTTGTTTGTGTTTACTTCACATAAGATTGGGAGGAAAGCTGCAAATTGTGAGCAATATTTTGAATAGAAAGGACAATGAACTATACGAGCAAGCATTTAAGTATACCAAGACGAGTTACACAATGTTACGCATAAAATTGTAATGCATAACATTTAAGTTGTAGGTGAAAAATTGTGTATTTCATAACATATATCAATTCACAACTCTTTTAAATAAAAATGTCTTTATGTTTTTCTCAACAAAATTAATGTATTACATATCAAATAGACTTATACTAAGGTGTTTTTTATTACACATTCAAAATGGTGTTTTTATAAAAAACTTTCAAAATTGTTAAATGTTATAACTTTTAACTTTACCTTATGTAAATCCCTTTGTTGAAACCCCAAGGCCAATTTAATCTCTAGCTCAAGTGATATTTCATAATCCCTAAATAATATTCAATTTATGGAAATCATAGCCATCGAAACATTGAACATATTCCCTCGTCCATACAAATTAAAATGATGGTAAATCAGCAAAAGTACGTCATCTAATGAAATTAGATGATCCGTATACATGTTTATCTCTTCAAATATCTATGATGATGGTGATTGTAGCAATAAGTACTCCGTCTAAAGTAACTATTAATCTACTACATGGGGATCATTTTATATGTTTATCAACCTCAAATATCTATGATAATGTGATTGTTGTAATAAGTATTTTTTTCAAAGAAATTATTAATTTAAAAAAATTATGTGGATCTTTTTAGATATTTATCAATTTTATAGAAATATTTTATGCATCTTTCTAATTAAAATAATGATAATTACTTATGGTTGATAAATGTTAATGAGCAATGACATCCAATTGATCACAACTATCAAATTGAATCACTATTTTTAGGATTTAAAAAAAAAAAAATTCACTATTTAATCATTTTTAATCTCTAATATTGTGTATATTGACATACTAATGAATTACATGTAATCCAAATCAACCTAATGTCTATGGATGAACCCATATTGACTAATAAATGTTTTTTTAACATCACTCACAAAATTACCACACCTAACACAATCCATTATAAACACCAACAACAATAAGAGTTGATCCTCATTAAAACCACAAAAAAAAGGGTCAACAGCAACCAATTTAAAATATGTTTCTCAGATCTTTACTAGGCACTAACTTGCACTCGGCTCTTTAGAGAAATGCACATAAAGACATCATTATTATCATATCAAAATATAACAAATACTAGATGAAAATCATACTATCATGCCAAATTAGAAAAACACAACAATCTCCAAACATATATGATACATATAATTTTATTAATATTTGTATTGATACATGAATTATAGTATTATGTGTCACATTATATGTTTGGAATTTGAGAATTATTATTTCAATACATATATAGTAATGAATAATGGTAATGATGTAGACAATTTGAAATTATTATTATTTTTAATAAAATATAAAAATGATGATATTATTTATGATTATTAACATGAGTTGAAATAAACTTGTTTTATCAAATCTTAAAAAAACACTTTAACAAAACTACTTTAATGTTTAAATGATTTAATATTTTAATAAATATATAATTATATATCTAAAATTATATTTTAGAATGGTCAATGTTTTACAATGCATTTAACTATATGCCTTCATATCTTTAGAAGCTACTGAAAATGAGGGCATGCCAAGCTACTATTTGCCCTTTACACAAGTAAATATGAATGGCTACTATGTTCCCTTTACAGAAGTGAACATGAATATGATATATGCGCTGCAGCTTTAATAGTATATTTAACTTACACTCAATGTTAATGAACGATGAGATAGTGTCTATCTTCCATCCAAGGTCCACAAGCAAATGGTTACGTAACTTATGGAGCCAACTGAGATGAGTTTAGTGATACAATAGTTTATGCAGTTTGGTTTCATCCTTAAATTTTATTAGTTGGATTTCATTCTTGTTATGTAATGTTTATGCAGTTTGGTTTCATCCTTAAATTTTATTAGTTGGATTTCATTCTTGTTATGTAAAACCAAATATGTTGAAGCAGAACAACAATTAAAAGTCTTTTTAATTGTTCTGCATCTCTTTTATCAGGATATTCAATGACGGCCATGTGACCTACAAACCAGAATAATCGGAGAAAACGATGGCCAAAGAAAACAGTGGTGGCCAAGTGCTTTTCAGAACCGTCACTAAAAGACATATTATATATAAAAACAAAATCGTGTGAAAAGAAATCTATAAAAAAACAAACTGTTCGAAAATTATTATTAACTTTTTTTTATAATATTTGAGTTATCATCGAACTTGCAGCAAAGGATCATGTACATGAAAGTTTAGTTTTATTTTATACATGAAATTAGAGACAGATTACAATTTAACCTCATGTCATCTCAACATGGTGAAACTCTATCCCTATCCCTAGTTATATACCTTGAATATAAAAGCAAAACAATATGACATCTTGAAAATGACAATTCAAAACCTACCTTAATCACATGTCTTTGGCATAAAGACAAATGCATAAAAACTAAAACACTATGATCATAATAGATTGGAATTGATTACAGATGGGAAGGAAAGTCTACTCTGATTTAATAGATTGAAAATTATTACAAGTAAGAAGGAAAGACTTCTTAATAAGACAAAGAGAGCAGGTTGTGAGTGGTGCTAGTTAGGTAATAAGACAGAGAGAGCAGGTTGTTAATAAGACAGAGAGAGCAGGTTGTGAGTGGTGCTAGTTAGGTAAGGAGAGAATAAGTTATGATTATTGTGACTGTTGTCAGATTATTGTGAATGTTGTCAAGTAGGTAAATAAGTTTTTAAAATAGTTTGTTTTTAAATATTATAATTTATTATAAAATTAGATTTTAAATTGTTTTATTCAAAATTTATATTACAAGTTTATAGATGATAATAATTTTCTATATTGATTATTTTTTTGTTTGCAATTATATTTATTTAAAATTTACATTAATTTTGTATAGAGAATATTATTTTCTTATAATGATATGTTTGTATTTTGTTTCTAATTTATTTTTAGTTTTTTAAGTAATAGAATTAGAATTTAAATATGAATATCATTTACATATATTAAAGGTTATAAAATATTATTCAAATTTGTATTTAATAATTTCATTAAAAAAAATTTATTTATTTTTTATTTAAGAAGTATAACTTAAATTACTATTATAAAAAAATTAAATAAATAATTATTTTTTTAAATGAAAAATTATTGTGATTAATTTGATTATTGTGCACCATGTTACATGCTTTATACTTCTAAAGACATACATTCCAATTATAAAAATATTTAAAAAATAATATGATGGTATATATTTAGAATTATTTATTTATTTTTAAATATTAATTTTGAATTGATGAGGTTATAATTTTTCTTTAAATATTTGGATTTGAATGTAATTGTGTTTTATTATTTTATTATATTTATTTGAAAAAAACACCACAATTTAAATATTTCAATTTGGATGTAATTGTCTTATCATTTTATTATATTTATTTGAAAAAAACACCACAAACACAATAAATTAGTTAGTAATTAGACTACACCCATATACTATTCTAGGTCATTTTTAACAAATTTAAATACTTACTAAAAAAATTCAAAAAAATAATTTTTGAATAACTACAAACCATTAATAATCTAAAACAATGAAACTGAAAAACAATACTTAGTTCTTCACTTTCACAGAATATATACTTTGATTGAGAAATATATGCACTTAATTCATGCCAGTTAATCATGTAACTAACAATTTATAACCTAACTTTTGTGACAACCAAGGATAATTTTAGGGGCCAAATTTAGCCCATGGGCTATTTTTGCATGTTTTTTTTCAAAAAAAGATTCGCCAATTTGCATTTTTTGAAGCCCTATTTTGCCCAATTTTGATGGGGTAAACTTTTTTCACTCTAAAAATCGCCAAATTATTATATAAACTATATAAAATCCTTAGAAATTGAAATAATTTTAGAAGAATATCGCCAAATATTTTATAGTTGACATTCTAAGAATTGGTAAGATTCGCCAAGGTTTATACACTTTTAAATAAGCATGGGTCCTTAAAATTATCCCTGGTGACAACTTTATATCAAGGTGCCATGTCACCTTCCGTTACATGCCACCACAAGTTTTTTACCTCATTTTCAAAAACAAATTTGACAAAACTTGTTGACCTCAATGACACCAAATAAATCCTCTTAGAAACATAATCTTCTAACATTAGCACTCTCAAGTTTTAGATTAGCTTCAATAGCTAACATGGAAACCTTGAATTGAAATTCTTTAGCAAGATTAGAACTCATATTTTGAACATATAAAAATTTAGAAAGCTTCACCCTAGTTTGATTGTCTATAACACGAACAATCATACACAAGTACATATTCACATAGATGAGCGAAATGATTGGTATAAAATTGATTCAACATATGACAATTGTTTCTAACAACTTCAGTCCATGCCTTTTAAACAATTTAAAAATAAACAAGACTTTTATAATTTGGCATAAATTTATTCTTATAAAGCCACAAGACACATTATGATTTGAGGTATCATAGTTTTTCAAAATGACAAATCACTTAATATGTGTGTTTTAGAAACCCAAAATATGCAAAATAGGGAATGTCCATTATACATATTATTGCAAACCCTTTCAACATTAGCATGCATTTATAGCACAAACTTCAAGAATCACAAAGTTGTTGGTTGTTAGCCAATAGTCATAAGCTAAGGTTGTTTTTTCATAAGTCATAAATGATAAGTGTGCCATGGAAAGGGATATGCAAGACTACAACATAAAGTAAGGGTCAGAATAACACACTTTTTCTAGTGTAAATAATGCAAAGCAATTCAATTACCTAGAACATAAAATAATTAATGAAAGAATGGATAGTACATGTAAGATAATTTAGCAATATATGCTTCATAATGGTCTCAATGGTATATTGTACTTACAACTATTGAATATTTATACATTGTACTTGCACTTGAGGAATAATAGTTGTAAATCTCACCCAACAAAACATCAAAGAAATGAAGCAAAGACATATGTTCATGCATCCCTACATTTACAAAGTAGTTGTTAATTAAATTGTATGCAATTAATTTGTATGGCTAAGAAAGAGTGCTACCCTTCATTCAATGACAAAATACATTACCTTTAATTCCATCTACTAAAAAATTCACTACAATAGTTTGTTGTTTAGGAGTTGGCTTATGATTTCTACATCATCTAATTCAGTTGGATTTTCATATTTCTATGTATGCCAAAAGAAGTCGAAACCACCAACTTTAGATTTAGGTTTTACAATTTTAAATAGATCACAAGTACTATTTTTCCAAATCGAAATCATGTAAAGAACCAAAAGAGATCGAGGGAAGTCCTTGGGAAAACAAAATTTTGCAAAATTTCATAGAAATAAAACCATTTTCCCTTTAGACATTTTATTAGTAAGACGGTAAGAAAGCAAATGCCATTACGAAATTAGAATATTAGAAGGAATTGCCATGTAGTCAATGTTCTAATATGCTCTAAGAATACAAAAAAAACATATAGAAAGTAGGATGTTGGGTTATCATAGTCTGCATTTAGTTTCATGCTTTTGTTAGCATTTATATCATTAACTTGAGACAATATATATTGTATTATTGAAGTAGGATGGCTATAGAAAAGAAAAAAAAAGTAATTAATAAAAATATGAACCCTGTGTTCTAATAAATAGTTAAATAGATCTTGTAGCAATAGAAAACATCTTTTTTTTCATTCACCTACAAAAGGTTTAGTCATTGAAGTTCCTAGTAATTTTTGAGCAAATATAATAAGTTATGAACTTCTAAAATTTAAGTATGGAAATACTGAATACTTGAATTAATGAACCATTCAATAACATGAAAGACTCAACCATAACACAAAATGTACCCTAGGGAAAACCCTCAAAACAATGAGGATGAAAAAACCCAACAAATCTTGAGAGTATAATTATGATAGAGAGAAGAGAATGTCTTTTACAAAATAGTAGATTGCTTTCGGCAGCTCAAGTGCTTGATAAGAAAGAATGATAAAGAATAGAGACTCAAAATAATATCCCGCACAAATAGAAATGCCTTGCCTTCAAGGAAGAAGAGAATTCGATTCAAACTGAATTCATCAATCATGTATAACATATTTATATATTCTTCGCATGCATTGACTTTTGTTTTTATCATATGTAAAAATCTTTCATGAAGAATAGCGAGCCCTACTTATCATGTAGTGCATTAACTCACTGAACCGATTCTTAGGATGAACTTGCCCCTTAATTGAAATATTTCCCACTTAGTTAAGTGGCTAACATAAATTTCATCATGCAAGTGTCGCAACTCAAGTGTCGTAGTTTAGTTTAACATAAGTGTCATCATGCAATAACACTTAGTTAACTAGATATTCTTTGTTATCACTTAGTTAACTATTATTAACTGAAATCATGCTGATTGATTACTTGTAGTGACCACTATGAGTTCTTTAATTAACTGAGGCATACATTGTGGTTGTAATTGAAGCTTAACAATTTGAGTTCACTTAGTCATCTCATGATCAATTCAAATTCTCTTTTTCTCTATGCATTTATCTTTATCTCTTATATTTACTACATGGTTAATATGTGTTAAATTTAATTATCTATCATATTAGATTATACTCATAAGCTTTGTTAGATGATGTGATCATATTATATTAATCTCATACCAAATTATCATATGCTAAAGTAATTTACTCTAGAGGTGGCCAGTCTCTAAAGGAGACTTAATAGCAATCAATGACCATGGTTAGTAATAGATCACACAACATTAATGCTTCAACATGCAAAGTATCTACCTATATAAATAGAGGTCCACCCCATGGGTACCTACTATAACTAGAGGTCCACATGGAAATATGACTTGACACACAATTCATGAGCCTTGTTGAACAAGACTTTATAACACCACCACTTTGATACATCAAATCATTCACCTGGACACATGATGAATAACCTTTTAAAACTAAAGGATTATTCATTTTTTTGTCCAAATCAAGAATGTACTCCCAATTCCTGATTCCATCTCAGGCACCCTACCTCAACACATGAGGCCCAATCCTAGATGCACAAAATTGGCTTGGAGAATGACTCATGATGCTATACATTTAATACTCCCTCTCAGCGAGGGAGGCATTCTCTGCCATACCAATATTGTCTCGGAAGTACCTAAACTTTGTCATGAACAGAGTCTTTATTAACACATATGCAATCTTCTCATCAGTAGTAATGTACGGAAGTTTCACTATACCTTTCTAGATCATGTCTCTAATGAAGTGATACTTCATTTCAGTGTGCTTCGACTTATCATGAAACACACCTAGGTTTTCACAAATCTTGATGCATCTTTGATTGCCACACTGAATGACTATAGACTCAAGCTTCTCATAAAACCTAGCAAACAGCTTCCTAAGCCACACTGCTTCTTAGTAGGAAGTACTAGCAGCAATATAATCTACTTTTGAAGTACTCTGTGTCACGACCCTGATTTTCGGTAGCCTTGGTAGCCAACTGTTGGTTGTAGCCTCAGTTGGATAGGACAATGTACTAGCATGTTGGATCGTTAGGATGAACAAGGAGGAGGATGCGAAGAATCCCTAGCTTGTGTAAGCGTGACACTCGGTTAGAACAATACCCATTGATGGAGGCTACAGGGACACATCAATATGTTAGCATGTGGTTGGACTTGGAAGGTTGCAAGGAAAACACCCGAACCCTCAAGGATTGATACTAGCTGAGCTCGCATTGCATTAGGTAGGTTGTCGGTTATCCAAGCATTAGCTCAGGGGCGAACATGCATCGAGACTGCATGAACTAAGGTTGGGTGGCGATGTTGTTGGATGCATCGCCTATGGTGAAACGAGCACTTACATTCCGCACATCTCGATGGTGTCTGACTTAGGATGGCCAGGCTAGTTTTGGTAAGGCATACTCCAAGTGATACTTGCGGTTGATGGTCAAGCCCAACTAGCAATTTCACGTTGGTTCTATGTGTGTCTAATATTTCAGACAGTATGGGATGATCGAGAGGGAAATAAAAATCCTAGGCCCGTGACAAATGGTATCAGAGCCCACGTTCGGTTTGGGAAAATGCAGAAGTGTCTCTTCACCACCAACGTCCCCTTTATTGGAGGCCCTGATTGAGTTGCATTGCATTGACGAGGACGCCAAAATATTTAAGTGGGGGAGAATGTCACGACCTTAAATTTTGGTATCCTTGGAGACCAACTATTGGTTGTAGCCTTAGTCGGATAGGACGGTGTACTAGCATGTTGGATCGTTAGGAGGACCAAGGAGGATGATGAGAAGACTCCCTAGCTTGTGTAAGCGTAACACTCAGTTAGAACAATTCCCATTGATGGAGGCTATAGGGACACATCAATATGTTAGCATGTGGTTGGACTTGGCAGGTTACAAGGACAACACCCTCGAGGCAGCCTCAAGGATTGATACTAGTTGAGTTCGCGTTGCATTAGGCAGGTTGTCGGTTATCCAAGCATTGGCTCGGGGGAGAACATGCGTCGACACTGCATGGTCTAAGGTTGGGTGGCGATGTTGTTGGATGCATCGCCTACGGTGAAACGAGCACTTACATTCCACACATCTCGATGGTGTCTGACATAGGATGGTCAGGATAGTTTCGGTAAGGCGTAGTCTAGGTGATACTTGCGGTTGATGGCCAAGCCCAACTAGCAATATCACGTTGGTGCCTCGTGTTTCTAGGATTTCAGATGGTATGGGATGCTTGAGAGGGATAGAAAAAGCCTAGGCCTGTGACACTCTAGGCTATAGATCCATGCTTCTTGCTTGACCAAGAGATCATAGTAGAACCCAAGATAAAACAATAGCCAAATGTATTATTTCGGTCCACACTACTGCCACCCCAATCAGAGTTAGTATAAAGAAGTAAAAACACCCCTCCACTGGAGGTATAATATCTTAGTCCATAAGAAATCGTACCTCGAAGTTACCTAAGTGCATGCTTATCAATAACCCAATGTTTGTGTCTTAGATAAGACATAAACTGACTCAGAATACTCACACCATAACATATATTTGGTCTTGATTGTATCAAGTACATCAATGAACCAATAAGTTATCTTACAAAGTGGGTTCCATTGGATACGATCGAGAATCTGACTCATGTACTTTCCCCAAATTGAAAACCATTGGACTACTCATGGATTTGCAATCCATCATGCCAAACCTGTGTAATATATCAACAATGTACTTTACTTGAGAAAAAAATATTTGATATTTTCTTTGCCAAATCTCAAGGCCAAGAAAGTATTGCATAAGACCTAAGTATTTCATCTCAAACTCAAAAGTGAACTCCCTCTTGCACCAAGCAATCATTTGTTCCTCTCCAGTAAGGAACAAATCATCAACATATAGAACCAATATCAACGGTTGGTTCTTCACTACTTTCAAGTACAAATTTGGATCAACTTCGCTCTTACAGAAGCCTAGCCTCTGAATATAGTTGTCAATTCTCGAATAGAAAGCTTTGGCAGATTGCTTAAACCCATACATGGATTTATTTAATATTCACACATGGGACTCCTTCCCATGAACCAAAAACTCCTAAGGCTATTGAATATAAACCTCTTCCTCAACCTCACCATTGAAGAAGGTTTTCTTCGCATCCATCTAGTGAAGATTCCATCCTAGAACAAATGCAAGTGAGATCACAACTCAAATAGTGGTGTACCTATCCATAGTAGTGAATGTCTCCTCATAATCCATGCCTTCTTTCTGAGAGATACCTCAGGCAACAAATGTGGCTTTATACTTTTCAATACTCCCATCAGTAGCATGCTTGATCTTGTAAATCCAACTGGAAGTATCTATCGATTTCCCTTCAGGTTTAGGAACAACTTTCCAAACATCATTCTTCACAATAGACTTGTATCCCTCTACCACTACATCTTTCCATACTTGTTGCTTTGCAACTTCTTCATAGGTGAAAGGCTCTGAATCACTGTTGTGACTCATCTATGCAACATAACCTGGATATCGGTCAGGTTGCTTTCACTCTTTGAAAGATCCTAATGGTGCTCCATGCCTCTTTGCATCTTGTAGTATATCTCAACACCATGCAAACCTCCTCTTGGAAGGAGGTTCATCAACCAGTTCTATTGGTTCATCAGGGGCTAGTGAATTTGAGAATTATGTTGGATTCTCCCTATGAACATATGAATGGGGAGAATTAATATTTGGGTCCTCCATCATAGGAGTCTCATGCGCATTTGTGTTTGAATCTATTTTGATCACTTGAATGTTGCCTCTTCATGGAAGGTCACATCTCGGCTGACCTTAATGTGTCTTTAACCTGGCACATATATTATGTAGGCTTTGGATGATTTGCTATAACTAAAAAACGTTCCCTTATTTCCTAATTCCTCCATCTTTTTCCTCTTTTCTTTCGGCACATGAATGTATACAGGACTCCCAAAGATCTGTAGGTGTGAAATATCTGGTTTTTCACCAGTAAACACTTCTTCAGGGGTCTTCTCATCCAGAATGGAATGAGGAATTCTATTATGGATATATAATTTTGTACTGGTGGCCTATGCCCATAATGAGGTAGACAAGTCTTGATCATGAATCATGGATTTTGTAGCCTCACATATGGTTCTATTCTTCCTTTCGGAAACCCCATTTTGTTGAGGGTTGTATGGTACAGTTAACTGTCTACAAATTATTGCATCACTACGGAACTGATTAAACGCCTTTCTGTGAATCAAATTCACCTCCATTGTTAGATCTCAAAGCATGGATGTGCTTTCCTGTTTGATTCTCAACTAGGGCTTTGAATTCCTGAAAGTTGCTAATGGTTTCACTCTTAGCCTTTAGGAAATAAATCCATGACTTTCTAGAGAAGTCATCTATAAATGGTAAATAATATAAATATCCACTCAAGTAATGGGATGACATGGGACCACATACATTACAATTTATTAAATATAAAATCCCTTTAGATATAGTAGTACTTTTGGAGAAAATATTTTTAACATTCTTCCCAAGTGCACAACCCGTACATACACTATCATGCTCAAAATCAAATACAGGCATACCTTTCACCATTTGTTGTAATCTTGGTAGCGCTTTGTAGTGGAGGTGACCAAGCCTCCTATGCCATAGCTTTCATGGACTGATAGTGTTGTGAACCATAGCTTGAATTTACTTCCTGGTTACCTTGTAGAGACCTTTCTTTGTAACTCCAATCACTGCTGCATATTTCAAGTCTTTGTTCTTCGGCCATAATAATGCTTGATTATCCCATGATTATCCATGAATATAAATAAGAAGCCCTTATCTTAAAGAACCAAAATTTATAGGATGTTCTTCTTCAATCCTAGAACATAAATAATGTCCTCCACATTTAAAATATCTCATAGACTCAGCTAGAAGGAAGTGGATCCAACTCCTTGGATCGAATAGGTTGTGTTCTCTCCCAGAAATTTTTTTCTCCTTGATATTGGTGATGGTGCTCTTATAAAAATTCATATGTTTGGATTCACCACTATCAACCAACCATGTGTCCTCACTTGTGATGATGGATTTGGAAATTGTTGAGACTAAGTAATACTCACTCCTTGTATCCTTATCTTCGGGTGCATTCCTCTGAGTATTTTTATCTTCTATAGCGGTAGAAGCATGAAACCTTCCTTTTCCCTTTTTATTTTCTTTGAACTCCCTTGCATAATGGCTCTTCTTATCAAATTTGCAGCATCTAACCTTTGACTTGTCAAAGTTCTTGTTGTATACCTTCTTATTCTAATGGGAAAACTTCTTTTGAGAGAAGTTCTTCTTTCATTTCTTCATCCTTCTGAGAGAAGTTCTTCTTTGATGCACATTGACTTGCTTTGGATTCACTCCTCCTCTTGGAGGTAGTCATGTGACAAACTTTGAAAGTTATGTTGTACGTCTCATCCATTTACCACAGCTAAGAATGTATCCCATGAGGATGGGAAACCATCAATAGCGGTTTGGAGAAGATCATCTTCATCCACCACTACTCCAATACTAGCAAGTTGATCTCTTACTTGAGAGATATTGGTGAAGAAGGATACAATTTTCTCATCCTTCTCCATCTTTAGGTTTCGAATATTACTATTCAATGCTCTCTTTTGACGCAAGGCCTTCTTCTCATATAGGTTTGTCAATGTATCAAAACACTCCATTCCAGTCTTCAACAGAGTAATCAAACACATCAAATTGTCCTTTACCGAATCCTAGATGATCTATTTGGTTTTAGATTGCTTCTTCTTGAATTTGATGCACCCTGCATTAGATGTAGGCTCCTCCACCACAATGGATACGTCATAGCCATCCAAGTCATTTTCCTCCAATATGTTCAACACTCTCGCCTTCCAAGTGTTGAAATTAGAAGTTCCCTCAAGACAGTCTTCTGGTCGATCAAAGATTGATGCCATGGATCTCAATTATTGTGATCAACTTATCAAGATCTACATAGGATCAATTTTGCTTGAAAAATATTATCTCTTTCATGCCCTAAGCTCTGATAAAATGTTAAATTTTTAGAAAATATAATGAGCTTTGAACTTTAAAACTTTCAACTTGCAGAACTATTGAATACTTGAATGAATGAACCACTCAATCACATGAAACATTCAACCATAACACAAGATGTACCCTGGGGAAAACCCTCAAAAAAATGAGGATGAAAACCCCCAACAAATATTCAGAGTATAATTATGATAGATAGTAGAGAATGTCTTTTACAAAATAGCAGATTGCTTTTGGCACTCTAGGTGCTAGATAAGAGAGAATGATAAAGAAGAGAGACTCGGAATAATATCCTACTCAAATAGAGGTTCCTTTCCTTTAAGGAAGAAGAGAATCACTTCACATTGAATTCATCAATCATGTATAACATATTTATATATTCTTCACATGCATTGGCTTCTATTTTTATCTTTTGAATTCATGATGAACTCACCCTCCATCTGGATGTATCATTCGTGCATGAAGAAGAGCGCCCCACTTCTCATATAGTGCATTATTCACTGAACTGAATCTTAGGATGAACTTGCCCCTTAACTAAAAGATGATGCAGGAGCATCGGAGCCTAGGAAGAATAGTCGAAGATGATCGGCTTGAGGAGTCGACCAGGGGGATTTCCGATGACCACTGGTGTGAAAGAAGATTGGTTGTCGAAGTCAATAAGTCAAGTAGGAGCTGTCAAGGTGAGTCGATAGGAGGATAATTCGAAGGTCTACATGTTATCGAACCCACGACATCGACAGGTTTTGAAGCGGAATCCAAGCATGGAGGAAGGGGCGGACAGGCGAAGCCTAGGAAGATAAAGGAATCTGATGGATAGGTTGAAGGATGATGGAAGATAGTATGGTCGAGGTCAATGTCAAGACCGACTACTGTAGTAGTGTTAGAAGGACGTGTAGAAATTAAAGCGGCGTACTTGGAAGCTGTTCGGGGTTTCTAAGGAAGTTATGAGCAGTTATGAAGGTGGTTGAAGGCATGCCAGATGTCGCCACAGGTGGAGTTTGTGCAGCACGGCAGAGGCACTGACAACTGCAAGTCTGTAGGATCAGAGAAGATCGATGGACAGAGGAAGCGTGTCTGGGGAAGAGCAGCAGTAGAGTAGAAGGCGAGGGGACTTGGATCAGTTGGATCAGTCACTCGAAAGTGGATTTGTAGATTGGAGAGAATAGTCACACATCAACCAAGTGCAAAGAAGATCAGAACCATAGCTTAGAGTTATGCAGCAAACCAGGGGAGGGTGAAGATCGACACATAGAGAGGACACACAGTTACTTCTGTATATTATAATAAGATAAGGCTGACATAGTTAGTTGTTTACATTCCGTATTTGATTGAAGTAATAGAAGCCAACTTCTGGAATCTTGTTTACATCCAGTCTATGTGAACATGTGTGTTGTGTTTTATTTGTTAAGCAAGAAGGTTTGACGGACCCGCCTTGCATCAGTTGATATCAAAGCCCGAAAGAGAGTTTGGTTTAGTTGAAGCATCCTGTGGGTAGGAGAGCGTTAGTCATAAGTAAATCTGGTGTTGAGAGTGTTTACAGCTCCAGCTACGGTTGGGTAGAGTTGTGAACAACTTGTGAAAGTCCAGTTGTGATTGGACTAGTGGGAGTTTCAGCTGAGGTTAAAAATGGCTCACAGAGGCATTAATGTCCGAGGAGTTGGATGAAGAGCGCATGGCACAGTAGTCACAACTGATCATGAGATGTTCTATGAATGCGTGACAACAATGCGAAGCTTGACAAGTGAAGTTGCAATGATCAAAGAGAGCCAAAGGTGTGGTTGTGTTCCTGATGCGTTAGACCACAGCGACGAGGAGGTCAAAGAGGTGGAAGCACGGGAATCAGTAGGAGAAGAACGAGAAGACAAACTGATCAAGCTACTGTCAGAGATGAGAGGACGGACAAAGATAGATGTGCGTACCTACTCAGGAAGTTTGGACCCAAAAGACTTGATCAACTAGTTCATAGAAATGGAGAAATACTTCAACATAGAGAAGATCAAGGATCCTAAACGGGTTAAGACTACATTTCTGAGGTTGAAGGTTCATGCCTCATTGTGGTGGGACAATGTGCAGGCTGACAGAGTCAAGAAAGGCAAGGAGAAAATCAAATCTTGGGACAGGATGGTCGCCAAGCTAAAAGAGAAGTTCTTTCCAGGTGACTATGTAATTTCCTTGTTCAGGAAGTTACAGAACTTTCGACAAAAAGAGATGACTGTGAAGGAATACACAGAAGATTTCTACAGACTGTCGAGAAGGTCGGGGTAGACCGACGAAGGCAAAGAAGCTATCGCGAGATATGTGAATGGCTTTAATTATGCCATACAGGACGAGTTGAACATGTCAATATTCATAGCAGTCGTTGAAGCCTACCAGGTATCTGTGAAGGCAGAAGAGAAACTGTCAAGGAAATCCGTGTCTACCAGAGGAAGGATGACTGGTCGAGGTGCGAAGACTGTTTTTGCGAAAGGCCAAAGTAGCAGAATAAGGAGAGAAGCCGTCGAAGAAAACCGATGTGCGGAAGGGACATTGACTAGGGATAAAGCGCAAGAAAACCGACGTGATGGTCGAGAGACATGCCGTCGAGGTGCATATGGTCAAAGTGGTCCATCTAACAGAAAAGGAGTTGACAAACAAGCTATGGTTTGTTACGAGTGTCGACGAGTCAGACACAAGGAATATGAATTCCCAGAGAACCTACATGCTACAGAGGAGTCGAAACCTAGACATCAAAGAGTTGAGTAGGTCAATGAGAGGGCAGAGTCGACATCCAACAACAGTGAAGATTGTAAAAGGAAAAGAACCATGACGGCTAGGAGAACATTGGTTCAAGACAACTGATGCCATGAAAAAGAGTTGGCACAACGAAAGGCTATCTTTCGAACTAGAGTTTCAATCAGCGATTGGTATTGCAAGACCATAGTTGATGGTGGCAGTACATAGAATCTTGTGTTGACAGAGGTCATCGATAAAGCGGGTTTGAGATGTCGAGAAAATCCAACTCCATATAAGATATCTTGGTTATATAAAGGACATCATGTCCAGGTAACCAAACAGTTCCTGGTTAACTTCAAGGTTAGGAATCTTGAAGACATCGTACTGTGCAACGTAATCCTAATGGACGCATGTCATCTGTTGTTAGGGAGGCCATGGCAATATGATTGGAAGATGATCTATTATGGTCGAGCCAACACAATCATAGTGTCGAAAATGGGACGCGAAGGACTCTGAAGCCAAAGCAGAAGGATCGAATCAACTGCAAGAAGGGCGAGAGCAACTTTTGGGAGAAGTGAGTGTTGATATGTTTAGCCAAGGAATTCCTCACAAAGGAGGAAAAGTAATAAGGAAGCTTCGCCATCATTCCGAAAGGGCCATGTATCGATAGGTTGACAATGGAGAGAATTCTAGTCGAAGTCGAAAAGATGCTCAATGAGTTCAAGAGCATAGTAGTCGACGAGGCACCGACACGATTGCCACCAACGAGAAGCATATGCCATTAGATTGACTTGATTCCATGGTCGAGTCTTCCAAACAAGGAACCACATAGGATGACTCCGATAGAGGGTCAGGAACTCAATTGACAGGTCCAGGATTTGTTGGACAGAGGATTGATTAGAGAGAGTCTGAGTCCGTGCGCGGTACCAGCAGTATTAGCATCAGAGAAGGGTGGAGAATGGAGGATGTGTACAGACTCCAGAGCCATCAACAAGATCATGATCAAGTACCGGTTTCCATTTCTGAGGATGGACGACTTGATGGACTGTTTGCGTGGAGAAAATTACTACACAAAGATCGACCTCAAGAGCAGTTATCACCAAATTCAGGTTAGAGAAGGAGATGAATAGAAAACAACATTCAAGATGAGAGAAGGGCTGTATGAGTGGTTAGTCATGCCATTCGGATTGACTAACGCACCCAATACATTCATGCGATTGATGAATGAGGTACTGAAGCCATTCTTGGGTAAGTTCATCGTAGTGTACCTAGATGACATCCTAATATTTAGTCAAACCAAGACAGAACACTTGGGACACATTCGACAAGTATTGCAGAAGTTGCAGGAAGAGAAGCTGATGGTGAACCTGCAAAAGTGTTTCTTCATGAAGGAAGAATTGGTGTACTTGGGATTTGTAATCTTGGGTAAAGGGTTAGTGATGGACCCAGAGAAGGTGAGGGCAATATTGGATTGGCTGGAATCGACAAGTGCTATTAGAGTAAGAAGTTTCCATGGACTTGCCAATTTTTATAGGAAGTTCATCAGGGGATTCAGTCGGATATGTGCACCTTTGACAGAGTGCATGAGAAAAGGGGAGTTCAAGTGGATGGAAGCTTCCTAGAGAGCTTTCGACAAGTTGAAGGAAAAGGTCACTGAGAGCCTAGTGTTAGCGCTCCTATATTTTGACAAAGTTTTCCAAGTCAATTGTGACGCGAGTGGAATGGAAATTGAAGCAGTGTTGAGATAGGAGGGCCAACCAATTGCATTCTTCAGTGAGAATTTGGATGATGGGAAGTGGAAATATTCGGTCTATGACTAGGAATTCTATGCTATTTTCCAAGCATTGAAGAAGTGGAGGCATTACTTGTTTCCCAAGGAATTTGTGTTATACATAGATCACCAAGCATTGAGGTATTTGAATACTCAGTCGAAGTTGAATCAACGGCACATGAAATGGGTCGAATTCCTGTAAGGATATACCTTCATGTTGTGACATAAGTCGGGCAAGTCGAACAAGGTTGCCGACGCGCTGAGTCAAAGAGTTATTGAACATGACAACTGTTCAGGAAATGAGAATAGAGTCGGTGAAGACAGAGTATGCGACCGATGAGGATTTTGCAAAAGCATGTCAGGCGAGTAGAGAACCATGGAGTGTCAACAGGACTCCATATTTGGATTATTTCATCCAAGAGGGATACCTATTCAAGGGACAACATTTGTGTATTACCAGAGGATCCGTGAGAGAGAACCTAATCCGAGAGTTGCATAGTGGTGGATTAGCAGGTCATTTTGGCATCGACAATACCAAGGCATTGGTCGAAGAGAAGTATTATTAGCCAGGAATGACGACAGATGTCAGGAAGTGGGTACGACAGTGTCAAGTTTTCTAGTTGGAAAAAGGAAGAAGTTAGAACATGGAGTTGTATATGCCATTACCAGTGTCGAATACCCCATGGGAGCACCTGAGCATGGATTTTGTGCTAGGATTTCCAAAGACGCAGTAAGGTAACGACTCAATCTTTGTTGTAGTTGACAAATTTTCAAAGATGGCACACTTTATTATGTGTCGGAAGACATGTGACGCCACAGGAATTGTTGTACTATTCTGCAAGTAGGTAGTCAGATTGCATGGGTTTCAAAAGAGTATAATGTTGGACAGAGATACCAAGTTTATGGGTCATTTCTGGAAAACCCTATGGAAGAAACTGGACATGCAATTACAGTTTAGCTCAGCATATCATCCGCAGAAATACAGAAAGACCGAGGTGGTGAACAGAAGTTTGGGGAACCTTCTGAGGTGTTTGATGTCCGACAAACCCAAGCAGTGGGAGAACGTGTTGGCGCAAGCAGAGTTTGCATACAACAATTATGTGAATCAGTCGATAGGTTTGAGCCCATTCTAGATTGTTCGAGGATGAATCCCACATGTAGTGGTAGATTTGGTTGAGATTCCAACACAAATTAGGAAGAGCATGGATGTGGAATCATTCGTAGAACAAATGAAATAAGTGCATGAAGATGTGTGAAAGCGCATAGAGAAGAGCAACATGACATATAAGTTGAGAGCTGATAGGAATAAGAGGCTATAGTCGTTCAGCAAAGGATACTTAGTCTATGCACATTTGCGGAAGGAGAGATTTTCGACAAGAACATATAACAAGCTGTAGCTGAAGAAGGTTGGACCATGTAAGATCTTGAAGAAGATTTTAGAACACCCTTGTGTGTTAGAGCTGCTGAAAGACTTGATCATTTCACCAACATTCAATGTCTCAGATCTGTACAAGTTTGAAGAAGGTTCAAGAAGTGGAAGGGTGGAAGTGTCGAACATCAACTGGATAGCGCAGATTCCAAATCGACACAAAGAAGAAATCCCAGAAATAATAGAGGAGCGCGAAGTCGGGCGTACGGGTAGTTCACGAAACAAGGAATACTTAATGTGATGGAAATATGATGAGTTGCAAGAGGAAACATGGATTTTCGAAGAAGAGTTCAAGAGACTGAAGGAGTAGTCGATTTCTTTTTCACCTAGGGATTTTGATGCAGGAGCATCGGAGCCTAGGCAGAATAGTCGAAGATGATCGACTTGAGGAGTCGACCAGGGGGGTTTTTGACGACCACTTGTGTGAAAGAAGGTTGGCTGTTGAAGTCAATAAGTCGATCAGGAGCTGTCGAGGTGCATCGACAGGAGGAGAAATCGAAGGTCGACATGTTATCGAACCGACGACATCGACAAGTTTTGAGGCAGAAGCCAAGTGTGGAGGAAGGGGCAGACTGGAGAAGCTGCGAAAGTGAAAGGAAGTCGACAGATAGGTCAAAGGATGACAGAATATAGTATGGTCAAGGTTAGTGTCAGGATCAACTACTGTAGTAGTGTTAGAAGGACGTGCAGAAAGTCAAGCGACGTACTTGGCAGTCGTTTGGGGTTTCTAAGGAAGCTATGAGCAGTTATGAAGGTGGTTGAAGAAATGCCAAATGCGCCACAAGTGGAGGTTGTGCAGCACGGTAGGGGCACTAACAATTGCAGGTATTCAGGATCAGAGAAGATCGACGGATAGAGGAAGCATGTCTCAGGAAGAGAAGCAGCAGAGTAGAAGGCGAGGGGACTTGGATTAGTTGGATCAGTCACTCAGAAGTGGATTTGTAGATTGGAGAGACTAATCACACATCAACCGAGCGCAGATAAAGTCAGAACCATAGCTCAGAGTTCCGCAATGAACCAGGGGAGGGTGAAGATCAACACACACAGAGGACACACAGTTACTTCTGTATATAGTAATAGGATAAGGCTGACATGGTTAGTTGTTTACATTCCTTTCATTTTGCATTGTAACTGTATTCAATTGAAGTAATAGAAGCCAACTTCTGGAATCCTGTTTACATCCAGTGTATGTGAACGTGTGTTATTTGTTAAGCAAGAAGGTCCGATCGAACCGCATTGCATCAAAATCTTTCCCACTTAGTTAGGTGGCTAACTTAAGTGTCGTCATGCAAGTGTCACAACTCAAGTGTCATATTTTACTTTAACATAAGTTTCATCTTTTAGTTTAACATAAGTATCTCCATGCAATAACACTTAGTTAACTAGATCTTCTTTGTTATGACTTCGTTAGCTATTATTAACTGAAATCATGCTGATTGATTTACTTGTAGTGAACATCGTGAGTTCTTTAATTAACTGAGGAATACAATGTGGTTTTAACTGAAGCTTAACAATTCGAGTTCACTTAATCATCTCATGAGCAATCTGAATTCTCTTTTTCTCCATGCATTTATCTATATCTCTTATCTTTACTGTATGGTCAATATGTGTTAACTTTAATTATCTATCATATCAGATTATACTCAGAATATTTTTCAGATGATGTGATCATATTATATTACACTTGGACCAAATGCCACCAAAAGGAAGTGGAAAAAATCATAGTCCACACAATCCACCATAGGAATCATCCTCGACGTACGATGAAAGGGAAGACCTACCTCTTCGAGTGTCCCAGTTGGAAGATATGATTAAAGGATCTATGAAAACAATTGATTTAGTTAATTTAGAGGGAAATTTGATGAAACATATGGAGTAAAATATGAAAGGGTCTGTGAAAAAAATTCAATTTGGTTAATTTAGAGGGTAAGTTAATGGAACATATGGATAATAACATGGAAAATATTGCTAAGCTCATATAAAATTCAAAGGATACTCCTCCTCTAGGTGATGATGTGTTCTAGGATAATCAGGAGGATAAAGATAAGATCCATGTTGAGAAACATTCCATGAATAAGAATATTCCAAGAGGAAATGATTATGATAATGGAAGTAACCCAGGGTCTTCCCCAAGGGGTATCCAACTCCCCAAGATTGACATGAGGAATTTTGACAGTAAAGACCCAATAACATGGATATTCTAGGTGGAGCAATTATTTTATATACAATAGGTACCGAATCCTCAAAAGGTACCTATTGCATCTTTATATTTAGAACCTGAGCAGTTTGTGTGGTACCAATGCAGGATTTGTGAATGTAAGAAGAGTTTCGTTATCTCTAACTCCATTTTTATAGAAGAATTGATATCATACCATGATGATGTTAATAGCAATTCCTTCTTTAGCAATTGATAAAAATAAGGCAAAAGGGACTATTACTAGTAAGTGAGCACAATCAACAATTTCAAAAGTTGAGTCTCAAAGTGGAGGGCATACCAGATGATAAATTGTTGGATCCCTTTATTGGAACCTTGAAGGATAACATTCAACATGAGGTGTATCTCTTTGAACCACCATCCTTAGAGAAGGCTTTCATGATGGAAAGGAAGGTTGGAAGTAAAAATATGGCGATGGATACCAGAAATACCACCAACACATACATAGAGAATAATGTTCCTTCTTCTAGCTCACCTCAAAGGTTGGCACCTTAGCAACTGGATAAAAGGAAAGAAAAATGTTTATGCTTTAATAGTGACAACATGTATAGTAAGGGACATAATTGTGGTGAGAAGAAATTATTCTACATAGATTGTCAAGAGGAAGGACCAAAAGAACAGGAACCATATCAAGATGAAGAAATAGAAGAGAGTAATTATGAACAGATTACTCCCACCATATCTTTTCATGCTTTTGTGGGAATTATCACTCCTCAAACTCTCAATATCAAAGGATATATCAAAAACAAAAAGAGTTTCAAGTAATGATTGCAGATGGAGGAACTATCATTTGCTTAAGTAAATTTCGTAATATCAAATCTTACTATGGGGGATTATGTATTGAATAGTCCAATGATTTCTATTCCAATGGGTGGTGTTGATATTGTCTTAGTAGTTCAATGGTTACAATTGTTGGAAACTGTGGCTTTTAATTTTCAGAAGCCTTTCATGAATTTTTTATGGAAGGAAAGGAATATGAGTTAAAAAGGTATCACAGGGAAACCAAGAAAGGTGATAAGATCTAATGATATGAAAATATTGATGAAAAAAGAGACATCAAGGTTTAATTACACAATTATTCTCACTAGATGTTCAAACATCTAAGCCTCATATTTCCCCATATCTCCAAAGGGTCATTAATAAGCATTTCAAGGTATTTGAAAATATTCCAAAACGTCTTCCACCTATTTGATATTTTGATCATGTTATTCACTTAATTCTAGGAAATGTTCCTCCTAAAATCAGACCTTATAGATACCCATATTCCCAGAAGAGTGAAATTGAGCATATTGTTGAAGAAATGTTAGAGGCTAGCATAATTAAGCCTAGCCAAATTTCTTACTCTGTACTAGTGGTAATGGTACACAAGTTGGATGGATTATGGCATATGTGTCTAGATTATAGAGAGCTCAACAAGATCACCATTAAAGATAAGTTTCCCATTCCTATCATTGATGAATTAGATGGAGAATTTTTCTTCACAAAGTTGGATCATTTTTTCTGGTATCATTAGATTACATTGAAGGATGAAGACATCTCAAAAACAACATTCAAAACTCATCAAGGTCATTATGAATTTCAGGTCATGCCATCTGGTCTCACAAATGCACCTTCCAGATTTCAAGGTTTGACGAATTCCATTTTCAATCCTTTCCTTAGAAAATTTGTGCTAGTATTCTTTGATGATATACTAATCTATAGCAAGTCTTGGGAAGAACATGTTCAACATGTTGACATGGTACTACAACTGCTAAAGAAAAAATATATATATGCAAAACTTTCCAAATGTTTGTTTTGGGTAAAGGAGGTAGAGTATTTGGGTCATATTGTATCTCATGAAGGTGTCAATGTAGACCCTAACAAAAATTAAAGCTATGATAGACTGGGTGATTCCCAAAGACCTAGAGTTCGAGGATTCCAAGGTCTGACAGGGTACTACCACAAGTTTGTTCAGAACTATTGAAGAATAGTAGTGCCTCTAACAAAATTATTGAATAAATATGCATTTTCTTAGACTCCATAGGAAATTCAAGCTTTTGAAAAACTTAAAGAGGCAACGTGCAAAGATCCAGTTTTGGCCACACTAGACTTCAAAAAAAAATTATTGTGGAATGTGTTGCTTCAATAAATGGCATTGGTGTTGTACTAATGCAAGAAGGACACATGCTTGCTTTCACAAGTCATCCAATCAAGGGAAAGAACTTACATAATCCCATTTATGAGAAGGAAATGTTGGCAATACTACATGCTCTTAATAAATGGAGTCCTTATCTAATAGGTAGGCACTTCAAGGTCAAAACAGATCATTATAGTCTTAAATACTTCCTGGAACAAAGACTATCTTAAGAAGAGAAACAAAAATGGGTAACTAAGATGTTAGGATATGAATTTTAAATCATCTATCGAAAAGGGAAACATAATGTGGTGGCATATGCGCTCTCCAGCAAAGATGAAGATGTTGGGGCATTAATTTTTGCAATTTCCATTCTGCAACCAGATTCAATAGTAGCATTAAGGGAAGAATGGAAAAATGACATATATGTGTGTACACTCATTCAAAAGATACATAACTATCCAGTGTATCATATACTTTTGTGTGAAAAATGATTCACTATGGTATAAGGATCGCTTATATTTATGAAAAAACTCCCAACTCAAACAAAAGCTCCTCTTAGAATTACACACCTCTCCTATAGGTGGGCACTTTGGATTCCTGAAAATTTACCACAGGGTCAAAAAGGAATTTGTTTTTGGAAGGTATTAAATATGATGTTCAAAGGTTCATGGTTGAATGTTTGGTTTTCCAACAAAATAAGGGTGAAACAGTTAAGACCCCGAGACTTCTACAATGATTAGACATACCTTGCCAGTGCTAGGAGGAAGTCTCAATGGATTTTATCACATTTCTACCCAATTCATAAGGAAATAATGTTATTATGTTGGTTGTTGATAGACCCACGAAGTATGCACATTTTTTTCCACTTTCTCACCCTTTTAATGCAAGTACAATAGTTGTAGCCTTTATGGAAACTATTCAAAAGTTACAGGGAAATCTAAAGATTATTGTAAGTGATAGACATCCAATTTTCACTGGAAAATTTCAGAGTGAATTATTTTCTTGTTTGGGTACCCGGAGTGAATTATTTTCTTGTTTGGGTACCCAATTGGATCATAGTTCATCTTATCATCCTCAATGTGATGGGAATCTGAGATAGTGAACAAATGTTTGGAAGGCTATCTTCATTGCTTTGCATATGATAAACAAACATAATGGGTGAAATTGTTGTCTTTGAAAGAATGGTGGTACAATACTTTGTTCCATACATCACCAAAAATGTCCCCATTTATGGAACTTTATGGGTACCAGCCTCCATCTATCACATCTCACTTAAAAGGAAAATCTAAAGTTCAAGCCATGGAAAATCACATAGAGCACCAACAAGAAGTTCTTGAGATACTTAAGGACAACCTGGCTACGTCAAAAGATAGGATGAAACAACAAGCTAATCAACATCATAGTGAAAGGAGTTTCAAAGAAGTGGATTGGGTGTTTCTGAGGCTACAACCTTACAAGAAGATGTCCCTCAAGCAACTAAACAATGACAATAAATTAGCATCTAAGTATTATGATCCTTATAAAGTGTTGTAAAAGATTAGTAGTATGGATTACAAATTGGAGCTCCCTTCATCTTCAAGAGTACATCTAGTTTTCCATGTTTCTTACTTAAAGAAGGTAATAGGAGGAAAGATCCCAATTCAAACAATTTTACCAGAGCTTGATGAAGAAGGAAAATTCATATTCGAACCGAAACAAATCACTAAAACATAGAACAAAGAAATACATAATCGAGCTATTACTGAGTACCTCATAAAGTGGAAGAACTTACCACTTGAAGATTTGTCATGGGAAGATGATTACTTCACTCAACATCATCTGCAACTAATCAAGTGTTAAGGACAACACTTGTCTGAAGGGGAGCGGCATGCTAAGCCCTAAAGTTGGGCACAGTTCCCCTTATATTGGTCACATTACATTAGTTTTGATTTTGGCTTGGTCCATTAGTTGTGATTATCATTAGTATGGTTATATTAGTTATGTCGAATTGGGTCAGTTATTTGGAATTGTACCTCTTATTCTCCGATATATAGGAAGGAGACCTTTTCATTTGGAGCATCTTGTCTTGCCTTGTCTTGTGTACATAGTACATTGTACAAGGAGTTCCCCCCCTCGAAGTGGCTTGCTATTCATCTTTGTTCTTCATTATTAAGGCATTGAGTACTCTCTTTGGTCTATTTCTGCTATTTTCATGCTCTTTTGGAAATTTTTTGCATAACAGGCTCCTTGTCACTAGCCACTTGTCCTCCTACCTATGCCAGATGTCTATTCAACGAAAGTGGGTTGGCTCATGTCCATGGTCACCTCTTTTCTCTCTCATACCACCCATCATAGGGAAGTACTTTATCACAATTACATTGCAATTTTAGTGGAATTTATTGTTTTACATAGTTGGAAACCTCGTTGCAAAAGTATTCTCCCTATATTATGTCCAAATCATGTACAACAACCTCTTGCATTATACCATAAAACTCCCCACTCCCTGACTATTCTTTGTTCCATCAACAATTTCCAACTAATAATGCTTTGGGGGGGGATTACTTCAACTCCCATATTCCTTCCATTTTTTTCATTCATCTTCAAGTACAATATGTTCAAACTCCTCACACAACATATTACCTTGTGTAAGCAACAATTCATTCCTTAATTTTTAGTAAATGACTAGGTAAATCCTTTCAAATCAATGGAATTCAAAGACGAAACCTAGACCTTTATATCATGATAATCTAATTGGTTGAAACCCTTGTTAAACAATACTATGGAATGGTCTACCCAACATTCCTCGACCTACTGATAAATTTCTTATGTGAATATGAATCCAACAACTTTGATGCAATTAGATCACCAAGGCATAGATGTTGATGTACTAACTTAAACCAAATTGACAATAAATATGAAGTTTTGCTTAGTGGTCCGATAAAAGATATGCAACATTGAGTTGAAAATAAAATAATGGAAGAAAACTATGGGGTGAGCACGGGGTGAGTGACTAGGCAATATGAAAGACACTATCCTTAATTACATGACTTTGCTTTAAAAAAAAATTTGTATGAAAACAAATATAAATAAATATATATAATATTAAATTTTACTTCTAATCATTCATATATATATATATATATATATATATATTCTTCATAAATATATTATGAGTTTTTCTCAAAAAGATATAATTATTTATACTAAAAATCATTATTCAAAACTTCTAAAAGTTCTTTTTTATATAATTTAAGTGGAATTTATAATTGAAAGTTAACCTACATCATTTTAAAATTAAACTAGCACAACCATTTAATTTGTGGTCGGTGAACACCGATACGCCACAAGTTAAGTTCCAATAATAAGTTATCTCTTACTTCTATCACAAACCATCCCTTCATATTGTTTTTTAATTGTTTATTTCAAATTTAGAATGACCTAGTACAATTCTATTATATAAACACATGTTCATTAATTACCACAAACATTTATATTTTTTATTATCATATATATTAATAAAATTATTAATAATTTTTTATCATTTTGTATGATATTTAATATCGATTTTCTTTTTAAATAAATTTCATTGTCGAAAGACACAATCCAAAACATTAAAAAAAAACAATATGAAAAATAAAGTAGTTACAAGTGAGGCTCACTTGAATGCTTACTTGTAACCTCATAAATTTTAAGCATTCATTACAGCTTCCATGAATAACATATATAGCTCAGTAAAGGAAACATAAACATCTCTTCAATAATATTGACTAGTCAAATATATGTTGAAATATTTTAACTTCAAAGAATATTCTATTTGTACGCTATTATTGCGGAGATGTTTCATTCTCTCGCCGGGACTTTATCATATATCTGGAGATTTTTATTTCTCCGCGAGAATGTTGTAACTAGGGTTATTAGACCTCCCCAGTGGGGTCGGCCCTGAGTTATCTATTTAGGGGTTATTAGACTCTCCTAGGAAAAGTCGGCCCAGTCAGGGTGAAAAGTCAAATAGAAGTTGAGTATAAATAGAGGAGGTGTGTTCCTCATTTAACTCACACTCATTCACTCACTTGTGAATTGCGCATAGGAGAGAGAGAGATATGCATAGGAGGAGAAGGAGCTCTTGTTTGGGGATTACATCTTTGTATTTGTTGGTCATCTATATTGAGGAAATCTTTGCTGGGTTTTCTACCCCATGAGGGTTTCCTAGGATAAATCTTTGTCTATCTTGTGATTGTGTTTCTTTTAGTGATCTTGTTTGTGAATTTATGCTAAACTTAACATGGGATAAGAGCTATCCTGGATAGGACATCTTTCACAAGGTGAAAATCTCTCTCTCTCCTCCTCTAGTGAAAAATTAGGGTTTTTGCAAAAGTTGAAATTTTTGGAATCTGATTGAATGGTTGGATAGTCCTCCTCAAAATCGAAATTTTGAGCCCTAGATAGAAAATTTTTAGTGAGTAGAACCCCGGGATTAGTCAAACCCTAGTTTGAATTTTAGACCAGAAATTGCAGAAAACCAGAAAACCAGAAAACTATGAACCAGAATTCTATAGCAGATCCAAATTTCACAGGTCAAGTTTGAAGGGTGAAAAGTTGAAATTTTCAGAAAGAAAGTGCACCAGTCACCTCGTCTCAGTTAAGCCCATCTCCTAGTAATGTCAGTTTTTCATTTTAAGAATTTTCAATTTTTGGTTACCTCTTGGATAGGATGGCCCCAAGCACTAAGCTTGAAGACAAGTTAGAGGCTATAGAGAATTTCCAGGCATGGAAATATAGGATTGGTCTCATTCTTGAAGAGAATGATCTTGTCCAATATATCAAGGATGAAGTTGCAGAATGTGTGGAAGATGAAGCCAAAGAGAAGTATAAGAAGGACTTGATTAGGGAAAAGAGAATCATTGTTGATTCTATGAAAGACCACTTGATTCCTCAAGTGGCATCTAAGAAGACCCCTAAGGAAATGTATGATGCCCCAAGCAAAATGTATGAAGGGAGGAACATGAAGAAGAAGATGAACTTCATAACTCAATTGAAGAGCACCAAAATGAATCAAGGAGAATCTATTCAAGATTAATTCACAAGGGTCTCTCAGTTCAATTAACAACTAGAAGCCATTGGAGACACCCTTGATGAAGATGAACTAGTCATGACTGCTCTCAATGGTCTCACTAGACCTTGGGACTCATTTATCCAAACCATGTGTGCCATAAAAAAAATGTGAAGAACCTGCAACAATTAATTAATGAAAATACACGAGATATCAGAAATAAAAGAACTCAAAAATGCTTTATTGATCGCAGGCCACTTCGAGGGGGAAACCTCCTTTGAGCAAGCTCAATACAAATAACTTCACGGTGCTTTCATTGGCCTCAACGCACACTTATATACTAAGTCTAGGCTCCAATACTATGGGTCAAAACCATGGGCCAATACAAACAATGGGTCAACAAATACTATGGGCAACTTACAAAGCATATGCGCCCAACAACAATAACACAAACTATGGATCAACAAATACTACGGGACGTCTTACAAAGCATATGCATCCAACAACAATATACTAACAAAGTAAAGACATGGGTTCCTAACATCCCCTCTCCCTTAGAAAAATATTTGTCCTCAAAGCTTTAGATGTGGAAATTGATACTGAATCTGAAGGAGTGGTGCCCATGTAGTAGCCTTTGGTTGCATGTCGTGTCATTGAGTGAATACCTCTATGATAGAGTGAGAGATAAGCGGACTCCCTTTGAGTGTCAGGGAGGATTGCTTGGAAGGCTGTAGACAAAGAAAAACCATATCAACTGCTTGAAAAGTGCGCTTAGAACGGAGTTGATCGGCTTGTTGTTTCATTCGAATTATGGCCATGTGAAGAGTGTCCTGCAAAATGTGAAGAATATGATCATGGTTTCGAAGAACCATGTCAATTGCCTGAATTGGTGTACTGTTGAGGGTGTATGGAAGAAGAAACGGTGGTGCCTGACCATAGACTGCTTCCTATGGAGTAATTTTAGATGCAGTAGGGTACCACCATTCAGCGAGAGGGAGCCAATTCGGCCACGGAGGTTGTTGTTCGGAGGTGAAGTAACAAAGATAAGTTTCCAAACATTTATTGGTAATGTCATCCTTCCCTGTATATTTAGGGAGCCCTTCAATGAATTCCAGAGACATATCTATCCATATCCGTGGAAGGATGGGTACGGGTTCGAGCAATCCTGAAAGGAGCTAGAAGGTATCATATTTAGCCACCATTTGTTGAAATGTCCTTTTCATTCCCTGCCAAAAGAAGGTATGTTGTGCCTGCTCGTACGTTTGTAGGAACCCGGAGTGCCTGACCAATGGAGACGCATGGAGTTCAGAGAAGACATAGCCCTGTTGAACAGATTGCAACCAATTTGGAACAAACAGAGAAATAGTTGAAAGAGAAACTGGGTCATCAATTATGCAAGAAGGAGCATCTGCCACCAAATTGTCTTGAACCTTCATGTAAGTGATCTCATTGGCATAACCTAGGAGTTGTCGAATTCCTTTCAGTTGTGTAGGTGAGAAGACCTGCTGTTCCAGGAAATATTTCAGACTCTGGTGAGCAGTCTTGATGCAGAAGAATTCTTAAATAAGTATGGCTGCCACGTCTATACTACAGGAAAAATAGCCATCATTTCCTTCGCAGATGTCGAGGCAACTAAAGTCCTACTGGAAAGGGATCATGAAGGCGACAATCCCACTGGTTCAGCAAAGGCACCGACATATCTATCCAAAATTGGTTGGAGATCCAAGGGAGTAGTGGAGACCGTTGATGGGTGCATCTGAATGGAATGGAGTTGAGCGATGACACCATGTGAATTCTTCTTAAGGAGTTTTTCTAGGCGATGTGAACTGATGATGCAGAGATACCCTAGTTGTAAGCCTGTAAATTTTTGTTTTTTCCCATTGACTGAAAACTACATCATCCAAAGTTCAGCAAAATCCCATAATATGGGTCCCAGTGTGTGTAACCATTAAACACCCAAGACCACATCACATCCGCCTAAGGCCAAGGCAAACATGTCAAAACACAAGTTATAATCTTTCATAGAGATACGCACATTGTGAAACTTCCCCTTGCAAGGTAAGGTGCCCCCATTGGTAACCATGACGTCAAAGTTGGATCAAGGATGGATAAAAAAATCAGCCTGTTTGGCGCTTCGAGGTTCAATGAAGTTATGAGTGCTACCAGAATGAATGAGTATGGTAAGAGGGAGCTTCTTGAAGTAACCCCTGACCTGCATTATTTGTGGGGTGGTGACACCAGATAAAGCATGGAGAAATATCTTTGGTTGGTCATCTTGAGATGGAGGATCAACAGGAAGCTGTTGAATGTCGACCTGATCATCTATTGTATCTAGAGCTTCACCAATTTCAGAGGCAGGCAGAGAATCCACATCCAATAGAGAGAGCTTTTGCTGAACACATCTATGTCCCTAATTGAATTTCTCATCACAATTATAACAAATCCATTTTTCTCTGTGGGTCGGCATCTTTGTTTCAGAAAAATGCTTGATAGGAGTTGGTCGAGGAGCTGGCAGGATGGGAGGTCGTTGAGAACCCATATTTTGGAAGGGAACAAAAGTGGGTTTGGAGTGTTGTTGGGATGAAATCTGGTTTTCTGCCAACTTAGCCAACCCCAGGGCTTCCATCATTGTGTTGGGACAAAACATTTTAACCTCTAAGCGGATTTCATCCTTAATACCACCGATAAAACAACTCCTGTAGAATTCATCAGACAATCCTTCTGTGTGATTGGCCAGTTTCTCAAATTATCTCTGATACTCTCTAACCGTGCCAATTTGGTGAAGTTTAGTGATGGCTCCTGTGAAGTCATCAAAAGCACTAGGACCAAATCGTTGCAAAAGGAGTTGGAAAAAATATGGCCATTTTGGCTCTTCATAAGCCTTGATGTACCAACGGTACCATTGAAGAGATTCATGTTCGGAATGAAAGGATGCAAGTGGAACTTTGGTGACAACAAAAGTATTATGCAGACTGAAATACTATTCTGCACGATAGATCCAGCTAGTCGGATCAGTACCATTGAAGCAAAGAAAATCAAGCTTCGGACCACAGAAATTGTTGAAAGAAGAGAACCCATTGTCTGACGAGGACTCGGACTATCACTTTTTGTTCATGGCTGAATGCTCAAGATGGAGGCTGAGAAATTTTTCATCCAGATCCTGGAGTTTGGTTTGGATGGCTGCAAGTGCTTCATCCATGTTTTTTGCTCCTACGCGGGTGACAACCGTAACCAGGAGTTTTTTTTTTTTTGAATGGGTAGAAAAACACAAACAAAAGCTTATTTAGTAAAGGGAAATTTGGATTTGGGAAAAACTCTGATGGGTAATGGGGGTTTGACTAGGTTTTGGACACTTTCGAATGGACAGGGAAGCAGAAAATGAGGATTTCAGAAGCGGGGTGAAAGAATGGGAAATTTTTTGAGAGAGGGACAAAGAAACAGAAATAGGGAATGAACACAGTGGCAAAATTTGAAGGCGATTGGGTGAAAATTAAAGAAGTTATGGCAAACCCTAAAAATAGAAAAATGTGGGATTTCTGGCTTTGGGAAGTGGAATTTGGGATAGGGTCCTCAGGAATGAAAGATGCAGAATGGGATGACAGGGGTGCCAGGGAAGTTTCAAGGGAAAAAGAATGAAAACAAGGGAGATATGGCGAAAAAATAGAATTTGGGATCAGAAACAGATGGATCTGCAACGACGCAGAAGGGATCGGAAACATATGAATCTAAAATAGTGCGGAAGGGATCGGCAACAGATGGATCTAAAATGACGTGGAAGGGATCAGCAACAAATGGATCTGAAATGGCACGGAAGTGATTGGCAATAGATAGATCTGAAATGACACGGAAGTGATCAGCAACAGTTCTAGATAGAGGAAATCTGCAATTTAGTAGCTAAAAATAGATATGGACTCCGTATGCTCGGCTTCCTAACGGTTCAGGGGATTCATTCGGACACCAATGCTATCTGACGGCTTGCGTATTGGAGCAGTACCCCTCACTCCACAGCTTAGGTAAAACTGATAACCACTTTGCCACAAACGACGGCTCTTGGTTTACCTCACGGGTGGGAACTAGTCAATCAGGTAGGGGTCGTTTCGCTTTTCACTGGCAGGTCCTCTCAGTGGGCCAGCTACTTTGGGGTTCCTTTGGTACTCCTCACAATGAGTTTTAAGGATTATGCCCAAGTGCTTCCCACAGTTAAGAGAATAGGGATTATTCCTAGATCCGAACCTGCAACAAATGCGAAAAAAAAAATTGGTAGAAATTTCACCCAACGAGCCCAAGAAAGTGCTCTGGTACCAAATGTGAAGAAACTGCAACAATTAATTAATGAAAATACATGAGATAACAGAAATAACAGAACTCATAATTGCTTTATTGATCATAGGACACTTCGAGGGGGCAACCTCCTTTGAGCAAGCTAAATACAAATAACTTCACGGTGCCTTCATTGGCCTCAACACACACTTATATACTAAGTCTAGGCGCCAATACTATGGGTCAAAACCATGGGCCAATAAAAACTATCGGTCAACAAATACTACGGGCGACTTACAAATCATATGCGCCCAACAACAATAACAGAAACTATGGATCAACAAATACTACGGGACGACTTACAAAGCATATGCATCCAACAAAAATATACTAACAAAGTAAAGACATGGGTTCCTAACAAGAAAGTATGAAGTTTGATGTGGTGTGGGAGGATTGCATTCAAGAAGAGGCTAGAGTAGCCAATAGAGAAGCACTACTCAAAGAAGATGATCAAGCATTGGCCACGCATACCAAGAGAAGAAGGACTCAACCAAAATTCAAGAAGCGAAGCCGTAGAGAGTCTCAACCTCTACAAAGGTTTCAAAATAAAAGAGGAGCAAATTCAGGAAGAGATTTTTCCTCATTTCAATGTTACAATTGTCACAAAATAGGACACATAGCTAGAGATTGTCCTTCAAAGAAGAAAAAGGATCTTCATCACAAAAGACATCAAGCACATCTAGCAGAAGATGATAGTGAAGAAGAAGAAGAAGAAATACCTCAAAAGAAAAGAACTAGAATATAAGAAGAAGATGCAGAAGAATATGTTATATCTCTACACTCTTTGGGTCTGTAAAACCTAGAGAAGATACATGGCTCATCGATAGTGGTGCTTCAAAGCACATGACAGGACAAAAGAAGATTCTTTCAAGACTTGAAGAGAAGACCTCTCCATAGAAGGTATCTCTAGGAGATGACTATCAATATCCCATCAAGGGAATTGGTGAAGCAAGCTACAAGCTTGATTCTGGAACCCCCATGAAGATGAAGGAAGTTTTTTATGTACCAGGTTTGAAGAAGAACTTACTTTCTATCTCAGCATTAGATAAGAAAGGTTATAGGGTTGCATTCACAGATGGACAAGTACTCATGTGGCCCAAAGGAAAAGCATTTGAAGATGCAGTTATTATTGGTGAAGAGGAAGGAGGGCTATATGAACTCAAGGGTCATTCAGAAGCAACCCTTATTCATGAAGCCACTAGCCTAAGTGAGCTATGGCATAGGAGGCTTGCTCACATTAAATACAAAGAACTACCTCATGTGAGCAAGGTAGTTATAGGACTACCAGATTTGAAGATTGATCATAAAGGAGCATGCAAAGGATGTGCAAAAGGGAAGAATATCAAGAACCCATTTCCAAAGAGTGAAACAAAGACTAAAAGTACTTTGGAATTGATCGATTCAGATGTATGTGGACCAATTCCCTCCACATCCTTGAGTGGGTATGAATATTACCTTACATTTATTGATGACTACTCAAGAAAGACTTGGATGTATTTCCTAAAGGGAAAATATGAAGTCTTTGGAAAGTTCAAGGAATTCAAAGCCTTGATAGAAAATCATTCAGAAAAGAAAATCAAGATACTCAGGACAGATAATGGTGGAGAATATACTTCAAAAGATTTTGAAGTCTTTTTTAAAGAAGCGGGAATCAAGAGGGAACTAACCACTCCCTGCAATCCTCACCAAAAGGGTGTTGTGGAGAGAAAGAATAGAACCATTATGAAAGCAGTAAAGACGATGATACATGATCAAGACCTACCTATGTATCCATGGGTTGAAGCAGTTAGGACAACAGTCTATGTGCAGAATAGACTATCTCATAGTGCCCTTGGATTTAATACCCCAGAAGAAGTTTTCATAGGGAAGAAGCCTGAGGTAAGCCACATCAAGATATTTGGGTGCCCAGTATATATATTCACATACCAAAAGAAAAGAGAACTAAGCAGGACCCTTCCAAAAAGAAGGGAATATTTGTTGGATATTGTGAAGCATCCAAAGCATTTAGAATATACATCTCAGGATTCCATCATATGGAAATTAGTAGGGATGTGACATTTGATGAAGAAGCAACTCTCAAGAGATCTAGGAAGTGCTAGTATGAAGAAGTATATGAGGATGATGCACCTCCCAGAATTGCAGAAGTTGCACTCATCCCTGAAGATGAAACACCAGAAGACCATGACATGTTAGAGCCACAAGAACCCCCTACAATTAACATATCAAGAAAGAGAAAGCCAACATGGGCAAGAGACATTATACTAGGAGCATAAAAGTATGGAGCTCCTGAAGGCTCCACTAGAGTGAGCAAGAAACCAAATCCATTATCCAACTATGTGGCTTTGATGTGTGATCTTGTAGACCAAGAACCTACTAGTTATGAAGAGGTAGTTTATAAGAAAGAATGGGTAGAAGAAATGACGGAGGAGTACTAGTCAATAATGAAGAATGATGTTTGGGATATAGTTTCCAAACCAAAGGACAAAAGTGTGGTATGCTTCAAATGGATATACAAGATAAAGCATGTTGCGGATGGTAGCATTGGAAAGTATAAGGCAAGGCTTTTAGCCAGAGGATTCTCTCAGAAAGAGGGAATTGACTATGAAGAAACGTTTGCACCAGTTGCAAGGTACACTTACATTAGAACTATCATGGCACTTGCATCCATGATGAAGTGGGAATTACACCATATGGATGTGAATACAACCTTCCTGAATGGTGTGATTGGGGAGGAATTGTACATAGAACAACCACAAGGATTTGAGGTTAAAGATAGAATAACCCACATATGCAAACTGAAGAAGGCTTTGTATGGGTTGAAACAAGCTCCCAGAGCTTGGTTTGGAAGAATTGACAGTTTCTTGACTAGCTTGGGCTTTACCAAGAGTAAAGCTGATCCTAATCTTTATCTCAAAGTTATGGATGATGAAACTTTCATATTGTTTCTATATGTGGATAACCTATTTCTGACTGGAAATGAGAAACAGATTGTCGAGTGCAAGAAGAAGCTCTCTAGAGAGTTTGAGATGAAAGATCTCCGATTGATGCATTACTTCCTAGGTCTGGAGGTATGGCAAGGCCCTGAAGGAATCTTTCTCAACCAGGGAAAGTATGCTATGGAAATATTAAAAAGATTTGATATGTTGGAATGTAAAGCCACGGCCACTCCCATGGATTCCAACTTGAAGCTATTAGCTAATGACTCGTCAGAGTTAGTGGATGTAACTCTGTACAGACAGATTATTGGGGCATTGATGTTTGTGATGAATACCAGGCCAGATATATGCTTTGCTATGAACACCTTGAGTCAATATCTAGTAGAACCTAGACGTGTTCACCTGGTAACTACAATGCATGTGATGAGGTACCTAAAGGGTATGATAGAGTTTGGTCTATATTATCTTGGAGATCATGAATTCAAATTGTATGGCTACATAGATATTGATTGGGAAGGAAGTGTATCAGACATGAAGAGCACATCGGGCAGATGTTATTGTCTGGGATCTGCCATGATGTCATGGTTTAGCAGGAAGTAGTCTAGTGTGGTTCTCAGCATAGCTGAAGCGGAATATATAGTTGCTTGCTCTGCTAGTTGTGAAGCGATATGGCTTCGGATGTTGTTATCAGGATCGTTTGACTTATAGATGGACTCTACTGTGATCCTGTGTGACAACCAGAGTTGTATCAGGATGACGGAGAATCCATTGTTCCATGATAAGTCAAAGCACATAGAGATCCGATATTTCTATATATGGGATATGGTGCAGAAAGGAGCTATAAAGCTTGAGTATGTGAGCACTGATGAACAAGTTGTTGATGTATTGACCAAACCTCTGTCTCGAGTAAAATTTGAGTATTTCCGAGACAAGCTTGGTGTAGTTCAGAAGGACCCTCCTTGAAAGGGGGAATGATATGGTCGATGATGATACTTGGATACTGGTATCGATATGGATACCTGTATCGATGATGCGGTTACCTATTTCGACGATGAGGTCGATGGTTAGGTTACTTGTCCCGACGATGAGTTCGATGAGTGGTCCTTAGACTTAGTCTAAGTTGACGAGTGGATTGTATCATCCTTGGACACAGGTCCTAAAGGAATCCGTAGACTCTTGTCTTCGAGAAAGATGTTGGTGAATGATGTAATGTGTGCTCCTGGACTACTTAGCATAGGAGTGGGTGATCATTCACAAAACCTGTAATGATGTAATGTTCGCTCCTAGACTACTCAGTGCAACAGTAGGTGATCATTCACAGGTTGTAAATCCTAGATTTGATCTAGGTCACACCCCAGTTGAAATAGTACTGGCTCTATGGTTGTAAATCCTATATTTGATGTAGGTCACAACCCAGTTGAAATAGTATTGGCTTTGTGGTTGACTAGAATGATGAAACGTGTGCTCATGGACTGCTCAGTGTAGTAGTAGGTGATCATTCGCAGGTCCTGTAATGATGTAATGTTCGCTCCTGGATTGCGTATTGCAGCAGCAGGTGATCATTCACAGGTTGTAAAAATCCTAGATTTAATCTAGGTCACATCCAGTATGAAAAAGGATTAGCACTGTGGTTGGGATTGCATTGTCCTTAGGCATGATATGGTGTCTTAAAGTGATAGGGATAGATCATCCCGTAAGTGGATCATGATTGTATCATCCTTGGACTTATGCCCTAAAGAGAAAGGGATTGATCATCCTGTAATTGGATCATGTGTGTTGCAGATTATGAGGCTATTGATCGATAGATCCAGATGATTGGAAGATCCAGATGATGCTGCTATTGTAGTTGATCGAGTGCTGCAGAAGATGAAGACTTAGTACTGAAGATGTTAATGTTCCGGTATTGAAGACTTGAAGATGTTTCAGTAACTATTTGAGTTATTGATGATGATTAAAGAAAGCTTCCAATGATTTATAGATATGTATCATGTATCATGTAGTTGATGACTCCTTGCTCCTACAGATGTTATTAGAATATCCTTCTCGTTAAGGGGGATTGTTGAAATATTGTAACTTCAAAGAATATTCTATTTGTACTTTATTATTCCGGATATTTTTCATTCCTCGGTCGGGACTTTATCATATATCTGGAGATGTTTATTCCTCCGAGAGAATTTTTTAACTAGAGTTATTAGACCTTCCTAGTGGGGTTAGCTTTGAGTTATCTATTTCGGGGTTATTAGACTCTCCTAGGAGAAGTAGGCCTAGTTAGGGTGAAAAGTCAAATAGAAGTTGAGTATAAATAGAGGAGGTGTGTTCCTCATTTAACTCACACTCATTCACTCACTTGTGAATTGTGCATAGGAGAGAGAGAGATCTGCATAGGAGGAGAAGGAGCTCTTGTTTTGGGATTACATCTTTGCTTTTGTTGGTCATCTATATTGAGGAAAGCTTTGCTGGGTTTTCTACCCCATGAGAGTTTCCCAGGATAAATCTTTGTCTATCTTGCGATTGTGTTTCTTTCAGTGATCTTGTTTGTGAATTTATGCTAAACTTAACAATATAAAGCTTCCATCATTATATATAGCTCTATACTGGAAACACTAAACATATCTTCAATAATATTGACTAGTAAAATATAAAAACTTGAGGTTGAATAATACAATTGATACGGATGAAGAACTCTAGGGAAGATAGATGGGTCAATATATATCACATGATAGCATGTGAATTTTTCATAGAGCAGGCTTAGTGTGGATTTGAATAATTTGATTTCGATTCTATTGATATGCCACCTCTAATAGCTTCCCAAGGCTGGGTCGCATTCAACATCTATACAATTTATAGACATAATGCCCATCTTTCCAACACAGGTCATAGTTAGAGATAATGCTTACTTAAGATTGAGATCCACTTGGTACTAGAATTAGTTGTTCTGATCCACTTTCTATGGATCTGAAACAATGATGTTTACCTATATATGTACCTCAATATTTGATCAATAAAGTGTGTAATTTGTGTGAGATGGATACTCTCCCAAAATATAAATTGGTATCAGAGCGAGTCTTGGCCTAGCTCCCTCACAGGATGGCCAGGGAAGATGAGAGGAATGTGAGAGTAATCTACTGCTATAGGACAATAGGTTAGATGGATGCGTGACAGTAGATTGATTTTCTCTGTGTGGTTTTTCCGAGAGTAGATTTCTTGTGTGAGTAATTGATGTAGTGTGTGTTTTGTAAGAGAGGCATTTCCAGTCCGGGAGGAAATAATGCTGGAGGATTCAAATGGGATATGGCACATGAGATCATCGGTCCCCAAGGTTGTCAGAGTTGTCGCTGCTGAAGAGGGAGCCATCACATTAGATGCATCCAACCGAATTGAGAGCAATTATCTAGCGTTGTTGATATATCAGACATTCTGTCATAAAGTTATTTTAAATATTCTTATTTGTATGGAGGTGTGAGCGAAAGACTCAAAGTTCATCTTGAGGAATTAAATCTGTAGCATCATGTGGTGTGAAAGCATGTTCTAGAATTTGCTGAGATTAAATATGTGTTTCCTTCTCGCGGGGATCTACAAAGACTATTTCATTTTAGGAATATACAATTTGCAAGCAATAATTCGTGGCAGAATTCTCATCGCTGGAGGTGTCCACACAATCGATCTACAAAGGGGATCATATGACATATATATTGAGGATAGTGGATATGGCAGATTCACAAATTCTATATATCATAAATGTTGTCTGTGTGTGTAGTTGTGGTTTTGTTGTTTTATATTGTAGTGTGCTATTGTTCAAATGTAGTTTGTAAAAATCAAATGATACAAAACCACGAAGAACAGGCCAATTAAATTTTATATTGATGTGACCCATCGTGCTATGGGATAATTAGTTATAGTTTGTTCTTAATAAGGTCAAACTGATGTGACCCGTCGTGCTCCGGGAGTGTTAGTTATAGGTTATTTTTATGTAAGTTCAAGTTGTATTATTGACTGCTGAAGATATTCCGTATTCAGAATGCTATCATATATAAATGGTGAATAGCGCTCAGGGCCGTGTATTCATAGATGGTGGCAGTTCCATAGAATGATTCAGTATCAAGATTGTCTTTCGGAAGGTCAAGAAGCGTCAATTCTGCAAAGTACTTCAATGATGGTCAAAAGCGGTTATATTTAAAAAAAATCAAGTGGGAAGCTCGAAAGTGTGGTGAATAAAAGAGCAGAAGCCGTGAGATTTCAGAGTGGGTGTAAGTGCTAGTGAAGACCAGTCAGACAAAGAATCAGACTATGACAAATATTGTAATTTGTGATTTAGTATTGTAAGTTTGGTAATGTAATCATTAAAGGAGGGAGTTAGAGATAATGCTTACTTAAGATTGAGATCCACTTGTCACTAGAATTAGTTGTTCTGATCCACTTTCTATGGATCTGAAACGATGATGTTTACCTATATATGTACCTCAATATTTGATCAATAAAGTGTGTAATTTGTGTGAGATGGATACTCTCCGAAAATCTAAATGTCACAACTCATAAGCCCAGCCTAGGTTCCCATGTTACCAATTTATTGTTTAAAATTAGCATGACATCGATGCTCAATTTCTATATCTACCAATTTAGATCTTGCATTATATATGGGAATCGGTTTCCGCATAAAATTATAAGATATTACTAGCTTTTGAAACTTTGTGATGCATTCAGTCAGTCCAAGCACTCAAGGTTATTTAAACTTATTATGTCACTATTTTCTGTGTATTGCTTTCAAAGGCATAAAATTTTCATGGATTTTCATATTTGTTTCTTTCTCGATTTTGTTTTAGGATTTGTAACCGTTATAAAAAGGCATTCATTAAACTATAAAAAGGCAACATTATTATTAGCGAAACTAACAAACAACAAAAATATTATTAATACTAACTAAATACTCGAGAACAAATTCTCTATTAGTTATGTGCATATATACCATCATATTCGAATGTCAATTTCTCTCTCAAACAAAGACTTCGAGAATGGCACCATCCAATCCACAAAGTGGTATGCCTATCGAACCATTTTGTTTTCCTTGCAACTTATTTTCAACATTCATGCAATCAAATTCAACCAGAGACATGTGTATGGTCTTGTTGAAAAGTAGTTATAACCTTCTAAAAGATTACATTTAAGAGATGACATATTCTGTACCTAGTAATTAGTCTTATGTATTTTTACAAAGCTGAACTATGTATTTTTGTTAAGGAATCCTTCGTACTCATTCTCGAAATTTTTTGGTAAGAATACATATTCGTTTGTCAATTTCTTTTGGCATCAATTCATCTCTCAATTTCCTCTTAACCTCGTCAATTGTATTTTCTGTCTACCTCCTAGCCTCTTTTACATATACATTAAACCTAATCACAAACCTAATTGATATCTATTAGACATTATGACTTATCAATTCTTATCATCTCCCATCGGCTACCAATTATTTTCATATATATATATATATATATTTTAATAATTTTTCAGCTACAAGTTATGCATGCCTAGCTACATCTTATCACCCAGTTTCTTCCGGTTATTGCCATGAACTTCCTGAGTTATACATGCATTCATGTATTAGCTACTAGTTAGTTTCTATATTTCTTTTTTTTAGAATTATTCAGCTACCAATTATCCATCGACTACTAGTTACTATATATATATATATAATTGTCCAGCTACCAGTTATCCATGCCTAACTGCATGTTATCACCAAGCTTCTTCCAATTATCTATCATGAACTACCCAAGTTATCCATGCATCCATGCATCTTTATTTTTTATATTTCTTTATTTTTTATATTTCTTTATTTTTTATAATTGTTAAGCTACAAGTTATCCATGCCTAACTACATGTTATTACCTAGCTTATTCTAGTTATCTACCATAAACTGCCTGAGTTATCCATGCATCAACTCTCTCTCTCTCTCTCTCTCTCTCTCTCTCTCTCTCTCTCTCTCTATATATATATATATATATATATATATATGTATTATAATTGTTTGTTTTGAATTTTGAACAAAGTCCATAAAATCAATCTAGACAATACATTTGTCCCCTCCTTCAATTCCATAAAATAATCTAGAATATAGATGGTAATCCACCCCAAATTCTAAGATATGAACGCCTATGGAGATAACCAAGTTCAAAGACACAAACTCCCATCAACTTAATTATTATTATTTTTAAATAATTCTATATTTCATTATTCAAAAACTTTATCATATTATACAATAATCATTATTGCACCGAGCACCTAGGTGCTCTACCCCCAAGTATGGGGGAGATCTTGTCAAAACTTAGCGTTATTAGATCCCTTTAGATTCTTGATAAATGCTGGTATTCATAATTAGCTAAATTTTAAAATTAAGATTACTCTCAAAATAAATATCAAATGGGTTTGTGAAATTTCATTGTTTGTGAAATAAGTACTCCTAAAGTGATGATTTTATTAACTAAAATGCTTTTACTATAGTCTTGTCTGTAGTAAAGTAATTTACATAATTTTGAAATATAGTAAAGTAATTAACATCATTTTGAAATAGTTTTAAACTAATTGCACCAAGTGAAATGACTGAGTAAAAAAAATAGTAAAAAGTAATAAATTATATTATGTTGGCTATTAATAAATTCATGTCTTCTCATAAAATAAAAAATTAATGAAAGTATTTAAAAAAAATCCATGTGGACTCATAAAATAAAATATTATGAAAAGTAATTAAAAAATAGATGTTCAAAACTTAAAACTTAAACCCGAGTCTATCAATCAAGAGATATCAAATTTTTTGAGTTTAAATTTTAAAAAAGAAATACACCTCAAGAAATTAGATCCCTCTGAGTGCTTGATAGATATGAGTTTAAGATGGATCTATATTCATTTATATAACAAAACTGTAATGCCTCAAATTTTTTGAATTTAAATTTAAAAAAAGAAATACACCTCAAGAAATTAGATCCCTGTGAGTGCTTGATAGATACGAGTTTAAGATGGATCTATATTCATTTATATAACAAAACTGTAATGCCTTGATTGTTAATATATACTGGAATCTTCTGATTAAAACAATGAGTAGAAAATTAATAGCGGAAGCATACCTGAATCCATTGAAGTAGAAACCTTACAGGAAGAGAACCCTTTGAGATGATCTTCCAATTCTAGCCACTAGATTCTGTGTCAACTTCTCTTGAGAGGATTTTCAGAAATTGGAATGCGTCGTGGTAGAATGGGGACCATAACCTTATTTATAAACCGCTAGGGCAGTTCACAATAACCGCTAGGGCAGTTTTAACTTCATCATAATTATATTTCCGCCTCTCATAGAAATAATAATTATCTGGTATCTACACAATAATCTCATGACAATTATACCCTTAAGCCAATTAATCAGTTATTAATTAGATCACTATATTTAGGCTTAATTAAATGATAGCATACACATTTTAATTATTTACATGTGTGGCCCAAATTATAGATTAATTACAAAAGAATTATTCTAACAATCTCCCACTGGGTCACATGCATATGTAAAATAAATGTGCTTAACCTTATGAGCTCAAAATTTGCTATCATGTCCTTAGGGTATATCCGAACAATCTGGTCCATTAACTATACTGACATAGGATCAAGGTGGCCTTTGTTACATCAATCGTTACTAGACCAATCAATGGTCACATATATCAACATAGCTAAATGACATAGATCAATCATGAGTGCATAGCATGGAAATTACATGCAATGTGATCTATTCATGCCTATTTCCAACTGGTCCTACTTAACTTTATTAAGATCAAAATTTTATCATAATTTAACAGAGTGCAATAAAATGAATACTTTATTTCTGCAGAACACAATCCAAATGTATAGATAAAGTCTAAACATAACATAGAGCAATATACAATGAATAATATAAACTCCCACTAAATCTGAATATCCTCAAATGAGACAACACCCATATGAGCAGTGTGCTCATGAAAGACCTTGGGTGGTAATCCCTTTGTAAGCGGATCCGCTATCATGGAGTTTGTTCCAATATGCTCTATGGATATCTGTCCACTCTGTACTTTTTCTTTTACAACTAGGAACTTGATATCAATGTATTTTGATTTTGTAGAACTCCTGTTGTTATTGGAATATAAAACTGCTGATTTATTGTCACAAAATATCTTCAGTGGTCTTTCAATACCATCCAGAACACGCAGCCCAGTGACAAAATTTCGTAGCCATATTCCTTGATTGGATGCCCCATAACATGCTACAAACTCTGCTTCCATGGTGGATGAAGTTATGAGTGTCTGTTTGGAAGACCTCCATGAAATTGCTCCACCAGCCAACAGATAAATATAGCCTGATGTGGATATTCTACTGTCTTGGCATCCAGCAAAGTCGGAGTCGGAATACCCAATGATCTCTAACTGATCCGATCTCCTATATGTAAGCATGTACTCTTTTGTTCTCTGTAAATATCTCATAACCCTCTTGGCTGCTCTCCAATGATCCATTCCAGGGTTACTTAGATATCTGCCTAACATACCAACAATGTACGCAATATCCGGACGTGTACATACCTGAGCATACATTAGACTCCCCACAGCCGAAGCGTAAGGAATCTTCTGCATTTCTTGACTTTATAAACTATTTTTAGGGCATTGATTAAGACTGAATTTGTCTCCTTTAGCGACAGGGGTATCACCTGGTTTGCTATTTTGCATGCCATACCTTTTGAGAACTTTATCAATATAGGTCCTTTGTGACAATCCTAAAATACCCCTAGAACGATCTCGGAGTATCTGGATTCCTAAGACAAAGGAGGCATCACCAAGATCTTTCATCTCAAAATGTTTTGATAAAAATCTCTTGGTGTCGTGTAATATGCTACTATCATTTGTGGCTAGCAATATGTCATCGACATATAAAACCAGGAAAATATACTTACTCCCACTGAATTTGTGATACACACATTCATCCATAAGATTTGCCTCAAAACCACATGAGACAATAATTTGATGAAACTTGAAGTACCACTGACGAGAAGCTTGCTTGAGCCCATAAATGGATTTAGTTAATTTACAAACCATATTCTTTGAGTCTTCGGACACAAAATTTTCTGGTTGTACCATATAAATTGTTTCATCAATGTCACCATTGAGAAACGCTGTTTTAACATCCATTTGATGTAACTCAAGATCATACTGTGCAACTAGTGCCATGATTATCCTGAAAGAGTCCTTCGTAGAAACTGGAGAGAAGGTCTCTTTGAAGTCAATTCCTTCTTTTTGAGTAAAGCCTTTAGCTACAAGACGTGCTTTATATCTTTCTACATTACCATTTGAATCCCGCTTGGTTTTAAATATCCATTTACAACCAATGGGCTTCGTACCAACTGGTAATGGGACAAGTTCCCAAACTTTATTGTCTTGCATAGATTTGTACTCTTCATTCATGGCTTCAATCCATTTCTGAGAGTTGGAACTTTTCATGGCTTGCTGGAAGTTGATTGGATCATCTTCCATCATTCCACTTTCTACCTCATGTTCCTGGAGATATACGATATAATCGTCCGAAATTGCACTTCTCCTCTCTCTAGTGGATCTCCTTAATGGCATATTTTCTTGAGGTTGTTGAGTTTGTTCTTCAGGAGCAATGTCCTCATTTGCAATGGGTTGAACAATATTGTCTTTTGGTTGAGGATCCAAGTTTACTTCTTGATCAATGATAGGTAGTGAAACCTGTACATTATCAAAAGCAATAGTAGATCCCTCTTCCTCCTCAAAGACAATATTCCTAGCCTGATTTCTCCCCCCAAACTCAACATCCTCAAAAAATGTTGCAGTTCCCGTCTCAAAAATTGACCTAATAGTAGGATCATAAAATTTAAAACCCCTTGATCGTTCTGCATAGCCAATAAAGTAGCTGCTAACTGTTTTAGAGTCCAGTTTCTTTTCATGAGGCTTATAAGGTCTCGCTTCAGCTGGACATCCCCAAATATGAAAATGCTTTAAACTGGGCTTTCGACCTGTCCAAAGCTCATAAGGCGTTTTAGCAGCCGCTTTAGTTGGCACCCGATTTAGGATATAAGCTGCCGTTTTGAGTGCTTCACCCCAGATTTTTTCGGGTAAAGTAGAATGACTAATCATACTCCTTACCATGTCCTTAAGAGTTCGGTTTCGTCTTTCTGCTACACCATTCATGCTAGGTGATCCTGGCATGGTGTATTGAGGGACGATCCCACATTCCTCTAGGTATTTAGCAAATGGTCCTGGACATTGTTCACCTGATCCGTCATATCTACCATAGTATTCACCACCACGGTCAGATCTGACGATCTTTATTCTTTTGTTGAGTTGTAACTCAACTTCTGCTTTAAATGTTTTGAACACGTCCAATGATTGTGATTTCTCATGTATAAGAAATAGGTAGCCATATCTTGAATAGTCATCTATGAATGTTATAAAGTACTGTTGACCATTCCAAGACGCCGTAGGGTATGGTCCACAGATATCTGTATGAATTAATTCTAAGACGTCTGTAGCTCTATTGGCACCTAATTTCTTTGTTTTGGTCTGTTTTCCTTTAATACACTCAACACAAATATCAAAATCTAAAAAGTCAAGTGATTCCAAAATCCCATCGGACACAAGTCGCTCAACTCTAGATTTAGAGATATGACCTAGGCGTTTGTGCCACAATGAGGCCGAATTATCTTTATTCAATTTACGCTTTGTACCTCGTGATTCCACATGCAAGGTTTCATTATAGGACGGAACAGTTTCCAACAAATATAGATTATCATAAACATTAAGTAAACCGGTTCCAACAACATTTGAATTAATAGATAATGTAAATTTATTATTTCCAAATGAACAACAATAACCTGATTTGTCCAAAACAGAAACTGAAATTAAATTCCGTCTGAAAGACGGTACAACAAAAGTATCTATTAAGTCCAAAAAATAACCGGATTTCAATAATAATCTAAAGTGCCCTATTGCCTCTACTTCTACCGACTGACCATCTCCGACATAGATGCATCTTTCAGCATCACTTGGTTTTCGGTAACTCAGGCAACCCTGCATAGAAACACAAATGTGAGTAGTAGCACCAGAGTCTAACCACCATGTATTTCTAGATACTGAAGCTAAATTAACTTCAGAACAGACCAAAATAAGAAATATACCTTTCTTAACACGCCAAGCAGCATACTTGGTACATTCCTTCTTAGTATGTCCAGGCTTATTACAGAAGAAACATGTTATCTCAACTTTCTGTTTCTTTTGTTCTGGACCCTTATAAGCAGCAACCTTATTATCCTTATTCTTTCGTTTGCCCTTATCCTTGGAAGTGCTAGCCAGATGAGCACTTTCGGTCTTGTCTTGCTTCAATCTCTCTTCCTCTTGCACACAAAATGAAATGAGCTCATTAAGAGTCCATTTATCCTTTTGACAGTTATAACTGACCTTGAATTGATTAAATTGTGAAGGAAGAGAGATGAGAACCAAATGCACGAGGAAATCATCAGATAACTCGAGTTTCAAAGCCTTAAGTTTTGAAGCAAGATGAGACATCTCCATGATGTACTCCCGAACATTACCCTTGCTTTTGTACTTCATTGAAATCAAGCTTGCTAAAAGCGTGCTTGTTTCAGCCTTATCGTTTTTGGCAAAACGTTTCTGAATTTCTGCAAGGAAATCACTGGCATTAGTAACCTCATTGGTTACCGCACCTCTGAAAGCTTCTGGAATGCCGCGCTTCATAATCATAAGACTTAGCCTATTTGAACGTTCCCACTTATCCCAATAAACCTCATCCTCTTGAGTACTATCCTCATTGAGTACATCGGGTTTGGGCATTCTCAAGGCTAAATCTATATCCATGCAGCCTAAGAGAATCATCATATTCTCTTTCCAGTCCTTAAAATTAGTCCCATTTAACATAGGAACATTATTGATGTTGGCAGATATAGAAGTAGTTGATATAAAAGCTGAAAATAGAGAACAAAATAAAATGAATTAAATAAACCATCATGTTCGCATAATCTTTAAATTTAAAAACAAATTATGACATTTCAAGATACCTGGCACAACATTAATATCAAGTCTTTGGACAGTAACATTAACTGTAAGTGGTACTCTTGTTGTAGTGATCAAACATTGATGATAAGTTATGTCAAATAATAAATCTATCTTTGGATTGAGTTATTATTCACATTAAGTTACCTTTATAATCGTCACATATTTATCACCACAGGTATGTATGCAATTTGACCAAATATTAACTTTCCTTTGGGCCAGTCAATACCCGCATGAATCACATACACACAAAAAATCTAACACTTTGAACAGACTAATCTACACGAAAGATGTCACTTTGGTGATTTTCCGCTTTAATTAGCTTATTTAAAATGCTAGATCAATAACTTAAATATCATAAAATGCTATTAAAAAAAATCAAATTCAAATTCACAGGTTTGGAAAAAAACTAAAAGTATTTACTGCTTCATTATTTGATGGACTGTCACGGGGTTCAAGAAAGGATCGCGAGTTTTGAAACAAGTCAAAATCTTTTGCGTTCTTTTTGTTTTATATATACATTTTGTTGTCAAACTCAATTATGATATAAAATAAATAATATGCAGAGAAACAGAAATATATGAACGACGATGGTGAAAAATAGTAAACCGGTATAACTTTAAATGAAAATAAAATAAAAATGACAGGAAATATATTTTCATTGCAGATACGGACTAGGTTTCAAATTACTTATACTCTGTCTCTCACATTATATCCACACAAGAAATGCAAAAAAAAAATTGCGGAGCAAATAGGTAATGCTAAACATGAAATTCTAGGAAACAAATTGGTAATGCGGAACATGATAACCAATGCAACTCATATAACATATTTAATTCTTTTGCACCTGAATATTAACGTTACACATTTAATTCTAATATATATATTCATTAAATCACATGATATAAATAGTTCTGTTGCGAATGTTCACTAACATGATATCCTATACAATTAACATCATATATTTATTCCCACCCGCACTGATTCACTACGAACTCATTCCTTTACGATGCCAACTCTTTTCGTATCATACATTATACAATATTTTATTAAATAACGCAACAAAACCATATATAATGTCTATTCTATAAATGCACGAAGATAGCTAAAAGAATTTGCTCAACTGGCATCGAGTAGTTGGTATAGTCAAGGCGGATTGTTCGACTACAGGTCTTACTCGAAGATGGCAGGTATTTTATAATTCTGATATTTAGCTTGAAAGGGTTGAACTGTAGAATAGTTGACCATAAATTGAGAGAGACTACTTGTACCGAGAAGGGTGAATACAAATGCAAGGTGGTTGGGATTCGTACATTCTGGTGGCTAGTTTGCACAGAGAAGGATCGCTGGGAATGCATAGTGGTCAAGAAAAGATTCATATATCCTGTAGATATAAAGTTCTACAAAGAGAAGAGATTAGAGGAGCCCGATCTCAGAAATCCTCAGCGGCCGTAATAAGTATACTGGACAGTTATAGAGTTCGTACAGCACTGAACAAGTTTTTTTTAGAATGAATTGGGCATCTTTTAGCATGGGAGAAAAAACGTTTAGATGTAGGTCCAGATTATTCTATAAAATGGATTCAGATGTCTCAGATTTGGTCTTGCAGGAGATGCAAATACAGTTGCTGTGCAGATATATTTAATAAAATAAAATAAAAAAAACGGATCGCTATTCAAAGCACTAATAATATTTTACTTTCTCTGAGACTCTAAAAAAAAAAAAAAAAATTCTGAAGAGAATCCATTGACAAATATATAAATATTAAATTAATAACTCAAAGAATTAATCAAGAAGTAAGTTCTGATACCACTTGTTAATATATACTGGAATCTTCTGATTAAAACAATGAGTAGAAAATTAATAGCGGAAGCATACCTGAATCCATTGAAGTAGAAACCTTACATGAAGAGAACCCTTTGAGATGATCTTCCAATTCTAGCCACTAGATTCTGCGTCAACTTCTCTTGAGAGGATTTTCAGAAATTGGAATGCGTCGTGGTAGAATGGGGACCATAACCTTATTTATAAACCGCTAGGGCAGTTCACAATAACCGCTAGGGCAGTTTTAACTTCATCATAATTATATTTCCGCCTCTCATAGAAATAATAATTATCTGGTATCTACACAATAATCTCATGACAATTATACCCTTAAGCCAATTAATCAGTTATTAATTAGATCACTATATTTAGGCTTAATTAAATGATAGCATACACATTTTAATTATTTACATGTGTGGCCCAAATTATAGATTAATTACAAAAGAATTATTCTAACATTGATGTCCAAATATGTAATATTCATAAGAAGGAAAAACAAAAAAACCATACTCACTGACAATGGGCTATTGATATGAAGTACATGCTAACCATTCCAAAACAATTAATAGACTTGACCAAAACCATTCTGTAAATTGATAAATTGAATATAGATTATATAGAGACAAAGAGGAGCGTGGATCACAAGAGAAAGCCAGTTCAATAAATCGGACGCTGCCAGAGAATATCAATGGAATCAGAAAGCGTTAATGGCGTATCTTTCAGGCCTCCGCATGTTGTTGCAATTCCACTTCCGTATCAAGGGCATATTACTCCCATGTTTAATTTCACAATGAAGCTTGCAGCCAAGGGCGTTATTGTCACGTTTGTTAATACAGAAGATTGTTATGCAAACATCACTAAAGCCCATAAGGGAGAGGACCCTTTCTCCCACGCCCAGAGCCTGGGTTTCGATATCCGCGCCGCTCAGATTAGCGATGGATTTCCCTGGGATTTTGAAAGATCGTTGAATGCGGAGGAGTTTTTAGAATCCATCGAGACTAATATGTTGCCGCGAGTTGAAGAGCTGATCGCCCATCTAAAGGAGAAGGGGCCTCCCGTACTGTGTATCATTGCTGAGAGTTTTTTCGTTTGGCTTGATCGCTTAGCAAAGAAATTTGGGATTTCTCATGCTTCCTTCTGGACTGAAGCAGCAATGGTCTTTTCAATCTATTATCATTGGGATCTGGTGGTGGAAAACGGCCATTATCCATTTTTGAAGAACGGTAAGTTATTTTTCCATTAGCTTCTTGAAAGGAAGAAAAATGATAATTCTTGATTTGATTTATTTGAAAATGAGTTGTCAAAACTTGTTTTGTGGTTTTGCAGAGGATGAGCATGAAAACATAATAAACTACATACCTGGAGTTTCGGCTTTAAAGATAACAGATCTTCCATCTCATTTTCAGGAATTGGATGTATCAAGTAGAACAAACAAAATACTATATGAAGCATTTCAATCGGTTCGAGGAGCCGATTGGATTATCTTTAATAATGTTGAAGATTTAGAAATCCGAACTATTGCAGAATTACAGTTGAGAAAGCCATTTTGGTCTGTCGGTCCTCTGCGTCCTTCAGCCTTTCAAAAAGATCTCAATAACGAAGCATCACGATCTAACATGTTGCCGGAATCTAACTGTAGCAGATGGCTGGACTCTAAGCCACAAAATTCAGTCATCTATATTTCTTTCGGAAGCATTGCTCATGTTTCTAGAGCCCAGATAGAAGAAGTAGCCATTGGGTTACTTGAAAGCAAGCAACCGTTCATTTGGGTACTTCATCCCGATATCATTGCCTCCGGAGTTCAAGATGTTGGAAATCAGAGGAGCAGCAAAATAAACACAGAACAGGAAATTTCTATTAATGGAGGAGCTTATAAATACAATACACAGAAACTGATATTATAGACCTCATACAAGTTCCGGAGGCTTCTATGGGAAGCTTCGAGAGCTTCTAGAGGGTTCTCGTTCCCTCCTAAACCTTCACCTAATGCATTAAAACTTCAACCAACACATTTAATAGCTGAGGCCGTGTGGTTGGAATTACATATTCCAACACTCCCCTTTAAGTCCAACCACACCATACTTCTGATTTCTTGGCTCGTGCTTGCTGTTCCTCTTCTTTCTTGCTTCATGCCTCTTCCTTTCTCTCCTTTCTGTCTGCTGCCCTGCCTCTTTCTTATGCTTCTTCTTGCCTCTTCTTTCTTCTTCTTCCTTATGCTGCTGCTGCTTTCCTGTTCCTTCCTTATCGCCCCCTAAAAAAAAATATAAATTTCTTGCTTCTTTGAGACACGACCTCTGTATGTTTGCCTATTTTTCTTTGTTTTCAGTGAGCTTCCTTCTCTTTGTTCTATATGCAGTCATCATGGGGTTCCATATCTCTGGTCCACTTCACTCCCCTTCAATCTAGTCTCTCTATGACGCGAGAGAGATCCACACGGTGCTCTAAGGCACTCCAACAATGTGCTCCAAGGCACAAGTTGGCCTGTTGCATAACAGGGCTTACAACAACCTGGGGATTCAACTGTGCTCCATGGCACAAGTTGGCCTGCATAACAGGGCTTACAATACATGCCTATAACTAAGGCATTTGGACCTTCAAGGAGGTGTCGGGTTCCACCGATCATGCACCTCTTATACATTCATACATGCCCATATTTTCATTTGTTGTATTGGCACTTTCACTCAGTGCCCTTCCCCGCAGCATTCAAACTCACGGAGGATCTCACAAACAACTGTGAGATTCAAACAGATTGACACTCTTAGTGCCCTTCCTCGGTGGAAAAAACTTTTTGAAGAACAAACACATACAACCCACTGACGGCTGTTCTCTTCATCGCATACAACCCACGAACAAACACACAGGGCAACTCATGATTTCGATATTCAGCAACAACGATTCTCCGACAGGTCAACCTCAAGCAGTAACTCCATGTGCTCAACGGCGCCTAACAAACAATTCTGCAACATCCTTTGCCAACGGTTTGAACATTCCTCTACATTTCAGCAAATAAACAATGGCTGAGACTTTTATCAAGCATGGAATCCAAGCACCTCAATTTTGCAAACAAAATCCAGTATATCACCAGGGCGGCTAAATTATACTGCTACAACAACTACCAAACTCTACACAGGGGGTCTTACACTCTGAACCCAACGGCACACTCTAGCAAATTGACAAAATAACCACTGAATCCTATTCTACTCTTACTTCCTAAATCAAATCTATACCTACAGCAGACGCAGACGTATACCACAGGACTCACATACTTCTGGGCACTCCCGTGAGGGAGTCAAGCCCATTGATGCTCAACCTGCTCTGATACCATGTTGGAAATCAGAGGAGCAGCAAAATAAACACAGAACAGGAAATTTCTATTAATGGAGGAGCTTATAAATACAATACACAGAAACTGATATTATAGACCTCATACAAGTTCCGGAGGCTTCTATGGGAAGCTTCGAGAGCTTCTAGAGGGTTCTAGTTCCCTCCTAAACCTTCACCTAATGCATTAAAACTTCAACCAACACATTTAATGCATTAAAACTTCAACCAACACATTTAATAGCTGAGGCCATGTGGTTGGAATTACATATTCCTAACACAAGACATACTACCAGAAGGATTTATGGAGGAAACCAAAGATCAGGGTTTGGTGGTTCAATGGTCGTCTCAGCTTGAAGTTTTGTCTCATCCTTCGTTGGGTGGATTTCTTACACACTGTGGATGGAACTCCATTCTGGAGAGCTTATCATTTGGAGTCCCCATGTTGGCGTTTCCGTTATATACAGATCAATTCACAAATAGATGGCTAATGGTAGAATACTGGGGAGTGGCCATGGATTTGGGTGGGAGTAGCAGGAGCTTCCAAAACTGCAAAATGCTGGTTGGAAGGGAAGAAATAGCAAGAACCCTCAAGAAATTCATGGATGAAGAAAGGGGGAAATTGAGATTGAAGTTCGAGCCTATTAGAGAATTTGTGATGAAGGCGGTGATGGACAGAGGCACCTCTAATAAGAATTTAGATTTGTTTGTTGAAGCTTTAACAGCCAAAAGTCATACATAAGTTCGAAGAATATCTACACAGTCTATGCCATGACTAGGATCCACAGTTCTATTTGTTTCAGGTTAATTTTCGTCTTTGTAATTTCGGTACCTTCTTTTCTTATTTATTGAATTGTTTTGTACCAGTAAATCTGTTTGCTTAAAATCTATTTTCCCTACCCAGAAGAATTGCATGAAATTGTAAAGTTTAACCAGAAAGAAATAATTGGGCTCTTAATCCCCGCGGTATAGCAACAGGTTCAAAGTTGAAACTATAAAAAAAAACAATTACTCCTGGCTAATTCTATTTGTTGATCTAGCTACAAACGGGATAGTGTGCTTGAAGGGTAAACTACCGCTCTCGGGAGAACCATAGCAGGTTGCAAAAGCTACGAAGTAAACTGACAAGGAACATCTGGATTCTGAACTAATTATGATATATGGACATGCCATAATGTCCCAATATCTTGGAGTAAACTTCATTTTAAGCAGCAATATCATGCATTTTAGTAGCAATTTACACAACACTAGTTTCACCAAATGGTAATCCCGAGTCTCTATATCATCATATTAGTTGCAAACAAAGTCAAGCTATACATTCTGAATAGGAATATAAGACAGCCGTGAGTCTAATGCTATGAAGAAGCTCTGTATGTCAAATCCTCTAAGAAAGATCAAGTCAGTTGAATTATGGCAGAAGGAAAAACACGATTTCAATACTGACCGAGCGATGTTATGCATATTGGTTCAGCCAATATTTTACATGCCTATACAATTATGCAATTATTAGAAAAAGTAAAATTAATTAATCTGCATCTATATAATAAAACTTATATTAATTAAATAAGTTAAGATCTATATAATGCTGGATTGAGAACATTATCCTAATCTATATAGCCTTTATCATATTATATAGCCTTTATCATATTATTGCTGAATGTCTGTTGTTTATGCTATAATCCAGAGTAGCATAATTTAATCTTATTATTGTTTAGTGTACGAAAATTTGAAACAGAATTAGTATATAGGTATAATGGATATGATTCTTACTGGTAGACAATTAAATTTTGAAAACCTATTTAAAAAATGAAAACTTTAATTATTTAAACATTATAAAATAAAAATATCATCCAATTTTATAGCTTTTTTATTAAAATAATTATTAATAACTAGTTGTTGTCTCATTTATAATATATTTGTGAATAATTGATTAAAAGTATTATATATAAGCATTATGCTTAGATATTTTATTTTTATTAATACTAGATTTTTTTATTACTTATTTTTTTATATTCTTATTAGAATTATGCTACTATGCTATATGATATTGTTGCAAAAAATTAGATGAACTAAACAATATTACTCGTTAAGTTAACTTTGATTCATGATTAAGTTAAATGTGATGAAGTGACAATGGTTACTTAAGTCAATTTTGATGAGGATGTGACTTTTGCCAATTAAATTGAAAAGCTTTTAGGATTTGTACAATCAAAAGAAATAAAACAAATGAAAAAGAAAATGTCATTTATGATGTTAAATTTTAAAGATAAATTTGTTAATAAATGGAAAGGTGGATATCATGATAGTACATACAAAGATAAATAATTGAAAAATCTTTAAAAATGTAATATAAACAAAAAAATCAAAAGAAAAGATAATTATCTATATAAAATAAAAAAATAAAAAAATAAAGTATATAAATATAATAATTAGAAACTAAGTACTAAAACATAAAACATAAAAGAAGATAAGAAAACATGTATGAAATGCAAAATAAGACCGAGGCTCCAAGAAAATGTATGAAAAATACCAAGATGCGAGAAAAGTGGTCATGGCAATTATAGGGTTTTACTAGTCATCTGGGTTCTCTGTGACATTCCGGTGTTTGTCTACCCTATTGTAACACTATCATATCCCGTGGAGTCCATTCCCCTTCCCAGGGGGCTCTAGTACCAACCACAACATAAAAAAGTGGGAAAAATCCTTACATTGTTTTTTTTGGAATGGGGTTCCGGGTGGTTTTCTTTGTTTGATATATCATTTGTTTTATTATGCAGACATGCTATGAACTCCTTTTATGTGGGATTGGGTTCTCGAGAGGGGTTCCTCAAATGAACTATCACTAATTTTTTCTTTATTTTAGGTTTTCTCTTTTGTTTTAGGGTCCCACTTCTTTTGCAACCATTGGTTGTTTTCATTTTGTGCCAGCTTCTAGTGGTTTTTGTGGTAGGAGTCACATGGCCACTGGGGTTTCTTTCGAGGACATTAGTGGTACGCTAATGGAACGCTCTGTGGATCCTCTATTATGTGGTTTTTCATCCTAAGATGGTGAAGATTCTAGACGGCCATTTTTTGAACCAGAGTCTCTTCCAAAGTGGGGTGGTGGTCTATCCAGAAGCAAAGTGAGGAAGGAAAAAAATCATAGTTCTTTGAAAGCTCTTAAAAAACGTAGTGAAGCTTTGAATATGACCCTTGGGAAGGATATTCAACTGGGTAGGGTCATTAGCCTATCTACAAGGGCTTTAGTCCACAATACTTGTTTTGTAAACATTAGCCGGGAGGAGCTCTTGGCTTGGGTTACTACTCATTAGAAACCAATCTTGGATTATTTCCCACATATTCATATGCTAGTCAACAAATGGGTGGTTTTTCATTTCCTCAAAGATTTGCACGTAGAGATGATCATGGGGAAGTCCTGGATGCTTGGAAGGGGGTCTCTATGTCTAAAGAGATGGCATTCAGACTTCAACCCAGTGATGGAGACAATACAACACACACATTTTTGGGTGCTTCTAAAGGGGTTTCCCCTGGAATTATGGTCTCAAGAAGTCTTTGTTAGCATGGCAAATCACATTGGGAATTTTATTTTCTTTGATGACAAGTATCTATTTCACGAGGACAAGAGGATGGCCTGGGTATTGATAGAAATCGACATGGAATTAGGTCTACCTGATGTTATTACCACATCGCATAAAATCTTGTTTATAGATCACACACATTTCATATGACTTTGATTGCAACATAGAATCATGGAATTGGTGCTTAGATGTTCCATTTTTGCAAATCAAAAATCCATATATATCAATCATTGGTTCTTCAAGACTCCTTAAGCATTTAGTCAAATATCTCACAATGAAATTTGATCCCATCTCTAAAAATGAGAGACTGAAATGGCCAAAACCCCTCTTCTGGTGCCTATGAGTCAACCTACTAGTCAATGATATGGGAAGATTCATAACATTACTAAAATCCTTTTACTTCTTACCTATCCTTGGAATGGAAGTATTTGACTTATCCATTTCTCACATGGACAATACTCAGGTAAACTTTGTATTTTTTGTGAAGCCAATTTATGAGAATAATACACTTGGTGACAACTCGCAATATATTTATTATGGGTTCCTGATATCCTTGCAAAGTTTCCACTTTAGTTGCATCAGGGGTCCCCTTTAGCTTATCTTGTATTGTAATGCACTCATTAAACATTGCAAATGAGTTGATTTTATAAAAAAAATTAACATCTTGAAAATCTTGTCTCAATACCTTGCTAAAGGAAGGTTGTTATACTAGATGAAAAAAAATATGTTTGATTTCTTCATTTGCCATTTTTCATAGAAAACCATGGGACATATTAGATGGAAAAAATTGCAAGTGTGTCCTTGTTCCATATTCACTAATTAATCATGTAAGATGTGGAGATATATATGAATTTTCCTCTACAATTTTATTAATAGTAGTTACTAGTGTAATAGTATTTGACCTAGGTTTTTCCAATCCATTTTTACCGTGCACAACTCTCGCATCATCATTCAAGAACAAATCTTTATAATTGTAAAAATTGCTCCTTTTTGTTCCATGGAATTTATACCATGCATTTTAAAAGACATATATTGTGTCCAATCTCATTGTAAATAAGCTTCTTCTTTTCTCGTCTCATTCATTGGAAATCGGAGCATTTGATGCCATTGAATTTAAAACGTACTCTCTTCTTGAATTTCCATTCATATGATGAATTTTATTCATGCATTCAACTATCGATTGAAGTGAAATTTTTTATATACAAAGATTTCAATAGAAATGTTTAGTACCAATGTTTTTAAAGAATGCAGCTTCATAAATTCCAATCCCATAAAGTGAGCTTGAATTTGTTTTAGAGATTATAGTTCTAGCTTGTTGCTTTACATAATTGTCTGGCCTTTTTTTCTTAACTTTGACATATGTACAATCATAATTGTAAGTACTTAGAAGCACCATCTACAAAGCACATTCTTCAACAATCTTCCAAAACTTGACTATGTCTTCTTCTGTGTTCATTTTTAGTATGACATGCAAAGGAACATCAAGTAATCTTACTAGAGAAATTTCAAATCAACCATAATCCTCACAATTGCATAAGACTTTATGAACTAAAATACAAATTCACTACCATCTCGTGGTTTAAATTGTACTATATCTCCTTTAAGAACACTTGACACTATTCCCCGAGAAATATAATTTGTCTTTAAAGAAAATTGATGTAACAAATTAACCTTCTCTCCCATAAACTAGTTGTCATTGTGATTCTCACTTATACTTTCTCTACAGCTTCAAACTCATTATTTTTTTCAGCACACAATAATTTACCCATATTAAAATATTCAATTTTCTTAATTGACCATAGTACAAGACTTTCACTAAATCATGGAGAGCATGTCATACACTGGAAAACACCACTTCCACCATAAAAGCAAAGGAGAAAGCACCCAAAAGCATTTATCCAATAAAATATTTCTCATTGACATTTTTTACAAAACTTATATAAATGCAATCCTTGCATTTTGAACATTTATGTAACAAATTAACTTTCCTCATGATAAAAGAATATCTATCGTCACTTAGAATAATCTATGGTCCACTGCTGAGAGTGGAAACTGATATATGATTTACTTCATTCTATTGAAGAGATATGCAATGTGGTTAACACTATCAAATGTATGCTAATGAATATCAACACCAACTTCCTCTAACAATGTATATACACTTTATGATGGATAAAGGAATTGAAGATCCACATTTAAAACCTTGGTATCACTTATAACAATACATCCATCATGAATGTTGATATTATGCAATATCTTTTTTTTTGGAAAATAGATTCCCTCGACAACTTTTAATCCATTCAAAAGTAGGCCCACACATTGTTGAGAACCCATATCCATTTCACAATCCATTTCTAAAATACAAAATAAAAAGAACACAACAAAAATACATATAATTTAAAAAAACAATGAGTTAATTTAAAAATAGAATAATTTTATCCACTATAGATTATCAATATCTATGTTCTCTAGGAGAGTAATGTTAATGTATGCCATCATTTTATACAAGACAATCAATGTGAGAACAAAAAAACAATATTTCCTAAAAGAGAAAGAAGTGATTTGATAAATATTGGCCAATCCTTACTCCTTACTCGGGAAAGATACATGTGTTCCTTGCTAACAAGAAAACATTTAGAAATCTAGTAACAACTCCCTCTTGAAGATGTACTATGTTATTATTTTTTTGGGGAAGGAACCAATCACATAACGAGTGGATGATCCTTCGTAAAGGGTTCCAATATAATTGTTCCTCAAAGGGGATCCATGAGGTAAGAAGGTGCCTCTCAATCCTCAAAAGGTCCTCGATTGTTTTCACTCGAATGCGATCAATATGGTGACGATAAGACAATCCCTCCTAAATCCCATATAGATATTCCTTGGGTAATAATCTATTAGACCCTTGAGGATGGAACTATCCTTTCCCAAACAACTTATCAAATGCTCCCATATGGATATTACAAGAAAACGTTCGAACGTTCGATCGGGTAAAGAGTTACCTATCCTTCCTCAAACAGATGCAATGTGGCGGTTTTATATGAGAATCTCCATCAAAGAAGATGAAACGGTTCCTTGTGGAAGGTGTATTAATTCAATATTGTTTTCCAATAATGGACCATTGAAGAAAGAGCGATTGTTCCTTCTTTAAGTCTAGAGGTCAAATATGTTCCAATCCGCAATTGTATTAAGAGTGACCAATCCTTACTCAAAAAGGATACATGTGTTCCTCAATTATATCACCCTACACTCAGGTATAACCTTCATGTTGCTTCAACCAATTAAGGTTCGACTATCACCTGGCAGGTTCACTTCCTTTCCGCCTCAACCTCTTGGAGAAAGGCCTCACTACACTTGTCTATATAACTCGAGTCTAATATATCGCCATCAGGTACCTTGGCTGGTCAGCTAGTCCCAAGGTTTGAAAGATAAGGAGACTCTGTTCATTCACATTTCTTTAGTAAGAGGACTCATAACGCTATAACATTTATTTTTCATTGTAAAATTAGGAGAATCCATTAAACCTACTTTTTGTATAATAAGGAAAATGAAGTACATGCAAGTAAAACCTAATTTGTTTATTTTTACTTCACATAAGATTTGGGAGGAAAGCCACAAATTGTGAGTAATGTTCTGAATAGAAAGGACAATGAACTATATGAGCAAGCATTTAAGAATATCAAGACCAATTACACAATGTTACGCATAAAATTGTGGTTATATTAGAAAGAACATAAGTATATCAAGAATAATTACCCAATGTTGCAAAAAAAATTGTGATCCATAACATTCAAGTTGTATGTACAATATTTTGTGTTCCATTTTAATTATTGAGCATTATTTATCAATTCACAATTTTCTAAATAAAAGTCACTTTATGTTTTTCACAACAAAAATAGCATTTTACATATAAATTTACTCGTAAAAAGGTGTTTTTGATACAACACTTTCAAAATGTTCTTTTTGATACTAAACTTTCAAAATTGTTGATGTTATAACTTTTCCCCTTAGCTTACACATTGATATTTAGATGCATAAAATTGAGCAACATTATGCTCAATGAAAACTTGTGCCAATCTTTGCTCCTTCAACAAATTAGCTTACAGATATATTCACCAAATTCCTTTCGGAGCCCTCCTTCACCAGCCTATGAGTGCACATCAATGTAGGACAACTGCCATTTAGAGGGAATACATAATGTATTGCAAATTTTTCTCTCTATGGCCCCTTATTAAGATTAAGGGGTTGTTATTATGTGGTTAAAATTCGCTCAATACCACATCCCAACCTATTGTATTGGGGCATTTTGAGTCTACAGAAGTAACAAAGCCATCAATTATATTTTATTTTATTTGGCTATTTTTTGCTAACATTGATTGGATCAACCTCTTAGGGATAGCACCCCAACCTCAAGAATGTGTATAAATAACACTATAGTTCTCTCATTTGTATGATCTCATGCAAGTAAAATCATTCTTTTAGAATCCTAGGAAGACTTCTAAACAAATCACTCTACTTGTGAATGATTGTTCTTTGTTATGAGTTGATCTTTATGTCTTGGGCGCATCTATACTCTCTTTCATGCTCTCCTTTTGCACACATGGTTGCATCAGTATTTTTGAGCTTTTCGCTTGCCACAAGTCACTCATTTTATTTTTATTGTCACCATTGAGTCTCTGAGACAGTCTTGGTGCCTACGAGGTCAGTCCCCACAGCATGGTTCACTTGACACCACACGTCACAGGCAAACAACTTTGTCACCCAACACATATCCCGACGAACCTTAATTTACCTTTGATTCCATATCAGAGTTCCCCACTTACACAACTCCATCTAGCCCCATGGATGGTACGACTTACACCCCCTTTCTCGGTGGGATTGTTGGTGACGGACCCACCACTAGCCCATCTACTACTTCAACATCCATCCCCACCATACCATCTATAGGACTTACACCCAATATTCTTGTCACTACATTCATCCCTATGGTTAGTGGATTGGTTACCACTACAGTCCCATTGGTGACTAGTAGCACACTTGGGGGCACGTGCCCTTCCTACACGATTCCCCCACCAGTGAATGAAGGTCCCACAATCCCCATCATGGCTCATAACATTTCTCCACACATTGTGGGTAGTGGCCCCACTAGTGCCGCCATGGCTAACACATACGCCCCTGCGTTCACATCACATCCTTCTTCCAGTTTGCCACTCATGGCTAGTCTTAATCTCTCTAACTTGGCCAGATTGACCAACGAACCCATATGACATGACCCCGGATGGCCTCCTATCAGCACCAAACTCCCTTTGGACATACCCAAATTCAAGGGGAAGGGAGGGGAGGACCCCCAAAACCACCACATGTCCTTCCACCTTTTGTGTTCCTCTAACTTCGTTTTGAATGACTCTATCTGCTTACGGTTATTACAACGAAACTTCACTGGCACTGCAACCAAGTGGTACATGGACCAACCACATGGGACCCATTTCACATTTACATCCCTCGCCTCCACTTTCTTATAGTTCTTCCAATTACCAGTTTGTTATGATGTTGGTGTTGATCTCCTCCCATCTTGTAGACAAAACATGGCCACCCATATCATGGACCATATCCATGAATGGCGCAAACAACGTAGTTTGTGTAAGATTAAATTGGATGACCGCATCTTTTTAGATTGGTTCCTGAAATATCTTATTTCGGTCATCACTAAGGATGTGGCATGTGAACGACCACAATCTGAGGAAGAAACTATCCTTAAAGCCCAACAGTTCGATCTTATTTATTCCCAATCTGGCTATTTATACTCCATTTTACCCATTGCTCCTTGCATCGGCTCCTCCTAGAGCGACGCACCAGGGGCATCCCACGCTGTCGACAGCATCGTCGAGCACATGGTGTCTCAGATTCAATATTACATGGCTAAGCCCACTACTAGTGGCCCTGACCTTTCGCATGCCATGACCCACTCAGGATCAACAACATCATATTCCCCCATGGCTCGACCCTCTCATATCCCTAGACTGTCAGGTCCACCAGAGTGTTATGGCTAAAGCACCTCCAACTTACAACCCTCCTGTGGTACCTACTGCTTATTATTATCAACAGGATCCACCCACACACACACAACCCCAAGCCCCCACGACTTATTATCCCCCGTATGCACCACCTGCACAACCACAAGCTCCTCCAACTTACCATCCACTGTAGGCCCCACCAGCACCTACTGAACCCCAAGCCCCTCCCACTTAATATCCTCAGCAGGAAGCCCCAACACCTGCTCAACCACAGAATCCTCCCAACCCCCAATGACAAGTTTATGCCCAAAAAAACCAGCAACAAAACCAACCTACCCAATGAAATCAACAACGCCAACAAAACCGCTGAAGAGGACATAACCACAGGAACAAACAACCCCAAGACCAAGGCGGTCAATCCCCCAATGCCCCAAACAATAACAATGCCACCCAAGCCAATCAACACCCTAACAAACCACCTCGTTAGGGGAAGAACACCAACTTATGAACTAACCACTCATGTTCCATATGCGGGGTATATGGCCATTATACACACACTTGTCCCCATTTGGAGCGATCTCGCCAACTGTGGACTGACGACGCCCAATGCCAAGGACATCCTGCTCCACTAGCACCTCCTAACCCCCCGCCACCTCAGACACAACCTATGGTGTTACAAAATACCTTTCCCACACGAGGAGTGGTGAACACCCAACCGTTGACTGCCCCTCAAGGACCTACGAAACCCCAACAACAAATCACCGATGCTGCACATGTTAATCAACATATTAACTCTGGTACCCATCACCTTCTCATCATGACATCGACTAACATCAACCTTCAAACAAGCCAAAATCAGTATGGTTCCACCTCTGAAACCATCCCTGCCGAAAAGGTCGCCAACGCTCTTCCCACTGATCAGTTGTTACACATACCACTCGCACCATGCGATGGGGCCCCTAAAGCTCCCTACTTCTCATGACGATGCATTAATAACAACCCCAACGCACGCGCTTCCCCCAATTACAATATTGTGGATGACTTAGCCAAGTCCCCTACTATTGTGTGATCCCTTGAGGTTTTGAAAAATGTCCTGCACAGTGCAAAACATTGTTATCTTCTATCGGTGCAATAAACCCTTCAGAGTCATGGATGATGGCATTCGATTTGGACCAATCTGAACCACGCATGCCTTCCACATTAGCATTTCAAGTTTATGTGTCAATATGAAATCTTGTTATCCATCGATGCATCATCGATGAGGGTGCCTCCACATGCATTATGTCTACATTCGTATGGCAGAAGCTCATATCCCCTACAATACAACTATCCACTACCTCCCTATGAGCTTACGATGGTCGATCAGCTCAACCCTAAGGCCTCCTCGCCAATGTGCCAGTCCAATTAGCTGGTAAAACGATTCTCATCGACATTGAGGTCATTAATGCACAACTTGATTATAACCTCCTTCTTGGATGCAGTTACATGTACGCCATGAAGGCTATTGCTTCATCAGTCTTCTGCATTGTGATGTTCCCCCATGAGGGATGAGTTGTTAAGCTCGATCAACTTACGTATTATGACCCGAATTCCCCCGCTGCACCAGAAAACGTTCTCCCCATGATTGAAAAACCTGTTCTTGGTGCACCCACCTCTTTTTTTTCCACCATTGGACTGCGAATTTACTCAGAGCCCCCCATGACCTCTACTTTTCGGTCCATTCCACCCTCTCCCTCGACAGTGGAGATACCTGATTTGTGCACCATTCCGTCCAAAAAAACAGTGCCTAACCCACAACCTCCTTTGCTGTTGCAGCCACCATCAGTACCTAGTCATGTTGGAGCTATACCTATCCACACTATCTCGTTCCTATTCCCACCTTCAGGAGTAGTAACTGCCCGAGTCATGGCTACGCTGAATCTCCCCGGGTTAACACTAGGACTACCTTTGTGGTACTTACCTACTCCTAATCCTCCCCTGACATCGAATGTCATTCTCCAACTGGTCCAACCAATTAACACCACCAACGGCCTACCTCCTAGTGTGGCGACCATGTCTACATCCAACCCTACCCCTCCACCACCCAAAACCAGTGGGGGCAAAGGCCTACAAACCTACACTGCCCCATAGGAAACGAAACCAGTAAAAAATCCCCCTCCATTCCACACACCTCCTAAGTGCACTTTATGTGATGACTTGGGCCATGCTATGCACAACTGTCCATAATTGCCAAATATTCAAGAGCACATGCAAACGTTGGAGGATGATCCCAATATTCCATTCGTGGAACTGGATACCACCCCTAAACCCTGCAACAAATTGCTCCGCACCAACCACTCTTGTCCCATATGCAGAGTCTGTGGTCATTATTCACATCAGTTCCCAGACCTACCTGAGTATCGACTGGCTCTCCAAGAATTGAATCAGTCCTCTTTAGAGTCACCCATTACTACCATCGAGGAGATTCACCCACCTGAATCCTCCTCATGAGTTGAAATTAAAAAAATTTACATGGTTTCCACTGGATACCCATCTGTCTAGTCGGCCCCTTCCAATGATACCTTCAAACCACATGTTCAACCTTTTCAAATCAACAAGGAAACCACATGTCCATAGCATGGGGGCAGGCCCAAAACATTGCCTACTCATCATCATCGTCATTCTCGTCGGCGATACTATGGGAATCCAGCCAGCAAGGGGAATCCCGTATCATCATATCATCACTTCAGTATGTCACCACGACCCACATCATCATGGTACACCCCCCCACCAGAGTTGGTCAATGGCCTATTGATCCCTCTCTGAGACAACATCTGCACTGCATTGACACCTCTGAGTTCGGGGGCATAATAGATTACCTCTACCCTGAGATAGGGGGCATGATCAATCATTTTGAACCTTCCCCTTCATATCTATCTCAATATGTCGATGATCCCATTGTTCAAACCAACACATATGTGATCCACAATCACAAACCCCATGCACATAGCATGGGGGTAGGTCATTAACCCTCCTCACTTTTTCACATGCGTGATCTCAACCATTTTTGAGGTCACATGTCACTTGTATATTTGATTTGATTTGATACACCTAGTATTCTGCCCCCGCGGGTATCATTTCTCCCCACCACTGTATCCTTGTCTTGGTGGCCTCACCTTTATTTGTAGCCATTTTTTAACCTAGTTTTTCCTTTGACCATTCCAGAGTCATTATGACCTACGTTTTTCGCACCATTTGCACTACCGGATTCATATTTCTGTGCCCGTGATGATGCTTGAGATCATTTCTCGTTCTTACTAAAAAAAAATTGAGCATTTTTTCCATGCGCTTCGCTACCTTGAATTACGTGCCACACCGACCACCGTCGTTTTTTGACATGTTGTATACCGTCGTATTCATATTTATGTGCTCGTGATGATGCTTGATACCATTTCTTGCTCTCACTGACACTTTCGAGCAGCATGGACATCATCTTGTTCGGTATAATTTTATCCCTTTTTCTGGTCGAGCAATTCCTTTACTAAAAAAGCACTTACGGAGTTTCTGTTAAGCTCTCTTCTGACTCCTAAAAGAATGAAAAGATCATCGAGCAATCTTGCCTCCTTTCATGCTTGCTAAAAGTATCTGAAAGGGCCTCTATCTGGTATAAGTTTATCCCTTTTCTAGACCTGGTAGACTAATTACAAAAAAGGCACACTCTAGTCACATCGGCTAGAAGAGTTCTTCATCGCATTCTTTTATGCTTTTTCGGGCTTTGGAGACTAAACACAGAAAAAAGAACCCCCTTGGAGTCTTCTTATTTGCTTTCCGACTCTTTAAAATTGAAAGCAGCCACGAGCACTCACCATCCTAGGCTCATATAAATCCACATGACGGTACCTTTCCACCATTTCAGAATCTTCTTATCACTTTCAGACTCCTTAAAATTGAAAGCACACATGAGCATGCACTTTCCTGGCCTCGTACAAATCCACACGAAAGTACCCTTTTGAGCATTCATTATTAAGGCCATGTATTTTCAGTATTTGCAGTTCGTATGGAACCCATGTTCCAGTCTCCAACCAGTTTCCTTTCTTCTCTGTCACAATAATTAGACCCATGGAAAATGACAAAACCTATGATGTCTATCAGCCATACGATGATCTCCTGTCCTCACACATCAAGGGGCAATCTGTTAACACCCAAAAATTGTTCACTAGTTCATCTCCCAAGTTACATGACTCATTTGCCCACTTTTCTTACCATTTTGGCCTTCAAAACCTTAAAAAGTCCCCAAATCGTTACCCAATAGGCAAAAACCAATTTTTTCCTCCTCAAATTAATTAAATTCCTTCAAAAATACCAAAACCCTCAAAAGGGGTCCAAAATTCCCAAAAAATCAAATAAAAAGGGAATAAATTCAAAAAAAGGAAAAAAGAAGGGAAAAAGAGGGCAAAAACCCTAAACCATTAACCTAAACCACTTGGTGCCTAAAACCACAGGTCAACACTCCACCACCCCAAAATCTTTAAATAGGTGATAGAGGACCCCCATTATTCATCCATCCTACACTCTAACCTTATGCTGTCGAAATTCCTATTGATCCCTAGCCATTCACTTTGAGCTTGAGCCCACAATTTTAATGGAGTTTTAGCCACCATTTAAGCATTTGGAGAAGAGGAGACTTTGGAGCATTGGAGCTGTAACATCTCGAAAATCACAAAAATTGAAATTTTTTTAGAGTAGCATTAATTGCTATAAATACCATGTGGAAATATAATAAATGTTTGTTTGTTTAGCTAGTCGTCACAATGTACTAGAGCTATTATGTCGATTATGTTTATATAATGTATTCCAAATTATGTGTCAGGTTTTTATATCTAAAGTATACTATTGTTGGATGTTGTTACCTTACTTCATGCATCTTAGATCAGTTTTGGTCTTTTTACGTAGTTGTTGATACTTTACAAACTTGATACTGAAATCATTATGCATGCTAACTGTTTACGTTTTATACTGATGATGAAGGGGTCCTATGGGCACCCCGAGGCTTACTTAGCTATTTAGCTAAAGAATTGAACTTCTGTTGCAGATTACAGGTAAGAGGATAATACTGTTTTCAAATAGCATAAAGAGGTCCTATTTAACTTCAATTAGCCTTCAGTGTTTATAGAAGGAATTATAGTAATTTGAAGTAACTTCGGTGAGATCTATCCTAGCTTGATCTTCAGTTATACTCAAGTAACTTTAAATTATAATTCGAATCTCAGAATTTGTTTGCATTATTAGTACATTTGCCTTGTATTAAAATATCGAGGCAAGTATTGGAACTATGCTTTACGACTACGTATTTAATTCCTATTCCTAGGAAGTATACCATATCGCTGATTTCGTAATATGGAAGGCATAACCTATGCTTAGATACCTAGCAATGTAGTGTTAAATCTATCTTTTATGCTCTATATGTATAACCTATGCAATAAGGTTAATATGGTGTTTTGACAATAGTCTATAGTTATAAACTATACACTACATGCACTTCTTCTATAATTATACCCCAGTCAATATACTACTAGAAAGTAACTATTGTAACTATACAATAGTGTTGCTACGGTCTTCATAGTTTTTATATAATGCATAAGGGTTAAATCAAAAGTGTTCTACGTATTATTATAAGCAAGGTTGGCAATATGCAAGGTTGGCAATATGCAATGTTGGTTTGATTTATTAAAGTGTAACCATGTTATATTATGTTATGAGTCTCGCCATATAGGATGGTCAAAACCTTAACTTAGGGTATGGTGCGATGGCAATGCATACGTAACCTTTGAATAAAATGCATATGATAAATTTGGCCTTTGATATTATTTTAACCCTACCATAATACAAACATTATGATAAACCAGCGTAAGACAGAATGATGACCTCTTTGCATGGTTTGCTGGCAGGTTTACGTACTGATGGTAGATATGGTTATTAAAGTGCATTAAAAGTGGTGTTGGTGGAATTCCTATTGGCATCCACCGTGGCCAGAATTCACGTGGTTTCCTTGGTAGTGTTGCTAGCCCTAACTGCTTGGGATTACCTCGACGAGAGCATAACATTTGCATTCAATTTGGCAGGGAGTGGGGTTTGGAGAGGCCGACAAGCTGTGATTTTTAGGGTTTATTGAGTTGTTTTGGAGGCACCTCTCCAAGGTTCGATACCCCGACCTTCAACTTGTAAGTTTTTCATAGTGAACTCTCTGAATTGTATCCTTCCTTTGCTGAGTTTGCTAAAGGTGGTTTGGCTCTAGTTCTCGTCGAACATGGGCATGTTTGGTTTTAGGAACACGGTTCTTTTAGTGAGGTAATTTTTTAGTTTCCAAACTTGCTATCTATGATAGTTTATAATGTATGCAATTGTCTGTTTTCTTTTTAAGCTTCCTATTCTTTATTTTAACCACACTCTGTGTTTTATGGTAGGTATTCTTTGGTTGTTGGGTTTCTATGTTCGAAGCTAAGTGGAAGAAAAATGCTTGAAACCTGGTAAGCTTCGGTGGTTTCCTGTAGGTTTCAACTTGGCAACTGTTGATCTTTGTTTGGTTTTAGCCGAAGCTTCAGTCTTGCCGCCGTTGTAATGTTTGTAATCCAAAAGGAAAGCGTAGGGAGGATTGATCCTCGACCTACCTCTATGTTGATCTTACAGTGTTTTACTATGTAGAGAAATGTTAATAACTGTAACAATTATTTGAAAGGGTTCAACCCTCGGCTATTTTGATGAATGAAAGAGGTTTTGGTAATTTTAACTTGTTGTTGCTTATGTGGACTGTGCCCGTGAGAAATGCTCCTGGAAGCCTGCGTTATAATTCAATGTTTTTCTACGATGTCGAGTTTTGTTAATGGCCGAGAGCCATAGGTAATACACCTAGTTTTGTAAATTCAAACCCTGAGCTGGTTTTTGTTAAAGGATCAGTAGTTGGGGTTTCAAACTCTGTAAACCTTGTTTTGTTTCTTTTCGATATAAAGTAACATCCAAACGATGTTAGGTTTTTATATGAAGAATTGTTACATCTTTAATTTCTAAGGAGAGAGGTCTTGGCAGTAATAGCTACTAACTGTCTGTAAACAAAGCAAAGCTTCTCGATGTGTTTTTGTGTTGATGTATATGACTTCGGAATGTATTTCACATATATGTATATTGTATTCCTATAGAGATGTTATTATTCCTCTATACAGAAGTGTCGTCATTTATATTGTAAGTGTTGTAACTTATACTTGATGGGTTATTAGACCACCTTGTTGGGGTCGGCCCTGTATAAGTCATGTGGGTCAAAGGGTTATTAGACCACCCTAGTGGGGGTCGGCCCAGTCAGCATTATGTTAAGTGGTTAAGTTGAGGCCGACCTAGTTGAGTAAAGGTCAAGTCAAGTTAGTGTATAAATAGAGAGTGTGTCTCTCTCATTTTACACATTCTATTCTCTAACTCACACTTGGGAGAGTGGCACACTTGTGGAGGAGGAGGCTCTGATGCTAGGAGAAGACTATCTCTTGTATTCTGGTTATATCATTGCTCTATCTATCTCTAAGGAAGTTATTGGGGTTTTTCGCCTTTATGGTTTTCCCCAAGTAAACTCTGTGTCTCTTGTGTGCTTGCATTATTGTGTCCAAGGTTGATATGCTGTAGAATTGCTGTACATGTTGTTCTCTCAATTAAGATTCTAGATTAGATTGAAGTAAATTCTGAAAATTTAACATGGTATCAGAGCTAGCCTGAAAGAAGGCATGATATTGCATGTATGACACTTGTTGCACTTACGATGCTAGGGCTTGATATAGCAAAAACCAGTCATCGTAGCACTTTCGCTATAAATCCATTTTGGAAAAGTTTTCGGATCTGAAACTTTTACAGGTCGAATAGAAGATCCACATGTACCGTGTGTCCAAAGGACAACCTCTAATTCGTTGTTCTTTGTGATTTATGATCTATACAATATAGGGTTTCTGCCTCTTCCAGATCTGAGTCAAAATCAAGTGACCTTGGGAAAAAGGTCATAACGTGGGCTAGGAATATCGAAATGAAATGTCGTAAAAAGTGACAGGTAGTACACAGACTGTACTATCTCAGAAAAAGTTTTCAGATGCCGGAGTTGAACCAGTGACACGTGGCACGTCGTACAAGTTTGCTCTCTTGTATTATCCCATAAACAGGTCACGTTACGACACTTGGCATAACTCTCTCTCAGAGAATCCAATTGAGGTCATACCTATCGAGATGGAAAGATAACAGGTCAGGATATCTTAGGAAAAATTTTCAGAGGCCGAAGTTGAACCAGTGACACGTGGTACGCCGTACAAGTTCACTCTCCTGTATTATCCCATAAACAGGTCACATTGCGACACTTGGCATAAATCTCTCTCAGAGAATCGAATTGAGGTAAGACCTGTCGAGATGGAAAGATAACAGGTTTGGTTATCTTAGGAAAATTTTTCAGATCCTGTAAATCAAAAAGTTGAGAGTTACACCAGAAACAATCAGGTACATATTTTTGTCAAATCAGAATTATTTTTGAGCACCTTCATTCATGGCTTCCGAAATTTAGGGCTTCGGAGAAAGTTTGAATTTTTGTAATCGGAGACAACGGCTGAATGCTACTCATCAAAATAAAAATTTAGAGACCAAGATCAGAATTTTTGGTTCGGAAGAAGACCGAGCTTGATCAGACCCTAGTTCGGGACTTTGATCAGAAAAGTGGAAAATTAGGGCTTCTTCAAAAATGGGAATTTTTGAAATCTGTGACCACGGCTGGAAGCTCCTCATAAAAATAGAAGCTTAGAGCTTCGGATCAAACCTTTTGATTGGGAAGAAGAGTGGGCTTCATCAAACCCCAATTCGAGGTCACATCCAGTGAAGCCGAAAATTTCAAAGGCAAAATTGAGGAGTCAAACTTTGCAGTTTTCAAATTCTGAATATACCAACTTGATTAGCTCATCAGGGCACATATTTCTATCCTTTCGGAAGTTTGAATTTTTGGGGTTTCCTTGAGAAACCCTAATCTATCTCCAGGTCTAGTTCTTGCAAATCAAGTGCATTGGGTTAATCCTAGAAGAAGATGGATTGGTCACCTGCATAAGTGAAGAAGTTCCTGTCTCTGAGGGAGATGAGGCTAAGGACTTCCATAAGAAGATTACAAGCAATCTTGACAGGTATGTTTCATGGTTAATTTTATCATATGTTTGTCTTCATATCATTACAGTACAATCTTGATTAATTACTAGACTTGTCGTATCACCTTAATAGAAGATATTCATTGATTAAGGTTTTGACACTTATGAATGTACTAATGCATTGTGATGTTGTATGAGGTTTATGTTGTTTGCTAACATAAAAGGTACACCAAGAAAGACAAATCATGTTCTACTTCAAGAACATATGATCATGGTGATATGAAGACAAAGATTCATCCATTGTCATAGATCACATAGAAGATCTACTTTCGAGGTATGTATAACTTGGTCCTACAATGGTTAACCTATGAGACATGCAAGTTACTAGCACAAGTCACTGAAGAGAACCATAAGACATTATACGGGTATGTTAGACATAACTAGCTAGCATGCTAATCCAGGTATGTTTTTCCTATATCAAGCTAGAATCCTACCTTGTGTTAGGATCTTATACTGCTGCGTTGTTGATAATGATTATTCATGAAGTTATAGGTTTGAATAATCATGGTTGTATGCGTATTATGTTTCTTACCATAATTGATGATATGAATAACCAGAAGAATCATGAAGGTATAGGTTTGAATAATCATGGGTTTTATGCATATTATATCTCTTATCTTGATTGATGATTCAACTAACCAGAAGAGTCCTATGATCAAATAAGAATATGTATGAGTAAAAGAAGACTTCCCTGAAACCTTGAATACTAATGTTAATTATCTGTGAATGATCATGAATATACATGTTTAAGATTATTGTGTTTTGATAGTATTAAGATTATACTAATAAATGTGTGATTATGTATGAGACCTCAAGGATAACACAATGATGATACTAATAAGCATGCATAGTGATTAAGGATGGATGTAAGTTCAAGGACAGGTAATCCAGGAAGTAAAGATCAACAGGGAGCACACTCCAGTTGTTCCTGCAAGAAATCAAAGGAGCACACTTCAGTAGTTTCTGCAAGGATGCATATATTCAAAGAGAGTTGACCACTTCTCACAATCCACATAAGAATGGAGTTGCAGAAAAGAAGCAAAGACTGAGAGGGAGTTAACCAAACAAACAAACAAACAAAGATAAGCATTTGAATTGTCATTACTTGCATATTTTATTGTTTAAATAATATTGTTCAATAATGTATATACTGATGTTCCTAGAATTAGGTTATGTATTATGCAAATTAGAATAGTTGCATTGATGAACAATATACTACTAATATGCATGGGTAAGTGGCCTATGGCACTGTACAACATTCCATTGCTACTTATCTAGAATGAAACCTCTTTGCTGACATGATGGGAGTTGTGCACTCTCTTAACAATGTTCTGGTAGAGATTGGAAGGCATCTAAAAAGTTACGGGATATGGATAAATGTTGTATTGAAGCATTGGCTAAGATAATTGCATGACTATATGACATAGTTCTTTATGTGTAAGAATTTGTTCTGAAAACTATGAGATGTTTTCTAATCATGAAATTTAACTTGTTGTGTAGGAAAGATCGTATGCCATCACCTACAAAAGAAGAACTACAACATTTGTTCAACAACAAAATTATCCATTGAAGATATTGAAGTTCCTAGGATATGGGAAGAATACCATGATCCGTCGATCATGAAGAATGATGTTTGGGATGTAGTCCCAAGACCTGAAGGGAAGTTTGTTATGACATCCATATGGATCTATCAGATCAAGTGTGCTGCAGATGGCAGCATAGAGAAATATAAAAGTGATGAAATAGAAGATACACAGATGGATTTCAAGACAACCTTCTTGAATGGTGTAGTCATATATGTGTGCATAACTTGGTAGGATAGACAGCTTTCTATCCAGTTTGGGCTTTACCAAGAGTAAAGTGAATTCCAACCTTTACTACAAGGTTGAGGAAGGCAATCTAGTGATACTACTTTTGTATATGGATGACCTGTTTATTACAGGTGAAGATAGATTGATTGCCGACATGCAACGGAAGCTTGCTGCCAAGTTCGAGATGAAGAACTTGGGGATGATGCACTATTTGTTTTTGGCATGGAGGTGTGGTAGAGTGGAGATGGAATCTTACTTGGACAAGAGAAGTATGCAGTAGAGATCCTGAAGAGGTTCGGGATGATGGATTGCGAGGGTATGGCATTGAACCTGAAGTTTCTGTGTGATGCTTCATCTGAACCGGTTGATGTCACTATGTATCGTCAGATGATTGGGTCCTTGATGTACCTGACGAACACGAGATCAGATATTTGCTTTGCGGTGAACACATTGAGCCAGTTCTTGACAGATCCGAGGATTGTTCACCTAGTTGTTGTAAAGCATATTCTGAGGTACCTGAAGGGTACAGTTGATTATGGGCTCAAGTATGATACGAATCAAAAGTTTAACTTGCAGGGTTATGTTGATTTAGATTGGGCAGGTAGTGTTGCAGATAAGAAGAGCACTTCTGGGTGTTGCTTCAGTATGGGATCAAGTGTGATCTCTTGGTTTAGCAGGAAGCAGTCCTGCGTAGCACTGAGTACAGCTGAGGAAGAGTATGTTGTAGCCTGTTCAGCTAGTTGTGAGGCAGTATGGATACGGAAGCTACTGTCTAAGTTATTTGATCTCCCGGTGGAGGCTACTGGTATCTTTTGTGACAACCAGAGTTGTGTGAAGCTATCCGAACCCGATGTTCCATGACAGGTCAAAACACATAGAGATTAAATATCACTATATCAGGTATATGGTACAGAGAGGAACGGTGAAGCTCCTGTATGTTGCAATGGATGAGCAGATTGCAGATGTGCTAATGAAGCCACTAGCCAGAGTGAAGTTCGAGTACTTCAGAGAGAGGCTTGGTGTTCTTCAAATCGATGCCACTTCGAGGAAGAAGTGATGGACACATTTGCTGAAGCCATTCCAAGAATGTTGGAAGGAAGATCCTTCACATGGCTGTGGATGTAAGCACTGGATGATGAGCATCAGGATGTTGTTCTAGTTTCTGCTTTGTATGATCAGTTGGATCATTTATATGTATATGTATGTACGCATCATGTTGGATGCTGGATATGATTGGTTGGATCATTTGTATGTATTTTGTATATGCATCATGTCGGATACTTGGACCATGTATCTGTATATGTATCAGGTGGATACATTGTATGATCAGGTAGATCATGTATGTTGATATGTATCATGTATTTGTATTTGTATCAGGTGGATACACTGTATGATCAGGTGGATCATGTATGATGATATGTATCAGGTAGATACTTGGTATGCATCAGGTGGATGCATTGTATGATCAGGATGATCATGATGATGAGCTTCAGGATGTTTCTCCAGATGATATGTACCAGGATGGTACAAGTGATGATGATCAATATGATCATGGGCATCAGGATGATGCCTTGTGCGATGATGATCCGTTGGATCATGAGTATCAGGTTGATACTTGGAGGTCAGAGATGATATGTGGCAGGCTGTGCAAATAACATGTAATCAGTCTTGGAAGATCTTACCGGTCATGTTGTGGCACATAAATGTTCCTGGGGTACTCTTTCCGGTATTGCTATGTAGTATGTAATCAGTCCTCAGATATCCGATAGGTTGAGCTGTGTGCTCATAATCAGTCTCGGGATGAGGTATTACTACGGATACATCTAATCAGTCTTGGAGATCCAAGAGGTTGAGCTGTGTGCTTGTAATTAGTCCTAGGATGCTCTTTAGAGATATTGCCAGTCGTGTTGTGGCACATAAATGTTCCTGGGATTCTCTTTAAAGGTTTTGTCTATCCACATGTAATCAGTCCTGGAGATTCAAGAGGTTGAGCTCTGTGCTCATAATAAGTCCTGGGATGCTCTTTAGACATCTTGCCGGTCGTGCTGCGGCACATAAATGTTCCTGGGATGCTCTTTAAAGGTATTGTGGAGGAGATGCATGTAATTAGTCCTGGGAGATCTTGCCAGTCGTGCTTAGGCACATAAATGTTCCTGGGATACTCTTTTCGGTATTGCATCCGCACATAAAATTAGTCCTGAGAGGCTACCTCTATCAGACCATTCGTACAGATGATGAAGACCTGCAGGTGGTGGGCCTATATCCAGTATGAAAAAGGACTGGCTCTGTAGAACTTCCTATGACAAGTAGATTCAGAGATTGATTGAGATAGCAGCAGCAGTGACGAAAAAGGTGTTTGATTATGTTTTCTCATTTTGTAAATTTAAATGGGTCAACCCTGTGACTCCATCCTGTCGTAAATTCCTTTCGGATGTCTTGGCATTTAGGATGATAATATAACTGTATTAATATTGTATATTAACTAGGGTCAAATGCCTTGTTGAAAGATTGTCTATAAATAAATAGCTGTAAGGTTCTCTTAAATTGTAAAATCAATAAGGGTTTTGAAAGTAACCTGTAGGTGTAGACTGTAAGGAAAAATCCTTGTATAGTCGAGCTCTATCTTGTAAATTCTATTTGATTAGTTAAACAATGAGATGTTTACTTAACGTTATGTTATAGATATCTAGGGTTTGATACAAAGGGACATTCGTCCAGAACATAGTTGTTTGTGTTTATTTGATTTCTAATATCGGTGATAAGATAAAATGCTAGTAGTTCTGCATACTCAGTATGTTTGTTTTAGATAGTTGTTTTCAATTCATAAATGTTGGTGACAGTTTCGATACTATATATATATAATACAGAATACTTAAAAGTCTTGAATGGAAAAATAAATCAGTAAGAGACTATGAATATTATTTGTCTTTTGCAATGGTTAGAAGTATTGAAAAGTTTTAACCCTATTTTCTTCTGTTGTTGGAATGTAAAGATATTACAATATCTGAATAGTATGGATGTTACTATGTTTTTCTATGACTAAAACATAAGATATTTTAAATTGCAGAATGTAAATAGATTAAAGGAAACCAAGATAGAGTTTTGTTTATTCAATCAGTCTATCTATTGCATATCATTTATCTACTTTTAAACATCCTTCCCTGTACTAGAGTACGGCACAAAGACAGTGTGTGGAAAAATGCAGAGAAGAAATTTATTCTATCATTTCATATAACTTATTCAACAATTTACAGAATCATAATCAGATCATAAAATCAAACATTTACATCTACATGATGATAACTATCAATATTTACTAATGAATCCTAAATTAACAATTACATAAAATCAATTATAACTACTTAGGAAATGAAATAACAAGTAGAACCTGCAAATGTAGATAGGGTGGACAAACACCCAAAGAGGCATGTTCCTCCCAACCTTTTCCAGAAGAAGCAGCCAATATCACTTGCTCCTTTGGACCCCCAAGCCTGTTTACTGAACCACTATGTAGAAGACTCTATGTAGAAGCAAGGCACTCAGGTTGTACTTCCAATGATCAATGGAGACTTGCAATACACCTAAAAATAACTCTCTGCACTCAGCAATAAACTCTACATTCAGCAGAAGTGAAACAGACTTACACTACAACTAAAAACATAGTTTCCCCTCATCGAATCTCTTGTGTGCATACAACGGAACCACAAGGTAAAATTTCTCGTCAGAAAAAGTGTGAGCCTCTGCTCAAATTCGATGGCTTATAAAGATGCCTAGTTCTTTTAGTGGTCAGCTTCCAAATAAATGAGCCTCAAGCTCCAGTCCCATCTTTTAGGGAACTTTGACCACAATTCAAGGGAGTTGTCCCATAACAACATCTAGTTACTGAGTTCTTGATGCTGCCACTTGTCCATTGCCTTCTACCCCAGATTCCATTCCACCTAGTGGGTCAGTAAACACTCTTTCAATAGTCTCTTTGGGTGAGTGTCTCCTATTTTATTTTATTAAATAATAATATTGTGCAATTACAGTCATCCTTGGCCACTTGGCCAAATATAAAAGTTTACAATAAAAGTTAAGATAATTTTTTGTTCAAACATAAAATGTTTTAGCAAAGGGGTATGTTACAAACACCCCCACTTAAGCTCAATATCGTCATCGATGTTTCTTATTCTTCGTCGGAGTCTCCCTGGAACAGAATTGGATATGATGCCCGCATATTACTTTCCAATTTGCAGGTAGCCTCATCAGGGCTAAGGTGCTTCCATTGCACCTTTACCTGCCCTATGGTATGATTCCAGAGCATAATTTCCCTCCTGTCGAGGATATAGTCCGGTTCCACCTAAAAATATCCTTCGGGTTTCACCTGTATGTCATTCCAATTCAGCACATGACTAGCATCGTGCACATACTTCTTTAAAACAGAAATGTGAAAAACATTATGGATTCTTAATATAGATGGCAAAGCCAACTGATATGCAACTGGTCCAATCCTTGATAGGACTTCAAATGGTCCACAGTACCTTGGTGCTATTTTAGCACAACTCCCAAGCTTAAAAGAAATTTTCTTGGGTTTTAACTTTACAAAGACATGATCTCCAACCTAAAATTCTCTTTCAGTGCATTTCAAATTTGCATAACTTTTGTGTCTATCTTGTGCAACGTTTAAATTTCCTTGTACCTGTTTCATGGTTAGCTCCATCTCTCTTAACAAATCTGGTCCTAGCATTAATCTGTCAATAGGGTTATCCCAAGAAATAGGAGTACTTCATTTCCTTCCATACAAAATCTCAAATGGACTAAGTCTAGCAAATGCGTGATAATAGTTATTGTAAGCAAATTCAACTAAATGCAAATAATCTTCCCACTTAGTTGGCTGATCTTTAACATACATTCTTAACATGTCTTCTAAAATCTGATTAACCCTTTCAGTCTGTCCATTAGTTTGTGGATGGAAAGAAGTACTGAAATTTAATTTAGTATTTAGACCCTTAAACAATGATGTCCAAAAATTTCCAGTAAACTTGGGATCTCGATCAGAAATAATTACCTTTGGAATTCCATGTAAGCAGAATATTTGACTCATAAACACATCTGCAATGTTAGCAGCTTTAAAAGTAGTCTTAACAGGAATAAAATGAGCAGATTTACTAAGTTTATCCACAACCACCATTATTGAGTCATTATGTTTCCGATTCTTAGGTAAACCTGTTATAAAATCAATACTTATAATTTCCCATTTCCATGCCGGAATTGGAAATGGTTGCAATAGGCCAGCTGGGTATTGATGTTCAGCCTTAATTGTCTAACATTCAAAACACCTAGCTATGTATTCATCCATTTCATTCTTCATATTGGGCCAAAAAAATCCTTTCTTAACATAGATATCATTTTCTGATAACCAGGGTGTCTCGAATAAGGAATTTTATGAACTTCATCCAAAATCAGCAGTTTAACGTTTGACACATTAGGTACATAAATTCTATTCTTATAAGTCATTAAGCCCTTTTGATTAATGCTGTAATATGTTATTAAATTTTCAGCAACTTTATCATGCAATTTTTGATAATTTTCATCTTGCTTAATTCCTTTTTCGATCTGATTTTCTAGATCTGTCTTAAATGTGCTAATTGCTGCCAAAAAACTTAATTTGGCATTTCTGCTCAAGGCATCAACAACTTTGTTTTCTTTACCCTTAATGGGTTGAATCTCGAAATCATACTCGCTAAGGAAAGTTAGCCACCTAGCTTGCCTTGCGTTAAGATTTGTTTGATCCAACAAGTATTTTAAGTCTTTATTATCTGTCATTAGTGTGAACTTTCTTCCAATCAAGTGATGGTGCCACATTTTTAGTGCATGTATCACGGCTGCCAGCGCTAGATCATAAGTTGCGTAGTTCTTTTCATGGATTTTCAACTTTCTAGACTCATAAGCAATAGCATGACCTTCTTGACTTAAGACCCCACCAAGTCCATCGTTACATGCATCCGTGCATACAACGAAGTCCTTATTAGGATCAACAATTTTTAATATAGGTGTTGTTGTTAATAACTCTTTTAACTTATTAAAACTTTATGCGCATTTTTTTATCCCAGACGAATTTCTTTCCCTTCTTCTGCAAAGAAGTTATGGGATTTACAATTCTAGAGAATCCTTCAGTAAACATTCTGTAGTAACCTGTTATTCCCATAAATGACCGTACGTCAGTTACATATTTAGGGACAGGACACTCGTTAATTGCTCTTATTTTATTTGAGTTCACAGAAATTCTGTGTTTAGATATTATGTGACCTAGGTACTATATTTTATCTTTATAAAAGTCACATTTACTGAACTTAGCATAAAGCTGATGTTCTCTTAAAACTTGTAGAATTATTCTTAAGTGTTCGTCGTGCTCTTCTTTAGTTTTTGAATAAAATAGAATATCATCAATGAACACAATTACAAACTTATCTAGGTACTTATGCAAAACGTTATTCATTAAACACATGAAGACTGCCAGTGCATTAGTTAGCCCAAAAGGCATAACTAAGAACTCGTAATGTCCATAACGAGTTCTGAAAGCAGTTTTGAAAATGTATTCATCATTTATTCTAACTTGATGATATCCATACCTTATGTCAATTTTAGTCAATATCTCTACTCCACGTACCTAATTGAATAGATCGTTAATGCGAGGCAAGGGATATCGATTTTTAATAGTCATTTTATTAAGTTGGTGGTAATTTATGCATAGTCGCAAAGTACCATCTTTCTTTTTAACAAAGATAACTGGTGCTCCCCAAGGAGATGTGATATCCCTCTCTTTTTGTATTCTATTGTTTCGTAAATATGTCATAATTTGTAAGTGGCCTAGGTGAGGAGCTCAAGGCCAAGGCCCCACCTGTGGACATTGAAAACATTTCTAAGTTATTTCCTAAATGTTATTTTCGGCTTAGGTGACTAAGGACATGACGCCACTTAAACAACGAGGAAGAGAACCACTAAGGGAAATGTAACACCCTTCCTTTATCAAACTAAATAAATCATTGTAATTGTATCTATGTAAATGGCCCTGGTGATGAGCTCCAGGCCAAGGCCCCACCAGTGGACCATGAGATTATTGTTATGTCATTTCCTGAAGTTGCAAATGTCATTGTAAAACCCAGGGACTAAAGGATGACGACTCAACTAAAACAACGGGCAACTGAGCCACTAAGGGAGAGTCTCATACTGACGACTAATGTCATCCTGGCGATAGTTAACAATGTGTTAACTAATACTAAGAATTTTAAGGGAAATCCCCAGGGATGTCCTCGATTTCCTAGTGTGGTACTTAAACGCCAAATAAATAAGTTATGTGTGGAAAATATCCTGAGAGAAGCTTCATAAGGTATCCTTAGGAAGTATACTATACAAAATAAATATTATTAAATATATATATATATATATATATATATATATATATATATATATCAATATATGTACATGAGAAGATGTATATCCTATTCCTAGAAGAGGTTGGGTGAGAACATTATTAAAGCTAAAGAAATTTAGCTGGATTATTAGTATTTAGGAATCTTAACTTATTCGAATTATTTGGTAAGCTTAGCTTTGGTAAAGCTCAGTTTGTTTGATTAAGAAAATTGTAATACTTGTTATAGGTGACTTCAAGTGGTACTTGAGCTAAAAACAAACACTTGATGTAGATATAGATTATATTATGCGCGCACATATATATATATATAAATATTATACAAAAAGAAGAAGAAGTTAAACTTAGATCGAACTCACTTAACTGAATATCGGAGATTTAGTTGAAGAGTACTCCTTGCGTCTTCAAGCACTAAGAGAGATCGTAGGAGGGTGGTCTCCTTAAAAGAGCACCAAATCTTACCCTCGCCATCTGCCACAAAAACAACACACTAACCCTTACTACACGACGTTTGTCGCTTATGGAGGAGCTCTAACTTTACGAGCTGCCAGCTGCCATCGGGGAAGGAAGCACTTCTTGTTACCTCCGTCCTGCTGCAAGTGGCAGATGGATATATATATTTCTGCATAGATAGCCCTCTGGGGGGGGGAATGGTTAGATACTTTTTCTGGAGAGAATGAGGAAAGGAGGGATCGTTTCGTTTTCTGCAGGAAAACTGCTACCTCTAAGTGCCTGTTAGCGGCGGAATTTACATCTCTTCTAAATGCGTTCGATCTCCACCTGAGAGAACGATTAAGATTCAACGATATTACATTTCAATGAAACCACGAAGAAAGAACTGGTATTTCTTTCGTTTTACTTTTTGAATATTTGCATATTACTATTGTGCCTCCATCGATTTTAAAGAAGAGATCTGTATAAAAGTTTGTATTTAGCATCTCAGTCTCAGCATAGGTTAGATCATATATCTGATTCTCTGTTTAACTTAATCGGTTGACAAAGTTAAAATGCTAGTCCATTGTGATCTTCTCCGATCAACCACTGAAACCCCGAGATAGGGACGGAGTAGAAGCATGGTCCCTCTATCAGATTTTATTTAGATGTATGATTGATTGACTGCGTATTGGGGAGAAATAATATTTTCTCTACATAGTGTTTGTTGTTTGCGATTCAAGAGGAAGAAACCTCTGTTCAGATTTTATTGACATGTTATGATTGTTGACTGCGTATTTGGGAGAAAAATATCTGTCTCTACAGAATGTGTCACTATTTGAGAATTAGGGAGAAGAAACCTCTGTTTGTTGCTTGACAGAGTATTTTTATATATACAGTGTTACGGTTGACACAGTTTCTTCATATCGGTGATCTAAGCATTGATCTCCATCTTGGACTAAGTTTTTATAGGTCTATGATCCACGCATTTCTTGGATCTCTGCATTTTATATGTAGTTGACTAGAGAGAAAATCGTAAACCTGGAATGGATCTGCGTTTTAGTATATGCAGGTCTTTCTCTACAGTCAAAACGTTTTTTTTTGGTTAGCCTCCTTCTTTAGATCGAACTTGCATGGTGGATGCTACCAGCGTGGTATGGTTTAGTTCTATAATTGCAGAAAACGCCCTTTTCCAGTGTTTCACATATTTTGTTTACATTTGCAGTTTGATTGCTTGCTTGTAACCACGACGCGGAGTATGAGAGATGGGACGACTTGGTAGAAGCCGATCCCCATAGTTCCAATGATTTATATATTATAATTCTGTTTATTTCTTAGACCACGGCGCATCACGATTTGGGGTTTGCCTGTAGCAGATAGGAACACTGCTATGATGATTATGCTTTATATAATCCTGGTTTGGGGAAATTTTCGGGTAGCATGCAATGTTTTGTATCCTGTAGACTTGTAGACCTGAGCTATGATTTATGTTGAATATGCTTTATGCAAATCTCTGTGGGGAATTTCTGAAAACGTCTCAAAAGAATTTCCGGTTGTATTGGTTATACTATTTTTTTTGTTTGTTTGTTGTGTGGGCCTGGTGGAAGCCGATTTTCTTTTCCCTTGTGCTTATATTTAAATATATAGATATATCACACCCTTGTTATGATAAGTGCTATTGCATGCTGCATGTTGTATGTCATGCGTAGAGAGGTGGTGCATAAAAATCCCTTGAGGGAGGTTCTCGGAACATTTATTATTATACCCCTCTTTTGTGCATTGCCAAGAGAGATCGTGATGGTGGGAAGAAAGGGATCCTCATTGTTTTTGTTATATTTTCTACATGTATTTTCCTGCTGGATCGTGCATCCACTATGTGAGTGTTTGATTGGGAGAAAGCCCTTTTATCTCATTAATGTTTTATTTGCATATGATTGCCATTGATAATGGCTATGTTATCTCATTAATTAATTGTATTTACATGCTGTATATATGTGTAGCCTCTTGTTTAGCTTCTTTCTTTCTGTGCATAGCTTCGAAGAAAGACCCCGAATGTTTACATTTTTCATTTGCTATTGTATTTGCTGAATATGTTGCATTCCTTGCGCAGAGAGCTGGGAAAGACCCGATTTGCTATTTTCCAGGTTCAGACGTCATATCAAAATCATGGTTACATTTTTGGGGTTTAGGCTGAGATAAAAGAAAGTTCTATTAGTATGTTGAAAGACAACACAGATTACTGTATTTCTGTAGGATCTCTAGTTATTGAAATGAAATCGTAATTCTCTGTTGGTTCATGAGAGAAAATGCAAATATGTCTTGTATGATTTCCATGCTTATGTCGAAAGTGATGTCGAAAGTGATAGTGCCTCCTGGATGTTGAATGGTAGCATTGCTCGTTACTTGAGAAGCTCCCGTAGAAACTGTGGAAGGTGGGGAGGTGAATAATACAACCAAGGGGTTGTAAATGTAAATTTCTCTACTTGGGTGAATAGATGATTTACAACCTTCCTCGTGGACGTAGCCCAAGTTGGGTGAACCACCTTATATGTGGTCTCTTATGCGTGGTCTGTGTGTATGATTCTTTGTGTATGATTTTAAATGACTCTTACGTTATGCATTTATGGTCACATGGTGGTTATATGGCCCCCTTTGTTTTTTATTTTTATTTTTATTTTATTTTTGTCATTTTAGCCAAAAGGATTTAATGCTTATGAACATGTGTATTGTTATAAAATGTTTTAGGCAATAATCATGTTTTGTGCGGCGATGTTGTGTGGTGACAAACACATGGATGTATGCTTTGTAAGAGATTCAAGTTTGGTTTAGATTTTAAGAAAGTGTATTATAAATGATTGAGGACTTTTATGTTATTAAAGTATGATTTGGTTAATGGCTAGAGGAGTAGAAATTTTATTTTCTCAAATAATACTAACTTGCAAAGCTTGAAGATGTTATAGGAGACACACTTGGCCTTATGTAGTTCTTATTTATTAATTCTTTCAGCTGATATTTTAGTTCATTTAATTCCAGAATATTCATTTTGTAAGGAGCCTTTGAGTTTGGTACGTCACCCGGTACTAACTGAATGGTGAAATCAAGTTCCATTTTCAGAGGTAGTCTTGGAATTTCTTCTGGGAATACATCAGAAAACTCCTTAAGAATAGCTATGTCTTCCAGTTTTATCTTATCTTCTTTAGATGAACATTCGTCATTAATCACATTCACAGCAAACATTTTACAGCCCTTTCTTACAACTTTCTTTAGTTGTAAAGCAGAAATTTTTCTTACAGATGTTTTTCTAGTAATTCCTTTTACTGTTTCAGTTTCTCCTTCAGTATTCAAACAAGTAAAAGACTTTTCATAATAGTTAAGTACTACTCTATGATGTTCAAGCCAGTCCATGCCAATTAATACATCATATGATCCTAATGGAAAAAAATTCAAATTAACTTGCGTTTTCAGCTGACTCATAAGTAAATCACAACATTTGACAAATTCTGTAGCTTTTCTTTTAGTACCTATTGCTAGCTAAACTAACCATGAATTATCAAATTTTTCTACCTTTAACTTGCAACTTTTCACTAAATCAGGTGAAATATAACTCAAACTTGCACCAGGATCTGTTAAAATTGAAATAGATTTTTTTTGTATCATACCTTCGATCTCGACCATAGAACTTTGATGGTCTGCTTGTCGATTTTTCAGCACTGCATTAATCCTGGGCATTTCTCTTGCTACATCACCAACTGTTGGTTCTACTTGTATGGTGTGAATGTTGTTGACTATCTTTCTTCTGAGTGGGCCGTTTGCTCTGGTATGTGGTCCATTGCAGTCAAAACACTTCAAAGGTGGCCTCTGTTCAGCATTTCTGGTGTTATTATTATTATTATTGTTGTTGTTGTTGTTGTTGTTATTATTAGGCTAATTCCTTGTTGTAGTAAAATTCTGTGCTGCATTACCTCTGTAATTATTATTATTTTGAAAATTTTTGTTATTGAAATTTTTATTATTTCTAGAATTCTTAAAATTAAAAATTTTCTTCTTATGCTTGGAATTACTTGATTTATCATTCCCCCAACTCGATACACCTTCTCTTCTCTTATACTACTCAAAATAGAAATTAGCCTTCCTCATGGCTTCTTCAAGAATTGAAGGATTATCGTATTCAATTCTGTCCTTTATGTGGAAGGGTAAGCAACTTAGAAACCTTTGTATCTTAGGTTTTTCTTCAGCTAGGAAAGGTACATACCTTAACAAGCTGAGAAATTTGCTACATAACTCCTTCATAGTCATACAACCTATCTTTAAATCATAAAATTCCTTTGACTTATCTTCGTAATACTGTTCGGATAAAAAAAAATTCTTAAACATTTTCTTAAGTATACTCCATTTTATGTTCTTGTCCTTAAGACTTTTAACTCTTTTGATATCTTGCCACCAAATGTCTGTCTTTCCAGTCAGATTGTATATGGCCATGTTAGCTTTTAATTGAGATGAGTAGTTATAAATATGAAAATACTTCTTCATTCTGGACAGCCATGCTTCAGCTGCCTCTCCCTTCTCATGTTCGCCCTTAAAAGTTGGAGGTTTTATCTTTTTAAACTCTCTTGAATTTTGTTCATAATTTTTACGTCTTTTCTTAGGACCACAGTCACTATCACTGCTGTCCCGATCAGAATTATACTTTCTACGATAAGTTTTATCATCAGATTCAGAAGAAGAAGAGTTACTTTCAATTTTATAGTATTTCACTTTCTTATCTCTGTGTTTGTCGGACATTGTTCCAGATTTAGTCTTTACTTCTGTTCTCTTATATTTTTCATCTTGATGGTACTTGTCCAATAAAATTTGGTTTAATTCTTCTTGTGCTCTTAAAATTCGTTCGTTTTCTTCTTTAGCGCTTCTTATTTCAATTTTTAAGTCCTTAACAGCACGTAACAATTCAAATGATTGATCATTAAGTTCTATGTAGATTTCTTCATTAATATTCTCATGTTCGTTATTATTACATTCATTATGAGGAGATCTATCCTCTGTTGATTCTTCCGATATGTCCATACCTGCAAATTAAATGTCAAGTTGTTATGTACAGAAACAAATTTAAATAAAAGTTAGTAACTAAATTTTTTTGTATTGTGGGCATGAGCCTATTTTAGCCATAAAGTTTGAACTCACACTCTGATACCACATGTAACATCCCGAAAATCACAAAAATTTAAAAATTTTGAGAGTAGCATTAATTTCTATAAATACCGTGCGGAAATATAATAAATTTTTGTTTGTTTAGCTAGTCGTCACAAGGTACTAGACCTATTACCTCGATTATGAGTATATAATGTATTCCAAATTATGGCTCAGGTTTTTATATCTAAAGTATACTATTATTGTATGTTGTTACCTTACTTCATGCATCTTAGACTAGTTTTGGTCTCTTTACGTAGTTGTTGATACTTTACAAAATTGATACTGAAAGCATTATGCATGGTAACTGTTTACATTTTATACTGATGATGAAGGGGTCCTATGGGCACCTCGAGGCTTACTTATCTATTTAGCTAAAGCATTGAACTTCTATTGCAGATTACAGGTAAGAGGATAATAATGTTTTCAAATAGCATAAAGAGGTCCTATTTAACTTCAGTTAGCCTTCAATGTTTATAAAAGGAATTATAGTAATTTGAAGTAACTTCGGTGAGATCTATCCTAGCTTGATCTTCAGTTATACTCAAGTAACTTTAAATTATAATTCGAATCTCAGAATTTGTTTTCATTATTAATACATTTACCTTGTATTAAAATATCGAGGCAAGTATTGGAACTATGCTTTATGACTAAGTATTTAATTCCTATTCCTAGGAAGTATACCATATAGTTGATTTCGTAATACGGAAGGCATAACCTATGCTTAGATACCTAGCAATGTAATGTTACATCTATCTTTTATGCTCTATATGTATAACCTATGCAATAAGGTTAATATGTTGATTTGACAATAGTCTATAGTTATAAACTATACACTACATGCACTTCTTCTATTATTATACCCCGGTCAATATACTACTAGAAAGTAACTATTGTAAGTATACAATAGTGTTGCTACAGTCTTCATAGTTTTTATATCATACATAAGGGTTGAATAAAAAGTGTTCTATGTAATATTATAAGCAAGTTTGGCAATATGCAATGTTGGTTTGATTTATTAAAGTGTAACCATGTTGTATTATGTTATGAGTCTCTCCATATATGATGGTCGAAACCTTAACTTAGGGTATGGTGCGATGGCAGTACATACATAGCCTTTGAATAAAATGCATATGATAACTTTTTCCTTTTATATTATTTTAACCCAACCATAATACAAATGTTATGATAAACCAGCGTAAGACAGAATGATGACCTCTTGCATGGTTTGCTAGCAGGTGGTTTGCTGGCAGGTTTATGTAGTGATGGTAGATATGGTTATTAAAGTGCATTAAAAGTGGCGTTGGTGGAATTCCTATTGGCATCCACCGTGGCTAGAATTCACGTGGTTTCCTTGGTAGTGTTTCTAGCCCTAATTTCTTGGGATTACCTCGACGAGAGCATAACATTTGCATTCAATTTGGCAGGGAGTGGGGTTTGGAGAGGTCAACAGGCTGCGATTTTTAGGGTTTACTGAGTTGTTTTGGAGGCACCTCTCGAGGGTTCGATACCCCGAACTTCAACTTGTAAGTTTTGCACAGTGAACTCTCTGATTTGTATCCTTCCTTTGCTGAGTTTGCTAAAGGTGGTTTGGCTCTAGTTCTCATCGAACGTGGGCATGTTTGGTTTCAAGAACACGGTTCCTTTAGCGAGGTAATTTGTTAGTTTCCAAACTTGCTATCTATGATAGTTTATAATGTATGCAGTTGTCTGTATTTTCTTTTAAGCTTCCTATTCTTTATTTTAACCACACTCTGTGTTTTATGGCAGGCATTCTTCAGTTGTTGGGTTTCTATGTTTGAAGCTAAGTGGAAGAAAAATGCTTGAAACCTGGTAAGCTTCGTTGGTTTCCTGTAGGTTTCGACTTGGCAACTGTCGGTCTTTGTTTGGTTTTAGCCGAAGCTTCAATCTTGCCTCCGTTGTAATTTTTGTAAGCTATACGGAAAGCATAGGGAGGATTGAATCCTCAACCTACCTCTATGTTGATATTACAGTGTTTTACTGTGTAGAGAAACGTTAATAACTGTAACAATTATTCGAAAGGGTTCAACCCTCGACTATTTTGATGAATGAAAAAGGTTTTGGTAATTTTAACTTGTTGTTGTTTATGTGGACTACACCCATGAGCAATGCTCATGGCAGCGTATGTTATTTTAATTCAATGTTTGTTTCTACGATGTCGATTTTTGTTAATGGCCGAGAGCCATAGGCAATACACCTAGTTTTGTAAATTCAAACCCTGAACTTGTTTTTGTTAAAGGATTAGTAGTTGGGGTTTCGAACTCTATAAACCTTGTTTTGTTTCTTTTTGATATAAAGTAACATCCAAATGATGTTAGGTTTTTATATGAAGAATGGTTAAGTCTTTAATTTCTAAGGAGAGAGCTCTCGGCAGTAATAGCTGCTAACTGTCTGTAAACGAAGCAAAGCTTCTCGATGTGTTTTTGAAAGGTCATAATAGATTGTTTGCTATCGTCACTTTGATAATTTTAAAAACAATGGTTTGGAGGATTTTATAGAAAAGGTGTTTGATTCTATTTGCTCATTTTGTAAATTTAAATGGGTCAACCCTTTGACTCCATCTTGTCGTAAATTCCTTTCGGATGTCTTTGCATTTAGGATGATAATATCACTGTATTAATATTGTATATTAACTAGGGTAAAATGCCTTGTTGAAACATTGTCGATAAATAAATAGCTGTAAAGTTCTCTTAAACTATAAAATCAATAAGGGTTTCGAAAGTAACTTGTAGGTGTAGACTGTAAGGAAAAATCCTTGTATAGTCGAGCTCTGTCTTGTAAATTCTATTTGATTAGTTAAAGAATGAGATGTTTACTTAACGTTATGTTATAGATAGCTAGGGTTTGATACAAAGGGACATTCATCCAAAATAGAGTTGTTTTTGTTTATTTGATTTCAAATATCAGTGATAAAATAAAATGCTAGTAGTTCTGCATACTCAGTATGTTTGTTTTCGATAGTTGTTTTCAATTCATAAATGTTGGTGACAATTTTGATACTATATATATATAATATAGAATACTTAAAAGTCTTGAATGGAAAAATAAATGAGTAAGAGACTATGAATATTATTTGTCTTTTGCAAAGGTTAGAAGTATTGAAAATTTGTAACCCTATTTTATTCTGTTGCTACAATGTAAGGATATTACAATATCTGAACAGGATGGATGTTACTATGTTTTTCTATGACTAAAACATAAGATATTTTAAATTGCAGAATGTAAATAGATTAAAGGAAAACATGACAGAGTTTTGTTTATTCAATCAGTCTATCTACTACATGTCATTTATCTACTTTTAAACATCCTTCCCTGTACTAGAGTACGACACAAAGACAGTGCATGAAAAAATGCAGGGAAGAAATTTATTCAATCATTTCATATAACTTATTCAACAATTTACAGAATCATAATCAGATCAGAAAATCAAACATTTACTTTTGCACGATGATAACTATCAATATTTACTAATGAATCCTAAATTAACAGTTACATAAAATAAATTATAACTACTTAGGAAATGAAATAACAAGTAGATCCTACAAATGTAGATAGGGTGGACAAACACACAAAGAGGCCTGTTAATCCCAACCTTCTCTAGAAGAAGCAGCCAATATCGCTTTCTCCTTTGGACCCCCGAGCCTGTTTACTAAACCACTAGGTAGAAGACTCTGTGTAGAAGCAAGGCACTCAGGTTGTACTTCCAGCAATCAATGGAGACTTGCAATACAGCTCAAAATAACTATCTGCATGCAACAGTAAACTCTGCATTTAGTAGAAGTGAAACAAACTTACACTACAACTCAAAACATGCCTTCCCCTCATCAAATCTCTTGTGTGCATACAGCAGAACGACAAGGTAAATTTTCTCGTCAGAAAAAGTGTGATCCTCTGCTCAAATTCGATGGATTATAAATATGCCTAGGTCTTTTAGTGGTTAGTTTCCAAATAAATGAGCCTCAAGCTCCAGTCCCATCTTTCAGGGAACTTTGACCACAATTGAAGGGAGTTGTCCCATAACAACAACTAGTTATTGAGTTCCTGATGCTGCCACTTTTCCATTTCCTTCTACCCCAGATTCCATTACACCTAGTGGGTCAATAAACACTCTTTCAATAGTCTCTTTGGGTGAGTGTCTCCTATTTTATTTTATTAAATAATAATATTGTGCAATTACAGTCATCTTTGGCCACTTGGCCAACTATAAAAATTTACACTAAAAGTTAAGATTTAATGTTTTCTTCAAACATAAAATGTTTCAGCAAAGGGGTATGTTACAGGAGCACCCTCCCTCATATGACTGCAAACTCTCCACCAACCTCACCTTTGAGGTAACAAGTCCATGTAAACCCCTATTTAATGTTATAAAGAAGAGTGAAAACCATTTTTTAATATGTTCTTATATGGATGTTTCTCATTTATTTGCTTTCATGTTAGATTTAGTTTTTATATGTACCATGCAAATGCTTAGTTTTTAGGTTGTTTAGTTTTACTATTTGCTGTCATTTACATTAGTTTTTTACTGTTCTTTTGTACTACTGCTAACGATTTCATTATCCTTAGCAGGTGCTCATTTGCACAATCTTGGGTGAAAACCCTAGCTACAGTTGTGGTAGATAATATTAGTAAAGTAGCTCATTTTATTCCAGTAAAATCCACCTATAAGGCTATTAATATTGATGATATTTTTATGAAAGAGATTTTTTCAGATTGCATGGTGTAACTAAAGTTGTAATTTCTGATAGGGATGTAATGTTTACATGAAATTTTTGGAAGGCCTTATTTAAAGGGTTGGATACTCAATTAAATTTCAGTACCACATATCACCCCCAGACTGATGGAAAAGCTGAAAGGTTGAATCAAATTCTAGAAGATATGCTTAGAATGTATGTAATAGACAAACCTGGGAAATGAGAAGAGTATTTACATCTTGTTGATTTTGCATAGAACAATAATTTTCAAGCCTCTGCTAGAATGCGTCCATTTGAAATGCTTAATGGATGAAAATGTACCACTCAAATTTATTGGAGTATCCTAGTTGATAGACTAATGTTAGGTCTTGAAATATTGAAGGATATGGAACTAATAGTGAAATAGGTACAACATAACTTGAAGATAGCTCAAGATAGACAAAAAACAGTATGCATGTTTGAAAAGAACTTAAAGAGATTTCTAGGTAGGGGATCATGTATATGTGAAAGTGAAACCCAGGAAAAGTTCCTTAAAATTGGGAAAATGTACAAAATTGGCACCTAGGTATTGTGGACCATTTGAGATATTAACAAAGGTTCGATCAATAGCTTATCAATTATCACTACCACCTACAATTAAAGTAAATAATGTTTTTCATATTTCAATTCTAAAAATATATGTTCATGATGCTACTCATGTGGTTGACTGGAATGTTATCTAGGTGGAACCCGAAGGAGAATTTCAGATGGGACCGGAATGTATTCTCGACATGAGAGAACGTTTACTTTAGAACCACGCCATCGGACAAGTCACGGTGCAATGTAAGCACCTTAGTCCAGAAGAGGCTACTTGGGAATTGGAAAGAAATATGAGAGGCATAGAAAATCGTGTTTTATAATGATATGGAGGCAGATTAAAAGTAACGTTGAGGACAGTGTTAATTTCTAAGGTGAGGTGTATGTAATACACCGAAGAATCCAAAAAATTATTTTGTTAAGGACTATATGTTATTATTTGATTTGACATTATTGACCAAGTGCGGTCAAGACAATTCTAAATGAATTATTAATTTTAAATTATTAAATAGCTAAGGGAATCAAAATTGAAATAGCTGTTGAAGACTATTTGCTGACCCACAAGGAAAAATGACAAGTGTCAAGAGAAAAAACCCATTATGGAAAGACTTCCCATTAAAACCACAATAACGCAGGAGGCATTCTCCATAAAAAAGAGTTCGAACTCCTTGAGGAGGGATAATGGAGTAGGAGGCTCATAAATGACCTAATTCCAAGGAAAAATACTGTAAGTATTTATTCCATCCAATGAGCAGGTGGCTTATGATGGAGGGAGATTATGATTTAGATTATGCAAAGAGAGCATTGTGACTAGTCTTTGTCCTTGTGTTTCAGTGAACATACTCAGGGCTTTCAGCACAAGTAGTTTGGTTGTTCGGGAAGTTTGGTTGGGAGGAATAACGACCTTCAGTTTTGATTTTTGACAGCTGGTTCAGGTTCCTTTATTTTGTTGTTTTACTATTCTCAAATTTATGTTTACTGTAAATTATTCCTAAGTTATTATTCATAATGATTATGTTGTTTATGCATGTTGTCAACTAGTATTTTACTGTAATATGCTTATTTAGAATTTATATGTGTATGGAAAATTATAATGATTACTATTTCTAGGTTAATAAATATTCAGTATTTACATTTAATAGTTTTATGGGTTAAGATTTCATATAATCTAATATATCTATAAAATAGCCGTAGACGAGAGGTCTCATTTGCAGAGAATAGAGTTTATATATATTAGATTAAATTAAATAGATAGAATAATTTAAATAACATCTCAACAACATACATAATAAGTTTCAAGCATTCATTTAAACAATATCAAGAGTAAATACTCTGTTCAAACATAGTAGATAAATCGAAACAAACAAGTAACTTCATTTATAAACATCAAGAGTAAATACTCTGTTCAAACACGGAAGATAAATCGAAACAAAGAAGTAAATTCATTTATAATCATCAAGAGTAAATACTCTATTCAAACCATAAACATGAATATCAAAACGAGTGTTATGTTCGGTTCACAGAAGCAAAGCAGAGTTAAACCAAAATTTATCCAAAATCTATCAAACACATTACAAAATAAGATTACATATGAATCTAGCGGTTAGAGTTTGAAAAATCTTAACCTTGTCTTTTAAAAAGGAAAAACAAAATTTAAATTCCATTTTTTACAAAGTCAACTTTAAACTTGTAAATTGAACCCCCAAGGCCAAAAGCCATGGGCGTCCTTTAAAAAATAAACTTAAAGATGCGAACTCAGCCATTGTTCCTCTACAGATTACTGCACCACTTTTACAAACGAGGCTATGGCATACCCGTGGAATGCTACCCATGAGTAGGCGAGTCCACGGTGTAGCCAAATAGAAGACCCAAACAAGAGATAAAAACCAAATTTAATATTGGAGGAAACCGTTGAGAATTATAACACAAAGAAGAAAGCATAGGGTTAGCATTTGCCTTGTTTCCCTTTAGTTAGAACTTGAACAAATAAGAACTGCGTCCATGGCCAATCTTAAACACTGCACATTTTATAAAGACATGATTACAATTTATATAACTTGAATTTCTGAAGATAAGCCTTATTGCAAAGTGGTCTGTTGGTTTACAAACTTACCATTAAAATGTTGACCATGCGGTAAACAAAAGAGGCCAACAACCCAAAACCCTTGCAGATTCCTAGCAACTGAAACAAAATGAAGCCTGGTTATTTAACCAATTAACCCTTCAAACAAATTGTTTGTTAAAAATTTGATATCATCTCCCAAACCTGCAAGAAGCAAGAAGGGATTCACAACGTGGAATAACAGAGTTGTACTAAACAAAACGTAATGCACACAGAGTGGAAGGCTTACCTTTAATATGGTCAGCGAGTGCCACAAACCAAAGTTCCACCATCGAGAACACCTGTGCAAAACAAATTACAGAAAAGTCAATAATTTTTTTTCTTCCATGAAGATAATAACCTACGAAGCGAAAGTTTGGAGAGGTTTTAGTTACCTATAGAGTCGAGAAAATCCATTCCCAGTTCGCATCCCGAATAGCAGAAAGAACCTAGGTTTGAAACCACTGAACCCTACCACATACAAGAGCAACAAAACTCTTAATAGAGTTCCTTCTACATTAAACACTCTAACTATTTCTAGAGCACTCAAATCTTGAATAACATATTATCGGTTCAGTCATCACAGAAGTCGAGTCTGCCATGCACCAGAGACAAAACCTGTGCATACACCAAATCCATTCACAACAAACTTACAGAGGAGTGCCTTTGGCACCTCTACCATGCAAACATGAAATGAAACCAAGTATACAACCCTCAGTGGTTTACCCAGATCAACGTAGGACATAATTAATTGGCACATGTTTCCAAAACTTACCATGCCCAAGATTCATGAGATCAACAATGAGCAACACCAATCTTACCCAAGTAGAGGGCCAGGATTTTTCAACACTGAAGGAGGCATACAGAGAAGTTAAGGCTCATCATTGATAAACCTTTCAACCATCAAGTTGATTGGAAAACCAAGATTTTGCATTAAAACTTGCATACGGTCATTCAAATGGCCGATTTCCAAGTCGAGTGCCACAAGTACTAGGTTTTAAAAGCATTCACATGGCCTAGTGATATGGAAAGCCATCCATTAGCTCAATGCCACGAAGCTAAAATTTGGGTATATCAAGCCTTTAATACATCAAACGTTAATATGTAAATCCTCTAATGTAATGGCTTAGCTTAAAAGCCATGATACTATGTTTCCATAGTTTTAAAAATGAATTCGATTCTCATAACATGGTATTAACCAATAATAAAAATGAAACTTGAAAACATAGCTAGGTTATTTAGTGTATAGAGTATGTAAAGTTTGTAAAATCAAACACTCATTATATTAGCATGCTAGGTTAACAACATAAGCATAGATCCATATAACATAATGTAACATCCCAAAATTTACAAAAATTTAAAATTTTTCAACGTAGCATTTAATGCTTAAACTATCTGTGCGGAATTATAATTAATGCTTTCATGTCGTCATAGTGGAATACATGTTTGTAATGATCATACAATATATTGTTTTGCGTCTTGATGTGAAATGAAATTAAAGTCTACATTAACATGCCATTGGATGTTTTTCTTGTCTCAGCTATATTTTTATATTACCTTTGTCAATACTAAATCAAATATTAAGGTTTATAAGCGCTAACTGTTGTTCTTCTTTTGATGATGAAAGGGGTCCTAAGGGTACCTCGAGGCTTACCTAGCATTCATGCTAAAGCATCTGAACCTTCCTTTTCGCAGATTACAGGTAAGGGTGACACATTAGATCTAGTATTATATGTATAATTTAAAATGCACTTTTAGTTAGCCTTCAAAGGTTTTGTGTAAAGTTTCTAAGGTACTTATAAAGTGACTCGTCTAATGTTTACAGCTGTAAGCTATACATCTGATGCATTTCCTTGTTTAAAATTAAAATGATGAAATAGAGTAAAGTAGCATTTGTTTAGGATATTATGCGATGCAAGTATTTGTAAAAAGGATACTATGGCTTTATGGAACATAGGCTAAATGTATGATACTTTATTTCCCTACAACATGTGAATTACATGCAAATTGTTATGCGATTTCCTATAATAGATGATCTTTATACTACTTCCATGCTTTCCCTATAGTATGAACTATATATGACTTACAAATAATTCCTATAGTGTATACTATATACAAATCCTATGTAATTCCTATAACATATAAACCATATGCAAATTATTGTATAGTTCCTAATTGCATATAAACTATATGCAAGGGCTTGTGCATTGGTCCTATATTAAAATTACTATGAAGGTATAATCACCATTGTGAACCCTTTTAAGACATAAGAACGATGTCTAGTTGAATCGAATACCATACCATATACTATGACTTATGTTAATATATATGTTATGATAGGGTTGCAAACATATTCAACGTAACAATGTGTGATAAGGACTGGGTATTAATGATGTAGTGGAAACTGTGGTGGCAAGCATTCGCATCCAACCTTGGCATCTATTACTCCTATCTACTAGCTCAGTGGAAAAAATCGATGGCTACCATTGTGGTGCTTAACACGTGAAGGAATAGTGAAAATGTAGTCAACGGGGTCGAGGGGTTATCCGAGCTGGTCTCCACGGTGGCAATGGTTATTAATGTAGTCACAACTGTTGTGGTTGCTTGGGAATACAAGGTCCTATGATATGTGATCTCCACCGTTGATATTATGTTACCCTCGGGCTTTGGGACTTAACGCTAATCCTCCACTAAGTTTTGAGGTTGTTGTTTCATTTGGAATTCAATGTGTTAGAGAGTGGCTCGGTGGAGAGGCCGACAGGCCTGAGAAACTTCAAGGTTTCGTGAATAGATTTTGGGAGCTTCTCCCATGATTCGAAACCGTGACCTGAGGGTGATTTCTAATACCTGTTGATAGCTTAAGAGCCGAGCTATGGGTGGAACTTTACTGCATTGTTTTGGTGTTTGAATGTCTCAGGAAAAATACGTCGGTTGTAGTGGTGTTTGGCTTCGAAGCTAGTTCTTGAGGACTCCTTCCTCAAGTTCAATTCCACATGTGTTCAATGGTTTTATAATGCATCCTTTTAACCCTCGAATGATTTCATGGAAGGTACTTCACAACTATAAGTTATTTGAGTTAAAGTTTTTGTCGTGATGTTGCTTCGTCAACTGGTAAGCTTTGTTGGTTTCCCCATAGGTTGCTCTTGGCATCTATTGTTCGTTATTTGGTGTTAGCCGATAGGCTGGGGTTTGGAGAATTTGAACATTGTGATACTATTTTTGTTTCAAAGGATAAATGGAAAGATGCGGAGGTCTTTGGCCTAACTTGACATTAGCACTGGCAGCATTACGCTGTAGAAATTTTTGTTGAATGTAACATCTTTTTGGGAGGTTTAAACCTTCAGTCATTTTATAAGATGAGAAGGTTATGTTCCTATTATTGTAATGTGTTTGTGTTCAACTGTGAGCAATGCTCTAGGTCCTGTGTTCTTATAGTTTGATACGTAGCTAGAAAATGTATGGTAATATAACTGGCTTGGATTCTAAGGCTAAAGTCTTGTTTTAAGAAAACTCAAACCTAAAGTCTACTTCGTTTTGATATAAAGGACTGTTTGCAACTTCGAACCCTTGGTTCGGCCTGTAAATATGATGTTGTTATGTTTAAATATGTTGAAACCCATACGGCTTGTCTCTTGAACTGTGAACTTAGTTTTGTTTATAAAAAAGGATAGTCTCGACGGCAGTTGATTTTGTTGTAGCAACGTATAGAAACGTCAATACCTTTGTCTGGTTTAAACTATGTTTAATACCCTCGCCGTGTTCTGTAAGATGTGGTGATTTTTATGTTTAACTAGGGTTTTGAGAGATGTTTCATTTCGTGAACATGGATAACTTGTGTTGATGCTAAAATAATTATAATACAAGATGGTTTAAAGTTTTATTTGGAGATTCGTATGAATATAAAGAAAATACTAAGGAACTTATATCTATTTCTATTTTTCGCGAAGGATCAGAAACATAAAATTATTAAACCCTAATTTAACCTATTTTTGCAAGGGTATAATTACTATAGTATCTGAATACTATGGTTACTTCTGTGTTTTACAGCTATTTATATTTCATAATATTGATGAAATATTTCTAAAATGAAAAGATAGGGGTATGGAAATAAACATAGTACATAATGAAATAAAATTACTGTTTTAGGAGATTGGATTGTATTGAAAATAATAAAAGAATGAAAATGTTATCTATCTTTTACAAGGGTCGAGAAACCTAGAATAGTTAAATTATCAGTTTATTTTGATGCTGCAAAAGTAGAGATAATGAAATGTTTGAATGATATGAAAACTATTTAAGTTTTTTGAGTCTAGACATACGATAACTTCATGTTTGCAGAATATAACAATTAAGGAAAATTCTAAAGGAAACATAACAGAACTGTTTTCATTCATTTAACATTCTATCTATCATTCATCTATCTAATCTTTCCTCTCTATACTAGAGTACTATACAGAAAATAGTATGGGAAAAAATATAGTGGAGGCATTTTATCAATTCATATATCTATTTGTTGCTTGGTTTTTCAACCAAGCATGTGCAAGGATGCACCTATTAACTTGTAATAGCAGTGTTCGAATAAAAGCAAAAACAATTATAAATATAATCTAACATTAACATAAGCATGTGTAAATAAACAAGAACTAAATCAATAACAAGAGATCTATGGAAGAACAAGAGTAAAAAATAATAGATTTTTGGTATTACCTCAAAGGTGAGGATGTTTGGTGTTGAGCAGCTCCAAGGTTGAGGTGCTCCAAGCTCCAATGGTCTCTTCTCCAAGATGCTGAAATGGGGGTCTTCAAACTCAAAATGGGAGGCAATGGCTCTCAATGGGAATTTGGCAGCATAAGGATAGGATGAAATGTGGATGGAAAGTGAGAAGCCCCTATCACCTTTTTATAGTTTTTGGTGATGGGGAATACCATTATAGTTTTGAGGAAACCAATGGTATTAACCAACATGGTTTAGGTCTCTTTTTCCCTCTTTTTCCTTTTTTGACTATTTTTTATATTTTTATTCCTTTTTAATATTTTTGGGGAATTTTGGACCCTTTTTGAGGGTTTTTTGTGTTTTTTGAGGAAACATATATATTTTGAGGGGAAAAAAGGTGTATTGTGGTCTTTTGGTGACCTTTTGATGGTTTTAGAGGCTCAAATGGTGGAAAAGTGGACAAATGGGTCATGTGAATAAGGGAATGAGCTAGTGAGCACTTTTTGGGTTTTAACAGATTGCCCCCTGATGTGTGAGGGCAGAGCTCATCATATGGCCGATAGACATCATAGTTCTTTTGTCTTTTTCCTGGGGTTTGGAGAAGAGAAGAGACCGATTGGAGACTGGAATAATGGCCCCTTGGAAGCTGCAAAGACTGAAAAAATACATGGCCTCAAAATGAATGAGGAATAATCTCTAATTATGGACGAGGTGGGCATACCCATGCTCATATCAAGACATATATATAACAATTAGGCCCAAGAAGGGGGACCTGAATAATACATAAAAATCTGTTGGTACATCGTAATGGTCTAGAGGGGACACAATGCTGGGACTTACACATAGTCATACCATGACTGATCTCAATAACTGATACACTAGAAAAAAGCAACAACCATTCTGAATAAGGTATCAGAAGGGTTGATGAACTGCTGAAACTGAAGGTGTCAAACATCTCTAGGGACTCAATAACTGTGAGTCAACTCTGAGGAGTATATGAAACTATATACTCGAGGGAGTATAAAAATGTAGTGCATGTGAATACTGTTGCCAAGCGCAACTCGGATATCCATAGAAAAAATGTAACTAGTTGTTTCCTTAATTAGACTCTCAAATGTGGTAGAGTCAGGTGATATTCGGGGTCTTCAACAAATAACTAAAAGGACCGATACCCTGTATGAGTCTCAACAATGTGATCAAGGTGTTGAAGTCGAGCATGCGAGAAACAATCATTCGGAGAGGCACTGAGGACTCCTTTCGAAATGATCCGTAGGAACTCGTCATAAATGGTGATGAGTCCAAGGCACAGGAACCTCTGGGTCTATCCTCTGGAATAGATTTGGTTGGCGTCGATAGAGGGAGACCAGGGACTACCAAGGCAATGATGTTTCCTTGGTAGGAGCGCGAGGTATATAACTGAAATGTGATAGTACTGATGGTAGGACTGACATACTGTGGGGATGGGAAATAACTGGGGTCATAGAGTAGTTGGACTCAAACTTCCTTTGTTCAGAGCATGATGAAATGGTTGACCTGGCAGCATAGGAAATTGACTTGTAGGTGCGGGGATCATAGCTGTAAGGATTGGGGGGTATGTATTGTAGAGTGGAGTGACTCTGGGTGGGACAAGCTGATGGATGCTGCAGAGGGACTTTCAGGGTGAAATACTATAGAATACTCTGAACAAAGGCGACCAAAATGGGGAAACTTCCATATGAGTAGACATGATCTATTGTGGTACCAAGAAGCACCATTGGGTCCTTCTTCGTAGTTTTAATGAGCTCCAAGAAGGGATAAAAGTGTGCTCTGAAATGGTATAGTCTTGTAGATTTTGTGAGCCCAGGACTATTCGTGCTCATGAGTGTTTTCATTTTTAGGGAGTCTGAAAACGATAAGAAGACTCTACAGTGGAGGTGGAGTACCGTCCTGTGGATTTATATGAGCCCAAGATGGTGATTGCTCGTGGTTGCTTTCATTTTTTGAGAGTCTGAAAGTGGTAAGTAGACTCCATTGGTGTTCTTTTTCGTAAGTTAGTCTATAAGGCCCGAAAAAGCATAAAATGATGCCAATGGAGAACTCTTCTAGCCGATGTGACTAGAGTATTCTTTTTTCGTAATTAGTCTACAGGGTCCAGAAAAGGGGTAAACTTATACCAGGTAGACGCCCTTTCAAATACTTTTAGAGAGCATGAAAGGAATCAAGGTTGCTTGGCAATCTTTTCATTGTTTTAGGAGTAAAAAAAGAGCTTAACAAAAACTCCCTAAGTGCCTTTTTCGTAAAAGAATTGCTCAGCCCAAAAAAGGGATAAAATTATACCAAACAAAAACGTATTGGTGAGAGTGAGAAATGATCTCGAGCATCGTCACGAGCATGGAGAACTGAATTCGGCGACATAAAGATTGTGAAAAATGGGAAACGGTCGATGTGGCACACAAATCGAGGTGATGAGTGGCATTTTGAAAAAATGCCCACAAATGATGTGGGTGAGAGCGAGAAATGGTCTCAAGCATCATCATGAGCACGAAAAATTGAATCCGACGACATAAAGATTGTGAAAAACGGGCAAAGGGTGATGTGGCACGCAAACCAAGGTGATGAGTGGAATTTTGAAAAAATGCCCAAAAATGATGGGGGTGAGAGCGAGTAATGGTCTCAAGCATCATCATGTGCACAGAAAATTGAATCTGGCGATATAAAACTCATAAAAAACGGACAACAGTCGATGTGGCACATGAACCGAGGCGATTAGTGGCATTTTGAAAAAATGCTCGAAAATTATGGGGGTGAGAGCGAGAAATGGTCTCAAGCATCATCATGAGTGCGGAAAACTGAATCCTGCGATATAAAACTCGTCAAAAATGGACCATGATTGATGTGGCATGCAAATCGAGGCGACGAGGGGCATGTAAAAAGTGCCCAAAAAATCTTGCTGGTAAGAGCGAGAAATGATCTCAAGCATCATCACGAGCACGGAAAACTGAATTCAATGATATAAAACTCGTCAAAAACGGACCACGACCGATGTGGCACACAAATCAAGGCGGCGAGGGGCATGTAAAAAGTGCCCAAAAAATCTTGGGGGTGAGAGCGAAAAATGATCTCAAGCATCATCATGAGCACGAAAAATTGAATCCGGCAACATAAAGATCGTAAAAAATGGGCAATGGCCAATGTGGCATGCGAACCGAGGCGATGATTGGCATTTTGAAAAAATGTCTGAAAATTATGGGGGTGAGAGCGAGAAATGGTCTCAAGCATCATCATGAGCACGGAAAACCGAATCCGATGATATAAAACTCGTAAAAAATGGACCGCAGCCGATGTGGCATGCAAATCGAGGCGACGAGGGGCATGTAAAAAGTGCCCAAAAAATCTGGTGGTGAGAGTGAGAAATGGTCTCAAGCATCGTCACGAGCGCGAAAAACTGAATCCGGCGATATAGGACTCGTAAAAAATGGACCACGACCGATGTGGCACACAAACCGAGGCAATGAGAGGCATGGAAAAAATGTCTTAAAAATATGCTGGTGAGAGCAAGAAATGATCTCAAGCATCATCACAAGTTCGGAAAACTGAATCCGATGGTATAAAAAATTGCCAATAAACCAACAATAGCCGATGTGGCATGCAAATATAAGTGTCATGGGGCATGGAAAGAATGCCCGAAAGTTTTTGGTGAGAGCGAGAAATGATCTCAAGCATCATCACCGACATGGAAATATGAATCTGGGTGCAAATGGTGCGAAAAACAGAGGTCATAAGGACTCCAGAATGGTCAAAGGAAATAACTAGGTTAAAAAATGGCTACAAATAAAGGTGAGCCCACCAAGCCAAGGATGCAGTGGTGGGGAGAAATGATGACTTGCAAGGGAAGAATACTAGGTGTACCAAATCAAATCAAATATACAAGTGATATGTGACCTCAAAAATGGTTGAGATCACGCATGTAAAAAAGTGAGCAGGGTTAATGACCTGCCCCCATGCTATGTGCATGGGGTTTATGATTATGGATCACATATGTGCTGGTTTGAATAATGGGATCATTGAAATAATGAGATAGATGTGATGGGGAAGGTTTAAAATGATTGAACATGCCCCCTATCCCAAGGTCGAGGTAATCTATTATGCCCCCTAACTCAGAGGTGTCAATGTGGTGCAGATGTTGTCTCAGAGAGGGATCAATAGGGCATTGACCAACTATTGGTGGGGGGGTATACCATGAGGCTGTGGGCCATGGTGGCATACTGAAGTGATGATATGATGATGGTGGATTCCCTTTGTGGGGTGGATGCCCCTAGTATCTCTGACGAGAATCACGATGATGATCAGTAGGCAAGGTTTTGGGCCTGCCCCCATGCTATGGACATGTGGTTTCCTCTTTGATTTGAAAAGGTTGAATATGTGGTTCGGAGGGATCAATGGAAGGGGTCGACCAGACAAAGGGGTCTCCATTGGAAACCATGTAAATTGTGTTAATATATTATGAGAAGGAATATGGCGGGGGATGGATTTCCTCAATGAGAGGAGGTGATATCTCTAGGTCAGCATTATTTAGTTCGTATAGTGCTGCTCTATAATCTGGGAGATCAGGGCAGTGATGTGAATAATGGCCGTAGATGCCGCATATCACATAAGGGTGGTTGGTACGTAAATATTTATTACGAGGCTGAGGGGGCAGCTCGAGTTTGACAACTAGAATGTTAGTGTCATCATCCAACATTTGCATATGCTCTTGAAGTGCCGGTAATTATGGACATTGATGGGTAGCATGGCCTATATCATTGCACAAAGAGAACTTGAGGGGAGCATGGATTGTTGGGGGATTCTTCACCAACCTGGGAGTCGGTGGAGCGATGCGGGGTTTGGGTCCAGTGGTGTAGGTTGTGGGTCCAGTGGTGTGGGTTTTTTGGCCTATGCCCCCATTGTAGTGGAGTTCAGGGGGAGCATTACTAGATGTTGATGCAATGGCCCCTGTTGGAGGTGGCCAGTTCTGGATGTTTGCTACACCAGGGGGTAGATGGTTAGAAGTATTGATGGGTTGCACTAGTTGTAAAATGACGTTCGGTGTCGGCAGAGGGGTTGGGGCAGGTAGGTACCACACAAGTAGTCCTAATGTTAATCCTTGGAGATTAAGTGTAGCCATGACTGGTGTGCTGATGGTGCCTAAAGGGGGAAATAAAAATGGGATAGTAGGAATTGGTGTGGCTCCTACATGAATTGGGACTGAGGGTGGTTGCAGGAGTAAAGGGGGTTGTTGGTTTGGTACCTGTGTGTTATGCGAGAGGGTGCACAAATCAGATATCTCGATTATCTTCAAAGTGGGTGGGATGGATTGGAATGTGGAATTCATAGGTGATTCCAAGTATAATTCGGGTCTGATTGTGGAGACGAATGATGTAGGTGCATTTTGAACTTGTTGTTCAATCATAGGGAGAACATTTTTAGGTGCAGTGGGGGCGTATTGGTTTCGATGCATTTGGAGATTCATGTTGGACGATGACATCATAAGGAGATGATGACTACTTGAATCCATCGGTTGGTTTGTGTGTGCAGCATATGTGATTTGTTGTTGTGGTGCTGTGGTTCCTTGAGGAGGATCCAACGGATGAGTGTTCTCCACTCCTTATGTGGGAAAAATATTCTGCAGCACCATGGGTTGTGGTTGAGTAGGTGGCGTTGGTTGTGTCGCATGCCCTTGGCGTTGGGCATCATTATTCCACAGTTGGCATGCTCGCTCCAAATGGGGGCAAGTGTGTGTGTAATGGCTGTATAATCCGCATATGGAACATGGGTGGTTTGTTCATAAATTGGGGTTCTTACCCTGTTTCGGTGGTCAATTAGTGTTTTGGTTAGCGGGGGTAGCGTTGTTGTTGTTTGGTGGATAAGTCTGAGCGACTGGAGGTTGTGCTGTAGCAAGCACTGCCTGTGGTGGGTAATAAGCCGCTGGGGCTTGTGAGTGAACAGGAGCATGTGTGGCTTGTTGATGGTAATACATAGGGGGTGAAACCAGAGGTGGATAGGCTGAAGGTACGTGACCATAACACTGTGGTGGACATGAGGGTCCATGAGTGTGGTGGGGGTGGGCCATGGGAGCATACGAAGTTGTAGCTCCGGAGTGAGATGTGGCCCGTGAAAGATTCGGGCCAGTATTATTGCGCATAATGGAAAAGGGTTGGTTGTGGAATGCAACTTGTCCAATGATGCCATTGGCAGTGTGGGATGCCCTCGGTGCATCATGGAGGGATGGATCACCGTGCGGGGCATTAGGTAAAATAGTTTATAGATATCCTGACTGGGCATATATGAGGTCGAACTGCTAGGCTTTTAAGATGGCTTCTTCTTCTGACTAGGGTCGTTCATAAGCTACATCTTTGGCTATGAGGGGGAGGAGTGATTTGAGGAACCAATATAAAAATATACGGTCATCAAGCTTTATCTTGCAGAGGCTACGACGCTTACGCCACTCATGGATATGATCAGTGATGTGTGTAGCGGTGTTCTGTCTACAAGACAAAAGTATTTCCACTCCTGCATCATAGCATACAGGTAGTTGAAAGAACTAGAGGAAAGTTGAGGCAAGGGACGTAAATGTGTTGTGGGTCCCATGTGGCTGCTCAATGTACCACTTGGCTGCAGAGCCAGTGAAAGTTCTTTGTAAAAGTATCAATCTAATGGATTCATCTACTATGGAGTTAGAGGAACACCATAGGTGAAATGACATGATGTGGTTTTGGGGATCTTCCCCAGCTTTTCCTTCAAATTTTGGGATATCTGAGGGGAGCTTTCTGGGCATGGGTGGCCATGTAGAGTTGTGTCTGATAGGGTCGTTGGTTAACCTTGCCAGGTCTAGAAGGTTTAGACTAGCCATGTATGGCAGAATGGCAGATGGGTGTGGCATGGTCACTGGGGCATAGCTATTAAGAGTAGCATTATGGAGAGGTCCAGTGCCCCCTAAGGGTATGCTAGGTGTGAAAGGGATGTTTCCTCCAACCAATGTGGTGTGGGAGGGGCCTGTGCTCCCAAGTGCAACATGGGTTGCAGATGGGTTAGGGATGGTTTCGGTAATCCCTGGGATCTGGGTAGTGGTAATGAGAGGGGGGGTGACCCCCATGTTGGGCATACCTAATATAGGTGGTGGTCCTATGTTGGGCATGCCTAAAGGTGGGGTGGCCCCTATATTAGGCATGCCTAAGGGGGTTGTGACTATCGTGGTTGGCACAGTAGAAGTGGGGTTTGTTGATGTAGCTCCAAGAGCACTGGTGAAAAGGGGGTCATATTGTGATCCAGCCATGGGGTTGGTTGGTGGTGTCACAGTAGGATGTTCGGATTCAGCCTCAAAATCGGATGTAAAATGAGGCGCATCAGAATTAGATGATTGGGTTCTATGCTGATGATGTGTGGAGTCAAGGGATAAAGATCTACGTCTATGATGTGTAGAGTCAATTGTACCAAACTAAAGGGGTTCACCCTGAAAATGGCAGGATCGTCTTAAGTTCTCAATGGTGAGAGATGTGTAGAAATGCCAATGGATGGTGGTGAGATAAAAAAACTGAATACCCTAATGCCACGATGTGTGCAGGAGGGGAGTATGAAAAAACAATGGCTCTGAAGCCAACAACCAACCTCAAAAGCACTTATTATAACAGTTGTACTATAATAAGTGGATGAATTAAGAAAAGTGGTCAGAATACCAAAAATCAAATGGTTCCTAGAAAAAAGCAGTGCTTACTAGACCAAGGGGGTAGCAGAGCATGCAAACACCTAACTAAAAGTTGTATTATGACTCAATGAAACATATCCTCTGCAAGGTGATGAAATCCAAGTCAGAAAATATGAGTAGTGGAATCAAAGGCTGGATATCCCTCTACCGGGAGGGACACCGGGTAGATAATCCTAAAAATTGGTCACTAAGATACCCCGTTCATGACACGTTCGGTTGGGTGAATCTATAGTTTGGTTCTATCACCGTTGTACTCCCATACGGGTGGTAAACCGAGAACTGTGAAAGGTATCCTTCGGTTACTGAATGGATAGCGGTATTCCACTTAGGCTTCAGGAACCAGTATGGCTACTTCAACCCTCCTAAGGGAGAGGCCTTCCCGATAAATTGGTGTATAACTGTGTCAACAAATAATAAGGGATTTTTGGGACCCTAGAAGTCAAAACACTATGTCTCAGATGTAAATAATTGAGGGGTTTTATTGGAACACCTATCCCCCAAATCCTACCTAACTACAAGATTCTTAAAGTGTTCCCCAAGTGGGGTTAAAGTGTTGGTTGAGTTTAGGTAGATTTTAAGGCTCGGTTAATTAAAAATGTGGCAGATTGGGTGTAAGTGCGATTATTTAACTGAAAATGAATTTGCCTCGCGTGGGCGATTGATTACAAATTAAAAACAAGATGATTTCAATTTGCAAAAAAAAAAAGGTTTTTTCTCAAATGTAAATGCTTCAATAACCTTTTCAAACAATATGGATTCTTTAAAAAGTAAAGGAAATAACAGATGTAAAAATAAATGGATTTTTAGAGTCTTTCTTGGGTGAAATATCAAGCAATTCAGAATTATGATTCTAACTTTACTAAATATGAAATTTCTAATATGAAAAAGGCTTAACAAATATTTCTTTCACTTAACTGAAAATTTTCAGAAAGATGTAGTAAAGCAAATATCAGAAAAGTGTAGCTAGCAAAATGGGTGTAAGTAAATAAGCATACTAAAAATATGATGAAAGAGATAGCAATGCATGCAGACAGGAGTCTGTCAAGTGCTACAATTACAAGCCAAAAGTAAGCAAAACTGTTATGAGCATAAAATATAGTATGAAAGGGCCGACTACAATGGGTAGAGAATGAACTGAAATGATAAATAAGAGAAAATTATATGAAATATTTATTAAATCTAATAGGATATTTGGATTCCTTGTTCAAAAACACCTAATTTGAAAAAAAAAATCATCTCAAATGGAGTTTGGGAGAGGGAGATATGGCCGTTTGAAAGTTCAGTCGCGCTGCCAGAAAATTACATCATGGGTTTCAGGCTAAAAGTCGCGATGGACCATGCAGAAAAATGTCAAAAAGTCACGATGGACTACGTGGAAGAAAGGCACATAGTCACGATGGACCACACGGAAAAATGGCGAAAAGTCACGATGGACCGCGCAGAAAAATGGCGAAAAGTCGCGATGGATCACACAGAAAAAAAGCGCACAGTCGCGATGGACCGCGTAGAAAAATGGCAAAAAGTCGCGATGGACCACGAGGAAAAAAGGTGCACAGTTGCGATGGACTGTGCAACTGTGGGTGCTGAAAGTTGCGATGTATGGATGGAAATCTGCCGACGAAAAACAAACCCAAAAATTGAAATTTTGGGCTGTAGAAAGGGCCAATGGCTAGGGCAGCTAGTAAGAAGCTGACTAGTATGGCAGATCTACAATTTTAAATGGAAAGAACAAGTAAAATAAAGATCTAAAACAAATATTCAAATTTCGAAACCCAGCGGAGTTGCCAAAAAACTGTTGCTTGGTTTTTCAACTAAGCATGTGCAAGGATGCACCTATTAATTTGTAATAACAGTCTACGAATAAAAGCAAAAACAATTATAAATCTAATCTAACATTAACATAAGCATGTGTAAATAAACAAGAACTAAATCAATAACAAGAGATATATGGAAGAACAAGAGTAAAAAAAATAGATTTTTTGTATTACGTCAAAGGTGAGGATGTTTGGTGTTGAGCAACTCCAAGGTTGAGGTGCTCCAAGCTCCAATGGTCTCTTCTCCAAGATGCTGAAATGGGGGTCTTCAAACTCAAAATGGGAGGCAATGGCTCTCAATGGGAATTTGGTAGCATAAGGATAGGATTACATGTGGATGGAAAGTGAGGAGCCCCTCTCACATTTTTATAGTTTTTGGTGATGGGGAATACCATTATGGTTTTGAGGAAACCAATGGTATTAACCAACATGGTTTAGGTCTCTTTTTCTCTTTTTTTCCTTTTTTGAATATTTTTTATATTTTTATTCCATTTTAATATTTTTGGGAAATTTTGGACCCTTTTTGAGGGTTTTTTGAGGAAAAATATATATTTTGAGGGGAAAAAAGGTGTATTGTGGTCTTTTGGTGACCTTTTGATGGTTTTAGAGGCTCAAATGGTGGAAAAGTGGACAAATGGGTCATGTGAATAAGGGAATGAGCTAGTGAGCAATTTTGGGGTGTTCACACTATTCAACAATTTACAAAGTCCTAAACAGATCAGAAAATCACATTTATACTTCTGCATTATCATTTGTTAGCTAAAGAGTACTAAATTAACAATTTACAGAAAGTAAATTTATTACTTAGAGACTGAAATAACAAGTAGAACCTGTAACTGTAGATAGGGTGGACAAACACCCAAGGAGGCCTATTCCTCCCAACCTTCTCCAGAAGAAGCAGCCAATCTACTTGCCTCCTTTGGACCCCCAAGCCTGTTTACTAAACCACCAGGTAGATGAAATCTGTGTAGAAGCAAGGCACTCAACTTTGTATAACCAACAATCATAGAGACTTTCCAAAACCTCAATCTCTACTCTCAGCAGTAGAAACTCTACACTCAACAGTAATCAGGCAAACTTACACCATGATAAAAAACATAGCATATCCCCTCATTGAATCTCTTGGGTGCAAGCAGCAGAACCCCAAGGTAAATTTCCTCATCAGGAAAAGTGATGAACCTCAGTCCAAAATTCAATGGCTCTTAAAAAGATTTCCTAGGTCTTTAGTGGTCAGTTTTCAATAAATGAGCCTCAAGCTCCAGTCCCATCTTTCAGGGAACTATGACCACAATTCAAGGGAGTTGTCCTGTACCAACAGCTAGTTGCTTGCCTCATGAAGTTGCCATTTTTCCATTTCCTTCTACCCTATATTCCATTCCACCTAGTGGGTCAGTAAAACCTCTTTCAACAGTCTCCTTAGGTGTGTGTCTCCTATTTAATTTATTTAATAATAAAATATTATGCAAATAACTGTCATCCTTAGAAACTTGTCCAATATAAAACTTTACAATAAAAGTTAAGATAATGTTTCCAACATAAAATGTTTTTCAGAAAAAAGGAGTATGTTACAAACACCCCCACTTAAGATCAACATCGTCCTCGATGTTGCTTATTCTTTGTCAGAGCCTCCCTGAAACAAAACTGGATATGCTGCCCACATTTTACTTTCCAGTTCCCAGGTAGCTTCATCAGTGCTAAGGTGCTTCCATTTCACCTTTACCTGCCCTATGGTATGATTCCAAAGCATAGTTTCCCTCCTGTCAAGAATACAATCTAGTTCCACCTAAAAATCTCCTTTGGGTTTCACCTGTATTTCATTCCAATTCAGCACATGAGTAGCATCGTGCACATACTTCTTTAAAACAAAAATGTGAAAGACATTATGGATTCTTAAGTTAGATGGAAAAGCCAACTAATATGAAATAGGTCCAATCCTTGATAGGACTTCAAATGGTCCACAGTACCTTGGTGCTAGTTTAGCACAACTCCCAAGCTTTAAAGAACTTTTCTTGGATTTTACCTTTACAAAAACATGATCTCCAACCTGAAATTCTCTTTCAGTGCGTTTCAGATCTGCATAACTTTTTTTCCGATCTTGTGCAACTTTTAAGGTTCCTTGAACCTATTTCATGGTTAGCTCCATCTCTTTTAACAAATCTGGTCCTAGCATTAATCTGTCAACAGGGTTATCCCAAGAAATAGGAGTACAGCATTTTCTTCCATATAAAATCTCAAATGGACTAAGTCTAGCAGAAGCTTCATAATGATTATTGTTTGCAAATTCAGTTAAATGTAAATAATCTTCCCACTTAGTTGGATAATCTTTAACATACATTCGTAACATGTCTTCTAAAATCTGATTAACCCTTTCTATCCATTTGTTAGTTTGTGGATGGAAAGCAATACTGAAATTTAATTTACTATTTAAACCCTTAAACAATGTTCTCCAAAAATTTTCAGTAAACTTGGAGTCTCGATCAGAAATAATTACCTTCGAAATTCTGTGCAAGCGAAATATTTGCTTCATAAACACATCTGCAATGTTAACAATTTTGAATGTAGTCTTAACAGGAATAAAATGAGCAGATTTACTAAGTTTATCCACAACAACCATTATTGAATCATTATGTTTCTGATTCTTAGGTAAACCTATAATAAAATCAATACTTATAATCTCCCACTTCCATTCCGAAATTGGAAATGGCTGCAATAGGCCAACTGGGTGTTGATGTTCATCCTTAATGGTCTGACATTCAAAACACCTAGCTATGTACTCAGCCACTTCATTCTTCATGTTGGGCCAAAAATAATCCTTCCTTAACATAGTTATCATTTTCTGATAACTTGGATGTCCCGAATAAGGACTCTTATGAACTTCATCCAAAATCAGCAGCTTGACTTTGGACACATTAGGTACATAAATTCTATTTTTATAAGTCATTAAGCCCTTTTCATTAATGCTGTAATTTGTTATTAAATTCTCAGATAAATTTGCAGCAACCTTATCATGCAATTTTTGATAAGTTTCATCTTGCTTAATTTCTTCTTCAATATGATTTTCTAGATTTGTTTTAAACATGTTGATTGCTGCCACATAACTTAATTTGGCATTTTTGCTCAAGGCATTAGCAAATTTGTTTTCTTTACCTTTAATGTGTTGATTTTCGAAATCATACTCACTAAGGAAAGCTAGCCACCTAGCTTGCCTTGAGTTAAGATTTGTTTGATCCAACAAGTATTTTAAGCCCTTATTATCTGTCATTAGTACAAACTTTCTTCCAATCAAGTGATGGTGCCACATCTTTAGTGCATGTATCACAACTCCCAGCTCTAGATCGTAATTTGCGTAATTATTTTTGTGGATTTTTAACTTTCTAGTCTCAAAAGCAATAGCATGACCTTCTTGAGTTAAAACCCCTCCATGTCCATCATTACATGCATTAGTGCATACAACGAAGTCCTTATTAGGATCAACAATTTTTAAAATGGGTGTGATTGTTAATAATTCTTTAAACTTATTAAAACTTTCTTGGCATTTTTGATCCCATACGAATTTCTTCCCCTTCTTCTGCAAAGAAGTGATGGGATTCGAAATTCTAGAGTATCCTTCAATAAACTTTATGTAGTAACTTGTTATTCCCATAAATGAATGTACATCAGTTATGTCTTTAGGGATATGCCACTCATCAATTGCTCGTATTTTATCTGGGTCGATAGAAATTCCGTCTTTAGAGATTATGTGACCTAAGTACTATATTTTATCTTTATAAAAGTCACATTTACTGAACTTAGCATAAAGCTGATGTTCTCTTAAGACTTGTAGAATTATTCTTAAATCTTCGTCATGCTCTTCTTTAGTTTCTGAATAAATTAGAATATCATCAATGAACACAACTACAAACTTATCCAAGTACTTATGCAGAACATTGTTCATTAAACATATGAAGACTGTCGGTGCGTTAGTTAGCCCAAAAGGCATAACTACAAACTCATAGTGTCCATAATGAGTTCTGAAAGCAGTTTTGAATATGTCTTCATCCTTTATTCTAACTTGATGATATCTAGACCTTAAATCAATTTTAGTAAATATCTCTGCTCCACATACCTGATCGAATAGATCGTCAATGCGGGGCAAGGGATATCGATTTTTAATTGTCATTTTATTAAGTTGACGGTAATCAATGCACAGTCGCATGGTACCGTCCTTATTTTTAATAAAGATAACTGGTGCTCCCCAAGGCTACACACTAGGCCTTATGTAGTTTTTATCTATTAATTCTTTCAGCTAAGATTTTAGTTAATTTAACTCCAGAATATTCATTCTGTAGGGATCCTTTGAGGTTGTTACTGCACCCAGTACTAACTCAATGGTAAAATCAAGTTCCCTTTTCGGAGGTAATCCTGGAATTTCTTATGGGAATACATCAGAAAAGTCCCTAAGGATGGGTATATCCTCTAGTTTTGTATTATCTTCTTTAGATGAACATTTGTCATTAATAACATTAACAACAAACATTTTACAACCCTTTCTTGCAGCTCTCTTTACTTGTAAAGCAAAAATTTGCCTTATAGAAATCTTCCTATGAATTCTTTTTACTGTTTCAGTTTTTCCTTCATTATTCAAACAAGTAAAAGATTTCTCATAACAATTAAGTACTACTCTATGTTGTTCAAGCCAATCCATGCCAATCAACAAATCATATGACCCTAAGGGTAAAACATTCAAATTAACTTGCGTTTTTAGCTGACTCATAAATACATCACAACTTTTGACAAAGTCTATAACCTTTCTTTTAATGCCTGTTGCTAGGTGAATTAACCATGAATTATCAAATTTCTCTAACTTTAACTTACAACTTTTCACTAAATCGGGTGAAATGTAACTCAAACTTGCACCTGGTTCTATTAGAATGGAAATAGATTTGTTGTGTATCATACCTTCGATTTTGACCATAGATGTTTGATGATCTGCTTGACGATTTTCTAGCGCTGCATTTATCTTGGGCATTTCTCTTGCTACATCACCAACTGTAGGCTCCGCTTGTATGGTGTGAATGTTGTTGACTGTCTTTCTATTGCGTGGGCATTGAGCTCTAGTATGGGGTCCACCGCAATCATAACACTTCAACGGTGCTTTCTCTTCAACATACCTGGTGTTATTATTATTAGGCACATTCCTTGCAGCAGTAATGTTCTGTGGTGCATTACCTCTGTAATTATTATTATTTGAAAAATTTCTGTTATTAAATCTTTTCTTAAATTTCCATAATTATGATTAAAACTTTTCTTTTTATGCTCAAATTGATTAGACTTATTACTTCTCCAGCCAAATATTCCTTCTCTTTTTCTGTTTTGGTCAAAATAGAAATTAGCTTTCCCCATAGCCTCTTCCAAAGTGGAAGGGTTATCATATTCGATCCTGTCTTTTATGTTGAAAGGTGGACAACCTAGAAACCTTAGAAAACTTTGTACCTTAGGATTCTCTTCGACCATGTAAGGTACATACCTCAGCAAGCTAAGGAACTTGCTGCACAACTCCTTCATACTCAAAGTACCCAATTTTAAATCATAAAATTCTTTGGATTTATCTTCATAGTACGGTTCCGACAAAAAAAATTTCTTAAAATTTTTTTTAAACATACTCCAAGTTATGTTTCTTTCTTTTATGCTCTTAATTCTTTTAAGATCCTGCCACCAAATATCTGTCTTTTCGGTCAGATTGTAAATAGCCATCTTAGCTTTTAACTAAGAAGAGTAATCGTAAATATAAAAGTATTTCTTCATTCCAGACAGCCATGCTTCAACTGTCTCACCCTTTTCACTTTTGCCATTAATGGTTGGTGGCTTAATCTTTTTAAACTCTACTGTAATTTGTTCATGATGCTTATGCTTCCTCTTCTTAAAATAGCAATCACTGTCACTGCTGTCATGAACAGAATTACAATTACTTTGATCAGATTCAGATGAAGAATAACTATTACTTTTACCATTCCTTTCTTTCTTGTGTTTATGTTTGTGGGACATTGTCCCAGAATCATATTTTACTTCTGATTTCCTACCTCTTTCCTCATTATGATAATTCTCCATTAAAATCTGATTTAACTCTTCTTGCGCCTTCAAAATGCGTTCATTTTCTTCTTTAACAGTTCTTATCTTAGATTTTAAATCTTTTACTATGCATAGAAGTTTCGAAGATTGATTATTTAATTCAACATATATTCCTTCATGATTATTATTATTATTATGCTCATTATGATGAGGAAATCTGTCCTCTGCCGATTCCTCTGGTATATCCATACCTGCAATTGAAATGTCAAACTGTTCCGTACATAAACAAAATTAAATAAAGTCAGTAACTAAGCTATATGTTCTCATTTTATGTTTTGTGCATGTGAGCCTATTTCATGCCTAGAGTTTGAACTCGCGCTCTGATACCACATGTAGCATCCCAAAATTTACAAAAAATTAAAATTTTTCAACGTAGCATTTAATGCTTAAACTATCTGTGCAGAATTATAATTAATGCTTTCATGTCGTCATCCTGTAATAAATGTTTGTAACAATCATACAATATATTGTTTTGCGTCTTGTTGTGAAATGAAATTAAAGTCTACATTAATATGCCATTGAATGTTTTCTTGTCTTAGCTATATTTTTATATTACCTTTGTCAATACTAAATCAAACATTAAGGTTTATAAGCAATAACTGTTGTTCTTCTTTTGATGATGAAAGGGGTCCTAAGGGTACCTCGAGGCTTACTTAGCATTCATGCTAAAGCATCTAAACCCTCCTTTTCGCAGATTATAGGTAAGGGTGACACATCAGATCCAGTAGTAGATGTATAATTTAAAATGCACTTTCAGTTAGCCTTCAAAGGTTTTGTGTAAAGTTTCTAAGGTACTTATAAAGTGACTCGTCTAATGTTTACAGCTGTAAGCTATACATCTCATGCATTTCCTTGTTTAACATTAAAATGATGAAATAGAGAAATGTAGCATTTGTTTAGGATATTGCGATGCAATTATTTGTAAAAAGGATACTATGCCTTTATGGAACATAGGCTAAATGCATGATACTTTATTTCCCTACAACATGTGAATTACATGCAAATTGTCATGCGATTTCTTATAATAGATTATCTTTATACTACTTCCATGCTTTCCCTATAGTATGAACTATATATGACTTACAAATCATTCCTATAGTGTATACTATATACAAATCGTATGTAATTCCTATAACATATAAACTATATGCAAATTATCGTATAGTTCCTAATTGCATATAAACTATATGCAAGGGCTTGTGCATTGGTCCTATATACAAATTACTATGAAGGTATAATCACCATCGTGAACCCTTTTAAGACATAAGAACAATATCTAGTTGAATCGAATACCATACCATATACTATGACTTACGTTAAGATATATGTTAGGACAGGGTTGAAAACATATTCAATGTAGCAACGTGTGATAAGGATTGGGTATTAATGATGTAGTGGAAACTGTGCTGGCAGGCATTCGCATCCAACCTTGGCATTTATTACTCCTATCTACCAGCTCAGTGGAAAAACTCGGTGGTTGCCATCGTGGTGCTTAAGGTGAAGGCATGGTGAGCATGCAGTCGACGGGGTCAAGCTGGACATGGTTTTGTTTGGAGGTTATCTGAGCTGGTCTCCATGGTGGCAATGGTTCTTAATGTAGTCATAACTATGGTGGTTGCTTGGGAATACGAGGTGCTATGATATGTGATCTCCACCATTGATCTTGTGTTACTCTCGGGCTTTGGTACTTAACCCTAATCCTCCACTAAGTTTCGAGGTTGTCATTTCCTTTGGCATTTAATGTGTTAGAGAGTGGCTCGGTGGAGAGTCCGACAGGCCTGAGAAACTTCAGGGTTTTGTTAGCATATTTTGGGAGCTTCTCCCATGATTCGAACCCATGACATGAGGGTGATTTCTGATACATGGTGATAACTTAAGAGCCAATCTCTCGGTGGAAGTTTACTGCATTGTTTTGGTATTTGAATGTCTCAGGAAAATCACGTTGGTTGTAGTGGTGTTCAGCTTCGAAGCTAGTTCTTGAGGACTCCTTCCTCAATTTCAATTCCACGATTTGTAGGGAAAGGTTGAATAGACTTCGAGGTTCAACTGCACTGGTTTGATAGTTTAAGAGGCTAAGGAATATCGTCGGCTGTAGGTGTACTCGTCTTCAAACCAATGTTGCTTTTGTGAAGGTAATGTCTTTATCTTCTGGATTGTACTGTTACCTATTACATGTGTTCAATGGTTTTATAATGCACCCTTTTAACCCTCGACTGATTTCATGGCAGGTGCTTCACAACAATAAGTTGTTTGAGTTAAAGCTTTCATCGTGATGTTGCTTCATCAATTGGTAAGCTTTAGTGGTTTCCCCATAGGTTGCTCTTGGCATCTATTGTTCATTGTTTGGTGTTAGCCGATAGGCAGGGATTTGGAGAATTCGTACATTGTGATACTGTTTGTGTTTCAAAGGAAAAATGGAAAGATGCAGAGGTCTTTGGCCTAACTTGACATTAGCACTGGCAACGTTTCACTGTAGAAATTTTCGTTGAATGTAACAACTTTTTGGGAGGTTTAAACGTTCGGTCATTTGATAAGATGAGAAGGTTATGTTCCTATTATTGTAATGTGTTTGTGTTCGACTACGAGCAATGCTCCAGGTACTGTGTTCTTATAGTTTAATACGTAGCTAGAAAATGTATGGTAATATAACTAGCTTGGATTCTAAGGCTAAATTCTTGTTTTAAGAAAACTCAAACCTAAAGTCTACTTCGATTTGATATAAAGGATTGTTTGCAACTTCGAACCCTTAGTTCTGCCTGTAAATATGATGTTGTTATGTTTAAATATGTTGAAACCCATACGGCTTGTCTCTTGAACTATGAACTTAGTTTTGTTTATAAAAAAGGATAGTATTGATGGCAGTTGATTTTGTTGTGGCAACATATAGCAACATCAATACCTTTGTTTGGTTTAAACTGGGTTTAATACCCTCGGCTCATTCTGTAAGAAGTGGTGATTTTTATGTTTAACTAGGGTTTTGAGAGATGTTTCATTTCGTGAACATGGATAACTTGTGTTGATGCTAAAATAATTATAATACAGGATGGTTTAAAGTTTTATTTGGAGATTCGTACGAATATAAAGAAAATACTAAGGAACTTATAGCTATTTCTATTTTTCACAAAGAATCAAAAACATAAAATAATTAAACCCTACTTTAACCTATTTCTGCAATGGTAGAATTACTATAGTATCCGGATACTATGGTTACTTCTATGTTTTACAACTATTATATTTCATAATATTGATGAATGATTTCCGAAATGAAAAGATAGGGGTATGGAAATAAACATAGTACATAATGAAATAAAATTATTGTTTTAAGAGATTGGATTGTATTTAAAATAATAAAAGAATGAAAATGTTATCTATCTTTTACAAGGGTTGAGAAGCATAGAATAGTTAAATTATCAGTTTATTTTGATGCTACAAAAGTAGAGATAATGAAATGTTTAAATGATATGAAAACTATTTAATTTTTCTGAGTCTAGACATACGATAACTTCATGTTTGCAGAATATAACAATTAAGGAAAATTCTAAAGGAAACATAACATAACCATTTTCATTCATTGGACATTCTGTCTATCATTCATCTATCTAATATTTCCTCTCTGTACTAGAGTACTATACAGAAAACAGTATGGGGAAAAATACAATGGAGGCATTTTATCAATTCATATATCTATTCAGCAGTTTACAAAGTCCTAAACAAATCAGAAAATCACATTTATACTTCTGCATTATCATTTGTTAGCTAAAGAGTACTAAATTAACAATTTGCAGAAAGTAAATTTACTACTTAGAGAATGAAATAACAAGTAGAACCTGTAACTGTAGATAGGGTGGACAAACACCCAAGGGGGCCTGTTCCTCCCAATCTTCTCTAGAAGAAGCAGGCAATCTACTTGCCTCCTTTGGACCCCCGAGCATGTTTACTGAACCATTAGGTATATGAATTCTGTGTAGAATCAAGGCACTCAACTTTGTATAACCAACAATCAATAGAGACTTGCCAAAACCTCAATCTATGCTCTCAGCAGTAGAAACTCTGCACTCAGTAGTAATCAGGAAGACTTACACCATGATAAAAAACATAGCATATCCCCTCATCGAATCTCTTAGGTGCAAGCAGCAGAACCCCAAGGTAAATTTCCTCATCAGGAAAAGTGATGAACCTCAGTCCAAAATTCGATGGCTCTTAAAAAGATTTCCTAGGTTTTTAGTGGTCAGTTTTCAATAAATGATCCTCAAGCTCCAGTCCCATCTTTTAGGGCACTATGACCACAATTCAAAGGAGTTGTCCCATACCAACAGCTAGTTACTTGCCTCATGAAGCTGCCATTTGTCCATTTCCTTCTACCCCAGATTCCATTCCACCTAGTGGGTCAGTAAACACTCTTTCAATAGTCTCCTTAGGTGTTTGTCTCCTATTTAATTTATTTAATAATAAAATATTGTGCAAATTACAGTCATCCTTGGACACTTGTCCAATATAAAACTTTACAATAAAAGTTAAGATAATGTTTCCAACATAAAATGTTTTTCAGCAAAAAGGGGTATGTTACACATAAGCTCTTGAACAGAGTAAAGGTGGGATTTGAAAATAGTATTCAAGTTAATAAATAGGGTAAGGAATAAGTCCTAAACTTGTTTATCTTTTAAACAAAACCTTAACACGTCGATACAGGATTCACCTTGGTTGATCTATGATCCCAAGAAGAGAAGCCTGAACCCTATCAACATACAAAAATTTCTATTAAAAATCAATATGCAAATCATGCATAGTAAATTGATGCGACGATTCTAGGAAATAAATATACATTTATACATACAAAACATTTTTTTTTATAGGTAATTTTGGGGTTTTGACAACTCCCTATGAAACTCTTGGGCACTTCCTATCATTTAAGGATGGTACTTAGTGAAAAGTGGGTGGAACATAATCATTTCTCCTAACCTTGTGGTTATCTAACTAAGGACCTACATAGCATATCATATTATAATAACATCTTGGTAAGAGTGGCACCAACCAATTACGATAGCCCTTATGACTAGAAGAGGGCAATAGGCATCCCTTCTCATCATCTAAATCAATATTGTAGTGTCAACATCAAGTTTCTCTTGGATAATGTCATTAAGAGAATGCATTCGAATGATGAGGAATTATAGAGGAATATTAGGTGGTATCATCCTACTCAGATAGAATAAATAAATATTGCTCCGCGCAATAACACATTAGACTTAATTAAAATTGTATCCATTCTATCGATTGTATCTAATTAAGGTTCATGACCATTACCCAGGCTAATCATCTTTTTTTATTTGTTTGAGGGAAGTCTTTTGTCATAGAAATGAAGAGGAAGGGATTCATTTTTTATGAATGGTTCATTGTATTGAGGAAAATTTAGCATTCTTCACATAGCATTATTACACTAGAAAACACATATTTTTCATGTCCATAATGTCGGTACATCACGTGAATATCACAATTACATGGATGAAAGCATAATCACATGAATAGCATAATTACTCTAAATCTATAAACTCTAAATTAGATATTTCATGTATTCATACTCATTGGTGATATTATTTAAATGGTTTCTTTAGCTTGAAGAAAATCTTTGCTCCTTGTGGACAAGCTCAAAATCCAAAAAAGTAAACGTAAATATGTTTTTTTCCGATCTAACACTTATTTCATTAAATTTGGAATTTTTAGCCAAAATATGATTAAAAAAGTGTTAAATTATCCTTTCAAAGTTTCAATATCAATATTTCTAATGTGCAAAATTGGGTTCTAAAAGTAGTAGTATTGGGTTTGAAAAGTGTGTTTCTTCATTCCATTGATAGTGTGATTTTTGACAACTTCTAAAGCCTGAAAAATGCACTTTTTTATTCCAAAATTTCACCTTGAATTCCAAAAGTGCAATTATTTATTATGAAAGTGTGAATTTCAATTTGAAAATTGTATTTTTTTTTTTTCGAAAGGTGCAATCTTTGAATCTAAATAATGCAATTTTTCATTTCGAAAATTAAAAAACTTTGAATCTGAATAATGCAGTGTCTATAATATTCAATATCTTTATGATATATTGTACTTAGTGTTTGTCCTAGAACATTTTTTCAAGGTTTCTTACATTAATAATATACAGTAAAATGAGATAAAATATATAATGAACCTTAACAATAGTCTTCTTTTATTCCACACATAGTTTTTTATGAAAGAAAGAGTAACTGTATTAAGATATGGAAAAATATACAAAAGTAGCATAGCAAGTCTGCATTTTAAAGCAATTAAAAAATTCATCCATAGTCATTCAGAAATTCCATAGTTCCGAGAATTAAAAAACAATTTCTATCTTGTTGGGAAACCATGTCAAAGAACCGCTAAAACTCTTCTAAATACAATCTTTCAAACTTTGAAATATTGAAGCTAGACATGAAAGAAACTAAGAAATCCTAAAAATGAAACATCAAAAATTAGATTTATAAGACTATGCTATTTTTTAGTCTTAGGGTTGCAAAAGGTGGGTAGGAGGTCAATTCATAGTGTTTAGGAAAGTAGCTTCTAAGGGAACAACTTGAGGATCCCTATTAGCTAGACGTTCAAAGGTTCCCCCCAATTGCCCATCCATCCTTGTAATGAACTTCAAGAGGTAGGATTTCTACACCTCTAGGGTGTCCAATCATTCCTTCAGGTGGTGTAAGTCTTTGGCCCTTGCCCGCATACTGAGGGATACCATAGTTTTGGTGTGCCAATAGAGCTCCAGGGTACTATAAAAATAAGAAATTTGGGTTCTAGTGAAACCCAAGTATGGAATTATCCCTTGAATTTCCTTTTCAACCTCATCATCTTCCTTGTAGGTCCTAACCATATTAACCTCCACTTCCACCACATCCAAATCCACTTGCTCCTCCTCCGAGACTTCAATGTTGTAGAATTTTTTTTCTTCCATAGTAGCCTTGGCCATGAAAGTCAAACCATCCTAAGAAGGGTGTTAATTTCCATTGCGGGGCTTCATAACACCAGTAGTGAGGTGAGTTGAATACCCAAACACACCAAAATAGCAAACATATTTTTTGATTCAGTGAGAGCAAAGCTAGAATGAGAGGTTCGTTGCATTGTTTTCATTTATTCTAATGCTTACCATATTAATCACTTATGGATCTAGGCATGTTGAGATTTCATTACATGCAAGATCATCCTCCCTCGCGTGTTATATTTCACACTTCCCCCCCTCCAACATTACGTTACAATGTAGTTCGACTACTTACAATCTTCCTCAACTGCATAACTGTACCAGTAGTGATTTTATTTGAGGGTTGGGACTATTTGTTTAATGTCCATGGAAGATGGTCTTGTACCACCTTTTCTCTTAACTAGAAATCATCCACCTCTTCTAACACACTGTTATTTTGTATTCTATCCACTTGAGCTTCTGCTAGTATCAACACATGGGCCTCACTAATGCTAGACATCCCATCTCTTAACACATCGACATATTGTATTTTGTTGACCTGGGCCTATGCTGGTCTCACCACACATGACTCATTCATGATAGACATCCCATCGGGGGAATAGCTGATTCTTATTATTCCACACATATTAATTTAAAATAAGTGTATTTATATAGTAATAAGAAAGTATTTGTATTTCATGAGACCATAGATATCTTTCTACAACTATTTTATTTAAAATAACAATTAAGGTTATTAGCATAACTGTACAACTTAAATTATAAGAGATAACCTCGAAGGTGTAATTCTAAACATAAATAAGTTCCAACATATAATTATCCAAAACACAATTTATTGTAAAAATTCAATATGCTAAGACAGAAAATAGCAGCATTACATTCCATTTCACAATTATAGCATATACAGGATCACTGAAGAAACAACAAGCATAGCATAAACACAAGAGACACAGATTTATCCTGGGAAACCCTCATCGGGTAGAAAACCCAGTAAAGCTTCCTCAATATAGATGACCAGCAATATACAAAGATGCAAACCAAAGACATGATCTCCTTCACCACCATAGCAGACCTCTCCTCCACAAGTGCGCCTCCCTTGAATGAGTGAGTGTATCAAATGAGGAACACACCTCCTCTATTTATACACTACTCTGACATATCTTTTACACAAGTACACGTAGGCTCGTATTTAACCAATGGGTTAAATACCCCACTACAACTGACTGGGCCGACCCCTCTAGGGTGGTCTAATGACCATTTGACCCACATAACACATAAAGGGCCGACCTCCACTAGGGAAGTCTAATAACCCAAGTTACCACATTCCGATGGAGGAATAAACATCTCCGGATATACAATAAGATCTTTTACGGAGGAATGAAACATCTCCGGAATAAATAATATACAAATATAATATTCTTTGAAGTTACAATATCTCAACACTCCCCCTTAACGAGAAGGATATTATAACAGCATCTGCACGAGGAAGGAGTCATCAACATCATACATGATACATCTATAAATCACTGGAAGCTTTCTCAACATCATCAGTAACTCAAGCAGTTACTGGAACATCTTCAATACTGGAACATCAACATCTTCAGTACTGAGTCTTTATCTTCTGCAGCACTCAAACAGCTACAGCAACATCAATGTCTGAATCCTTACGATTGTCGGCATCTTCATCACACGATCATCAGCATCGTCATCACACGATCATCAATATCATCACATCATACGATCATCAGCATCGTCATCACACGATCATCAGCATCGTCATCACACGATCATCAGCATCGTCATCACACGATCATCAGCATCGTCGTCAGCATCGTCATCACACGATCATCAGCATCGTCATCCCACGATCATCAGCATCATCAAAGAATGATGTAAACCAGTCATGTATATTTTGAACCGAAGTCCAGGGACGATCCAGTCCTATCATGATCTCGGAGACCTCACGTCTACGGCTCAGTTTACAGGACCAAAGTCCAAGGATGATCCAATCCTTACCGTACATTTAGGACAGTGTCCAAGGATGACTTAATCCTCCACCGTCTTTTAGGACCACATCCAAGGATGACTTAATCCTCCACCGTCTTTTAGGACCACGTCCAAGGATGACTTAATCCTCCACCGTCTTTTAGGACCACGTCCAAGGATGACTTAATCCTCCACCGTCTTTTAGGACCACGTCCAAGGATGACTTAATCCTCCACCGTCTTTTAGGACCACATCCAAGGATGACTTAATCCTCCACCGTCTTTTAGGACCACGTCCAAGGATGACTTAATCCTCCACCGTCTTTTAGGACCACGTCCAAGGATGACTTAATCCTCCACCGTCTTTTAGGACCACGTCCAAGGATGACTTAATCCTCCACCGTCTTTTAGTACCACGTCCAAGGATGACTTAATCCTCCACTGTCTTTTAGGACCACGTCCAAGGATGACTTAATCCTCCACCGTCTTTTAGGACCACGTCCAAGGATGACTTAATCCTCCACCGTATTTTAGGACCTACGTCCAAGGATGACTTAATCCTCAACCGTACATTTAGGACCTACGTCCAAGGATGACTTAATCCTCCACCGTACATTTAGGACCTACGTCCAAGGATGACTTAATCCTCAACCGTGCATTTAGGACCTACGTCCAAGGATGACTTAATCCTCAACTGTCCACCAAGGACTTCATTCTCGAAGACTTACATCTACGGCTCTTCTTTAGGACTGAAGTCCAGGAATGATACAATCCCTTCACATGTTCATCAAAAACTTCATTCTCGAAGACTTACGTCTATGGCTCTTCTTTAGGACTGAAGTCCAGGAATGATCCAATCCCTTCACATGTTCACCAAGAACTTCATTCTCGAAGACATATGTCTACGGCTCTTCTTTAGGACTGAAGTCCAGGAATGATGCAATCCCTTCACATGTTCACCAAGAACTTCATTCTCGAAGGCATACGTCTACGACTCTTCTTTAGGACTGAAGTCCAGGAATGATGCAATCCCTTCATAACATGTATAACAAAACATGTATCATCATCATCAAAACATGTATAACCACAACATGTATCATCATCATCAAAACATGTATATCCACAACATGTATCATCATCATCAAAACATGTATAACCACAACATGTATCATCATCATCAAAACATGTATAACCACAACATGTATCATCATCATCAAAACATGTATAACCACAACATGTATCATCATCATCAAAACACGTATAACCACAACATGTATCATCATCATCAAAACACGTATAACCACAACATGTATCATCATCATCAAAACACGTATAACCACAACATGTATCATCATCATCAAAACATGTATAACCATAACATGTATCATCATCATCAAAACATGTATATCCACAACATGTATCATCATCATCAAAAAACTAACATCAAAAGCATGTATACATCTATCATCAGAAACTAACATCAAAAGCATGTATACATATATCATTAGAAACTTAACATCAAAAGCATGTATACATCTATCATCAGAAACTAACATCAAAAGCATGTATACATCTATCATTAGAAACTTAACATCAAAAGCATGTATACATCTATCATCAGAAACTAATGTCAAAAGCATGTATACATCTATCATCAAAAGAAAGAATATAAGAGTCCTAAATCTAAATAATTCTAGGTAACTAAGTGCAGTAAATAGGTAACCTCATCATTGATGAGATAGACTTGTTATCGGATACTGCGCTACTCCCCCTTTCGAGGAGGGTCCTTCTGAACTACACCAAGCTTGTCTCGGAAGTGTTCAAACTTTACTCGAGACAGAGGTTTAGTCGAGATATCAGCAATCTGATCCTCAGTGCTTATATATATACAAGCTTGATAGCTCCTCTTTGCACCATATCTTGTATATAGAAGTACCGGATCTCTATGTGTTTTGACTTATCGTGGAACACAGGATTTTCAGTCATCTTAATGCAGTTGTGATTGTCACACATAATCACAGTGGGATCCATTTCTAAGTCAAACACTCCACATAAAATCTTCTGAAGCCATACTGCTTCACAGCTGGCATAGTAGACAGCCATATATTCTGCTTCAGCAGTACTGACAGCCACACTAGATTGTTTCTTGCTGAACCATGAGATCATGGTAGATTCAAGATTATAACATCCACCTGATGTACTCTTTCTGTCTGAGACACTTCTTGCCCAATCAGAATCTGAGTAACCATGTAAACAGAGTTCATGACCTCTAAGATAATATAGACCAAAAATCTAAAGTACCTTTTAGGTACCTCACTACATGCTTTGTAGCTATTAAGTGAACCTTTCTAGGTTCTACTAGATACTGACTTAGGGTATTTACACCAAAGCATATATCTGGCCTAGTATGACCCAATGAATTGTCTATATAAAGTTGCGTCCACTAAATACGATGAGTCATTAACTAATAACTTCAAGTTGGAGTCCATGGGAGTGGCCATGGCTTTATACTCCAACATATCAAATCTTTTTAGAGACTTCACAGCATACTTACCTTGATTTAAAAGATTCCTTTTGGATCTTGCCATACTTCTAAGAAGTAGTGCATTAATCCGAGATCTTTCATTTTCATTTCTGCAGCCATTTTCATGACCTGTTTCTCATTCCTTGTCAAAAAGAGATCATCGTCATGCAATAATGGTATGATAGGTTCATCATCCACAACCTCAAGGTTTAGGAATAGCTTTACTTTTGGTAAGGACCAGGCTTTGTCATGAAGCTATCAATTTACCATTATTCACACTCTGCATTGAGTGATCTTCTGCATATCTATCTGTGCCATCTCTCGTCAGATGGGTCTACTAATATGAGCCTCAAAATCAATTGAACTCTGTGGTGAGTTCCTTCTTGCATCCATGTCATATGTGTATAGAAGCCATATTCAACCTTGTAGCAAAGGTTGAGATCCACATCACCCATGATGATCATTAAGCTCATCAATTGACTACCGATCCTGCGTACCCATACAGAACCTGATTACATTATTAAGAGAATGGTAAAAACATCTCATCATGATTCTCTTCCTCTTTCTAAGAGAATCTCTTAACCATAAGCTTTCTATAGTGTGTTTGATTTGTAAATCCTTTTGTTGAACATCCATCGCTTGTTCATCATTCATCATGATTTTTTCTACAAATCAAAATTAAGTATAGGATTAGTAATACTTCATAATCATCAAATCATATTGACATAATAACCTATTATGCATACAGATATCATTTACATAGTTATGCAACTAATTTGACCAATACTTTGGCACAACGCTTTCCCATATCCTGTATGCATACAGTGGCTATCTAGATGCCTTCCATCTCTACCAAAACATACTATCGAGAGTGTGCACAGCTCTCGGCATGTCAGCAAAGGGGTTTCATTCTAGACAAGCAATAATGGAATGTTTGTTCAACTTACCAATCATATGCACATTAGTAGTATATTGTTCAATGCTCTATGAATGTTTATACTCAGCATTATATATTCTAGGAATACAAATATGCATACAACCTATTACAGGCAATATCATTACTATTTCAAATAACAACTCAAATACTTATCTTTTATGTTTGTGTGGTTGCCTCCCGCTTGATATTCTGTATGTCTTTTGAACTTCTATTCATTCTGTACCACTGTGCATGCTCAAGAGTCATCCTCATGATCTCATGCACAAACATACACTCATTAGTATATGCTATCAAAACATTATAGTACTAAATAATCTTGAAAATGTGTAGTCATGATTATAGTTAATAAACATTAGTATTCAAGATTTCAGGGAAGTCTTCTTTTACTCATGCATATCATCAATCAAGATATAATATGCATAATCCCTTGATTACTAACTTTATGAATAAGCATAACCAATCATTCCAAGTATACTTATATAAGGGATCCTAACACAAGGTAGATTCATGGGAAACATACCTGGATTAGTATACCTACTTGGTTATGTACAACACACCTAAACAATCTCTTCAATTATTTAGAGATCCTGAGCTAGAACCTGCATGTCTCATAGGTTAAGCATAATATAACAAAGTCATACATACCTCGTAAGTAGAACAAAGATTATGGATGAGTCTTTGTCTTCATGTTTTCATGGTCATGGAACCTGATTTGTCTTTTGTGATGTACCTGTATCTTGTTAGCAGACAACATCAACCTCACACAACATCATAGTGCATTAGTACAATCATAAGTGTCAACACCCTAACCAAGAATATCTTCTATCATGCATTCATAATTTTGTTAAGGTTATACGACAAATCTAAAATCAAAATTGTACTAACTGTAATAACCTGAAGACAAACATACCATAAACTTAATCATGGACAAATATCAAAACATACCTCGATGAGTCATACCTGTCGAGATCGCTTATATTCTTCTTATGTAAGGCCTTATCCTCATCTCCCTCTGAGACAGGAACTTATTCACTTATGCAGGTGACCAATCCATCTTCTTCTAGGATTAACCCAATCCACTTGATTTGCAAGAACTGGACCTGGAGCTGGATATGGGTTTGTCAGAGAAACCCAAAAATTCAAACTTTGAATTTCAAACTTCCGAAAGGATAGAAATATGCGCCTTGATGAGCTGATCAAACTGGTATATTCAGAATTTGAAGACTACAAAGTTTTACTCCTCAATTTTGCCTTTGAAACTTTCGGATTCACTGGACATGACCCTGAACTGGGGTTTGATGAAGCCCACTCTTTTGCCCCATCAAAAGGTCTGATCCAAAGCTCTAAGCTTCTATTTTTCTGAGGAGCTTCCAGCTGTGGTCACAGATTTAAAAAATTCCCATTTTTACAGAAGCCCTAATTTTCCACTTTTCTGATCAAAGTCCCGAACTAGGGTCTAATCAAGCCCGGCCTTCTGCCCAACCAAAAATTCTGATCTTGGTCTCTAAATTTCTATTTTGATGATTAGCATCCAGCCGTGGTCTCCGATTACAAAAATTCCAACTTTCTTCAAAGCCCTAAATTCTGGAAGCCATGAATGAAGGTACCAAAAAATAATTCTGTTTTGACAGAAATATGTACCTGATTGTTTCTAGTGTAACTCTGAAATTTTTGATCCACAGGGTCTGAAAACGTTTTCTGAGATAGCCTGACCTGTTACATTTCCATCCTGACAGGTCTGACCTCAATTGGATGTTCTGAGAGAGAGTTATGCCAAATGTCGCAACGTGACCTGTTTTGGGAAAATAGAGGAGAGCGAACTTGTACGGCGTGCCACGTGTCACTGTTTGACCTTCGGCCTCTGAAAAAGCTTTCTGAGATAGCTCGGCCTATCATATTTCCATCCTGATAGGTCTGACCTCAATTGGATTCTCTGAGAGAGAGTTATGCCAAGTGTCGCAACGTGACCTGTTTATGGGATAATACAGGAGAGCGAACTTGTACGGCGTGCCACATGTCACTGGTTCAACTTCGGCCTCTGAAAAAGTTTTCTGAGATAGTACAGTTTGTGTACTACCTGTCACTTTTCACGAAATTTCATTTGGAGCTTCCTAGCCCAAGTTACGAGCTTTTTCCCAAGGTCACCTGATTTTGACTCAGATCTGGAAGAGGCAGAAACCCTCTATTGTACAGATCATAACTCACAAAGTACAACGAATTAGAGGTTGTCCTTTGGACACAAGGTACCTGGAGATTTTAGCTTCGTCCTGTAACAATTTCAGATCCGAAAACTTCGCCAAAACGGATTTATAGCGAAAGTTCTACAATGACTGGTTTTTTCTATGTAAAACCCTAACCTTCAAATTGTCGTAAGTAAAGCAAGTGTCTTTAGTGCCATACCTTGTCTTCCTTCAGGTTAGCTCTGATACCATGTAAAAATTCAATATGCTAAGACAGAAAATAGCAGCATTACATTCCATTTCACAATTATAGCATATACAGGATCACTGAAGAAACAACAAGCATAGCATAAACACAAGAGACACAGATTTATCCTGGGAAACCCTCATGGGGTAGAAAACCCAGTAAAGCTTCCTCAATATAGATGACCAGCAATATACAAAGATGCAAACCAAAGACATGATCTCCTTCACCACCATAGCAGACCTCTCCTCCACAAGTGCGCCTCCCTTGAATGAGTGAGTGTATCAAATGAGGAACACACCTCCTCTATTTATACACTACTCTGACATATCTTTTACACAAGTACACGTAGGCTCGTATTTAACCAATGGGTTAAATACCCCACTACAACTGACTGGGCCGACCCCTCTAGGGTGGTCTAATAACCCTTTGACCCACATAACACATAAAGGGCCGACCTCCACTAGGGAAGTCTAATAACCCAAGTTACCACATTCCGACGGAGGAATAAACATCTCCGGATATACAATAAGATCTTTTACGGAGGAATGAAACATCTCCGGAATAAATAATATACAAATATAATATTCTTTGAAGTTACAATATCTCAACATTTATGTCAAACAATCTTAAGTATTAAACGTGATAGTATTAAAACACTACTACAAGCTTCTATCTTCATAAAACTTTGAATAATACTACATACAGAGTGAAATATTGATAGCATTTCTCCAACTCATCCTAAATATATTAAGTTGAAATAGTTTGTTGGGATAAGAACCCATCAACCTATATCCATATGAACATCCATCGCACTCTTGACATTAATCCCCCATCTACTTTTGATGTTCATGATCCGGATTTTATGAGCAGAACGAAATGAATACAGATTATTATCAGATGCTTAACACAAAATAATAGAGACAGTAAAACTGGTTTTCTATTCAATAAGGGAATAAGCTAAAACTGTAAAATGCAGCGGAAAACAAGCTTGCTGGAATGGTGGTGGCTTATCTCTGAGAAGAGATGTGATGGCTACGCTCATTCGCAAGAAGATGAATACAAAGAGAGGCCCAAAGGGCCTATTTAGTATAAGCATGAGGGAAAGAATCCCAAACATCCAAAAACATAACCCTAGAAGATGAACCGTCATAAAGTTTGCAGCCCCAAGGTGGTTAGTTGAATAGTCAACTTCCCGGGGTCATAACTTTTGCATACGATCTCCATTTGGGGCACTCGGTAGCCCGTTGGAAACGTCTATCCAAGATTTACAACTTTCAACTAGGACCAAATGAATGTCAAAAGAAACCATCTGGCCCCCCAAATCACCAAAAAAGTTCGTTTAGGGCCTCAAAACGACCCTAGAAGTTCAGGACCCGAAAAAACTGCTAAAAATACAAAATTACCAAAATTGCCAGACAACTGTTTTGAGCCAGTTGGAAAGGTGGGTGGCCACTGATATCCACTTGGATCAATCCTCCCTCCTTAGGAAGAAATGGTCTCCATTGCATTGAGTTCCCCCATCAAATGAGGAAATTTCTGCTGAATTTGGCCCTGGATTAGCCACTTGCCTTGGTGCAGGAGTTGCCCTGCTTTGACAACTCGATAAAGCTGGATCCTTTGATTTCATGTGCCCTTGATCTGGGTGTCCACAATATGATCATTGGATGCCTGTTGCAGGAAGTCAGGGTTGAGCTCTGTTGGTGTCAACTACTCTGCTATCTCTGAGGTGTCTAATAATGGTGCGAAATATGGCCAAAGGAGAGCCACGTTGAAGACTGGATGCAGACCAAGGAAGGGGGAAATGTTGAGCTCAAAAGCATTGTCACCCACCGCCTTGGTGATGGTGTACGACCCATAACGGAGTAGGCGAAGCTTCTGATGGGGAACTGTAAGGCATTCTTTCTGCAAATGCAACCAAACTTTGTCACCCACCTGAAACATATGTGGCACCCGATGTTGATCATGGCGCTGCTTGTACTTGGCATTAGACTTCTGTAGAATATCCTGAACTTGTTGGCAAATATGATGGATCCGTTCAATGAACCGGGTGGATTTGTTAGCTTCTGGGGACGAGTCGACCGAGGTGGTCTCCAGGGGAAGTGCAACATCTATGGGGCCCAATGGTTGGAATCCCAACCCCACCTAAAAGGGGCTATGGCCAGTTGAGCTATGCAGGGATCAGTTGTAGCTATGCTGGACATAGGGAAGACTCTCATCCCATGTGCGGGGGTGTGTTGAATTGTACATGCGTAGGATATGTATGACCATCCAGTTGACGACCTCAATTTGGCTGTCTGTTTGGGGGTGGAAGGCAGTGGATTTGGTGAGCTTGGTATCCAACAGTGACCAGAGGCTCGACCAAAATGTGCTGAGGAATCGACTGTCACGGTGTGAGATAATGGTATGTGGGATCCAAAAATGTAACCATACTCATTCAAAGAAGAGCTTGGTAGTGGCTTCTACTGTGATGTTCTTCTTGCAGGCGGCTAGAATCACCATCTTGGAAAAGGGATCAACAACCACAAAAACACAATCGTTTCCCCTCTTGGTGGATGGGAGGCCCGACATGTAGCCCATTGAGATGGATTCATACGGCCTGTTAGGAGTAGGAAGAGGGGTGTACAAGCCATGTTTCTTAGTGGTCGGTTTGGAAATAGCACAAGAGGTGCAAGACCTGATATACTTGTCGACATCCTGTCGAAGTTTCGGCCAGTAGAAATGTTTCTGCAGCACTGCCACTGTCTTTTTGATGCCAAAGTGTCCTACCACCCAACTGTAATGAGCTTCCCAAATCAGCTTTGTGCGGTCACTTGATGGAAAGCAAGAGATGGCCTAGATGGCACAACAATCCGTCCTGAAGATGGAAATTAGCAACCACTGAGTTGGTGCCCAACATTTGGTAGGTGGTGGAGAAGTCATGGTCTGTCTCGTAGAGATGGGGCCATCCAAAGGTCTCGTGGCCGCAAGAGTCTAGCACCGTGGTGAGTGCCCTGACTGGAGGTCGATTGAGGCAGTCATCAACTCGGGTGGTACTCCCTATTTTATATTTGATGTTGAGGTGGAATTGTTGTAAGTATGTTGACCACTTTTGATGGCGGTCATTCTGCAACTTTCCTTAGGTCTGCATGAACTGTAGGGGCTTGTGATCAGTGTGGATGACTATCTCCTTCCCAAGAATGTAATGTCTCCACTGGCAGAAGGCTTGCACAATGGAGTACATCTCTTTGTCATAAGTAGGGTACTTACGAATAGTGTTTGCACTCAGTAAATTTTTGGATAATTATCTTCTAGCGACATTGATGGTGCAAAAATAGACCAATTTGCATAATGGAGATTTCAAGACTTGGCCAAGAAGAAGCATTTATCCTCGGTGTGCGACACTATGATTGCAAAAGACCTTGATATATCAAATAAAGATGTTTAGCTGCAGCTAACTGGTTTGAAAGATATTGAAATCCTTGTGGAGAGAGGAATACACGGCTATAGTAAAAAAGGCCACAGTGTCACTTGGTTGCTGAATTTCTGACAGAACGGAATCTATGCTCTCTAGCTTTGACAACAGTAACGATAGTGGAGCATTACAGATAATCCTTCAGTCATCTGAGATTTCGACGTCTGTGTCTTCCTCTGACAGCAACAATATTAGCAGTGACGGCGATGAGAATGGCAGCAATGCCAAGAATCCAGGAGATCAAGAGTTTCTAATATGAGATGCCGAGGTCTTCTAAACAACGACTATCATAGAAATCATCAGAATGGATTTTAGACAGAGAAACTATGACAAACTAAACAAATGTGGACATAATGCTAATCCCGTTGATTTGTCAATAAATAAGCTAAAAAATATTAAATTTTCAGTTGTCACGCCAGATACTATGAGATTTATCGCCATTGACCCAAAAGCTGCACTCAAAATGACAAATTATAAAATTTCTACGCCCACAAAATCAAACACGATATCAGTGCTCCAGTGCTAAGCAGCAATTCCCCAAGGGAGATAAATGGCGCTTAGTAATTTCGCAGCAACAGCTTGCATGGAGAAACGATGAAAAAGGCACGTCTCTTTGGACCTTAAGCTCTGAAATCATAGGGGAGGTGTAGCCATGATTGTGTCCCTATTAATGATGAATGCTGCAGTTGTATATAAGGTTGTTGTCGCTATTGATGATAATATTGGGAAAATTTCTTCCACCAGTGGGGGTGGGAATGTCCAGTAAAAGGGTAAATTTCCATCAAGTTGTTAATACGTTGATAATTGTGTATTCCATTTTCAATGTGATCCAAGCCGAACAGGTTCTAATTGCTGTAGATTAATGGTAGCCTCTATTAAAACCGCATCCAACACACCATTGCTAAAGTGTAAGTCAAAATGATCGAGATCGTAGAACATGGAAGATCCATAGTCACTTGCAAACCAGAAGCGAACAATATGCAGAAGATGAAGAAGAAAGAGATGGTAAAAATCTTTGATCCGAAAAGAAAATAGTAGAAATATTAAACAAGGAACAGATTCTTGGTTGATCGACCATTAGAAGAAGATCAATGGTCTTCAATTCACCTTGCACCGTCTACATGCTCGGGAGATAGAAAAATTAGTGGTTGCGGAATACAAACCACCATCACATGTGCCCACTCTTGATACATCCGCATATGGAAAAGTGGTATTGCAAACCACTTAGAAAGCTATGTGGAAACAACTTACGTGGCACCCAAAAGCATTCTCTATTTATTGGTGAAACTCGTCATTTTATTTGTTTCAAGAAAGTGAACGGAGGAAATAAAAAACATAAGAGAAGCTAAGGCATAAACCCTAACGTCGAATGGAAATACCATTTTTTCCAATCAATGATTGGAAGAGGTTTGACATTTTGCATTTTAAAAGAAAGTTGTTGTCGCAATTTCTTCGAGAAGAAAAAAACAGCCAGCTACGAGCTCATCCTCCTTCAAGTTTCATATTAAATTAAATATGTTGTAGGGGTTTAAAGATACATCCATGGTCGACTCGTAGAGGTTCATGTGCCTGGTGATGATACCCGCGCAGTATTCACACAAGCACAAATTTTAGAAGCTATTTGTGCGACTCGATGCAATGTTGAAGCCTATACGAAGAAACGAAAAGCAAATTTGAGGAAAAATATTATTCATATGGTGTCTTAGTTTGGATGAATGATGTAGGACGATAGCTATGAGATACATCTCCTCTGAAGGAACTAATGGGATAAATAGGGACTTTTCATCTTATACGAGCGCAAAACTAGTGAATATTAGGGCTTCATTTCAAACCAATTATTATATATGGACACATGGAAAGATTTTCAATTTTTCTTTTAGAAGTTATAATTGTTTCAAGGAGATGACGGGAATGGTGTTGTTCAGTATGTTAGTTAATTGTGTCGTGAAATCCTTGCAGCTTATTTTTGAAAATCATTTCATAAGAAACACTAGCATTGAAAACAAATGATTGAAGAGACAAAATCAATGGAACTAGAGACATCATATTTCAGGGATGCGGCAGCAGAAAAGGTCTACTGGGGTTTGTGGAGAAGATGTAACCCTATCAGCAGTAATCTTGGTCTAACACCGTTTATTGGCCTAGAGTATGTCAGTGACAGAAAAAGAAAACCTGTATGTTTCTTTTCAATAGCTTGTGGGGGTGTTTTTGCTAAAGGCGAACTTCCAAATGCTCATCATTCTCATTCATTGGTTGTAATGGGAAGAACGATATATCTATGTGGGGGAGTTGGGTTTTGTATGGGTGGCAAAAAAATGGAGCAACCCCGAGAATCCAGAGTTCCAGACAGAACATCAACAGGTAGAAAAATAATGAATATCAGTCGAAGAAATGGCAAAAAAAAAAACACCTAGCAATCAAAAGATAAACAGAATTGAAGAATTGTCGAAGCTTTTTCAACAACTTTACAGCGATTTCCGATTTTCATGATAAAAGTTTTTCTTGTTCATTATTATTGTAAAACTTTGTTTAAAGATTAGTTCCGAGTTTAAAAGAAAGTTATCTTTAGAAAAAATATAGTTAGGGTTTGCTCATGGAGCAATTTTTGTATAAAATGTGCATTTTGCAATGTAAAAAGGGGGAGATTTCCAGTGAGGAAGAACCATTTTGGGTTTTTGAAGCATTTTCCATAAATTAATAAAGATTTCAGAGTTGAGCAGATTTTATCAAACATTCATGCGTTGTTAGTATTTATAGTCTGTACCCCTTCTTTCCTCATTTGTGCATGTTTATCTTCTTAGTTATACTGTTCATTATGTCTTTTCTTCTATACTTAGATGACCGTTTGAAATAAATTGGGATTCATACTTGTTATGCCTCGGTTTATCGCATTTAAGTATCCATTTGCTTCTCCAAAGTTGATAGTGGATTCATCCTAGTTTGATGCCCATTGTCGATGGACTGTCTTTATTTCTTTCCTTTCACCTGCAAAAAAGCTTTGACTATAATATAACAATTACCTTGCCTTTGTACAAGAGTCTGTTTATCTGTTGATCTATTATTTTTCTGTTTCTTGACTCCATTGCCCAATGGTATCCTTTTCCTGTTGATCTAACCACATTATTTAAAGCCTACAAAGTTTTTATTGTGATTTTACAAATTTGGCCATTGAATTTATTGTCAAGCTGCTGTCGTGGTGACATTAGATAGCAGATTTGCTGAGAGAGCCCTCTTTGGCTGAAAGAGGCCAACTTTTCAGTCTAAAGATTGGTTTGAAATAGGTTACCTCGAGGTTTCTTTGATACAACCCAAGGAAAATCCAAGTGATAACATTTTGGTGCCATTGTCAGGGAACGAAGGTCTCATTTTCCCTGGGTATGAACGACAAAGTGCAGATCTGAATGTTGGTGGTGAAACAGTAGTCGGAAAATGAAAAGGTTGTACCATTCACCTGCGGACTCCACCCAAGAAATTGATTAAATTGGCGGATTCCACTAGAGAATGAGCTCAGCCGCCTTAAACATGGAAAAATGAAGGTCCAGGTATCAAAGAATCAATCTTTTCAAAGAAATGTTGTTCTTTTGTATCAGTCTCCTTTTACCGCTATGTATATATATCAAGAAAATTTGTTCCCATTGAAAAGCTCTAAGTCATAAGAGACTCTCTTTCATATATCCTCCTTTAAACCCTAGAGCTAACCCCATCTCTTCATATGAACCGCACAAGATCCATAACCAGCCTTGCAAATCCCATGAGAGCAAGGTTGAAGACGCTTCCCCTGTACATGTTCCTTTACCCCCCAGATCTCACCTGAGATATGGTCCTTTGAAGTTGCCCCCTGTTCTCCATGACTATCCCCCTAAATACCATAAATACCTTCCTAAATTTGATGGAGAAATCAAAGGCCTTACTACTGAAAAACATCTTCAAGGCTTTGAGAATTTTCCAGGGATATGTGAAGAAATGGTTTCGCCATTTATAGCCTGAGTCTATAAACACATGGCAGGGGTTTTCTGATATTTTCTTGAAATTTTGGGGTAAGAGGAGGCCATGGGACCTAGTCCTTTCAGAATTTTATTCTATGAGAATGCAGGAAGGGGAAGCCTTACCCAATTTCAACAGGAGGTTCTCCAGCGCCTATTATGATATGCCGAAAGAAATTCAGCCCCTAGAGAATGCTGCCAAGTTGCATTATGTATCTATTCTTCCTTCTGATTTATCTTTTCTTCTCTTGGAGAGAAGGCCTTCCAGTTTACAACATATGTTCGTTGATGCTTTAGAAGTTGAAGATAATCTTAGAATGTCCAGGAAATTATCGAGCAAAGATAATGATGAGAGGATTGAAGAAGAATCTGGGTTCGAAGAAAAGTATGGACAAGGAGAAATTGCTTGGCATTCCAGTCTTTCCCATGACAAACAAAGAGATGATCAGCCCAATGATGTGCCAGAAGAAGGTAACTTTGACTTGTTTTATGTAAATTACAATCAGCTTTCTGAAATTTCTGTTAGTGATGGTTTTAAAGAAAATTTTAGTCCACCTAAGTTTGATGAGTATGAAGAAGATTGCTTGGGTATGGCACCGGCTGAAAACTTTATAAGTTCCATGGGAGTTGTTGAAGAAAATCTGATCACTATCCATGATCAAACCTCTGAAAATAAACATGCTGAAAGTGACTGTCTACCCCTCTGTTATGCTTCGTTCGAATTGATAAAACAAAGAATTAGGACTTCTAGTCAAAAACAAAATTTTATGGAGAGCTCCATAAACTTTTTTGAAAGTGAAATTAAAGAATAAGAAGAACAAGTGTGTAATCATTCCCAAGAAGCTAGAGTTTTCTATAGGGAAGAAAAGTGCCAAATAGAAAACCAGGTCTCTCTCACGTTCAAAAATTTTGTATCAAGAAGAGTCTGTTGCACTTAATGTTATTGGAAAATTTAATGATATTTCTGCAATGTTTGATGAAGAAGGGCAAGTTTTAAATTCTGAGATTTCAGATAAAATTGGTGATAGCCTTTGTATATCTTCTCCCAAGCTGGATGAGAATTTTCTGCAATCTTGTTAGTGGTCTTGTGATTCAGAAGAAGGTCAGATGAGCTTTTCTCCATGTCATACTATTTCAAAAGCTGTGGGACTAGAGGAATCTATCTTATTTGATCCACTTAAAAAACAAGACATTCGTACTTCTTTTGGAACACAAGAAATAGAACAGGTCTCAGATGATGCTGTTGATTCTTCCTTAAACAAGAAAGGTGAGCGCCTCCATAGTATTTCCAAAATTTCTCCTATATCTGAAGATGAAATAGATCAGCTCCTAAAAGGTCATATTACAACCCCAGTTATGTCAGATCTGCATTGTTCACACAGTCCAAGGTATGTAAGTGAAACTTCTTCCATTTTCAAGCATGTAAATCTAAATTTAATAACTGACAGTCATGACGATCCTTTGAAGGAACCTATTTATGACAATGATTCTCCACCAGGGGATTAGCTGTTAGACACCATTTCATTCCATCAAGAGGATAGGGTTGTCATGATTAATGATCTTGAAAGATGTTTGTTGTTTGAAGATGCTTTGTATTATGATGTGGATAAGTATAAAGATGGAATAAATGGCATACCAAAAAGGGAACTAGAGCTTCTCATACTTGAGGAGAGTGCAGTCAACAATCAGGTATCAGAATATCACAATACACTATGCACTCTCATAGATCCACAGTTGAATAGTCTTGCAGGTCAAATTGAAAGAGGTATTTGCATTCTTGCTGACATGATAATATTTCAAACTATTGAAGATCCTTATGTTAATTTACCACAGTCTAAGGGGAAAATGAATTTTCTTACATTTATGGGACATGAACTCATTATCAGAGAATGTTTGGAGTGATTTTTTTTCTGTCTTCTTTACTCGCTCAAAAGGAATGCAAGCCATAGTCGAGCAAATGGTCAGTTATTAGATTGGCTTCATTGGCACTTTTGTGTCATTTGATTCAGTAGTCGCGTTTCAGCAGAGTAGATAGGTAGGAGGAATAAGTTTGCTCGACAAACATTTTTTCAGTATGTACAGTGTTGTTTTCAGTTTAGTTCCAGCATGTATGTTTTTAGTTTTTAGCAGTTATCGGTTTTTCAGCTTCATTTTTTGGATGAAGGATCAGTTACAGGTTGCAAGTTGCAGTTTTTAGGATTGGGAGCCACCCAATAGTTAGGCACAGGGTCTATGTTGTTCTTTACTGCCTCGCTGGGAGGAAAACATCCCCAGTAGGAGCCAGTTGTTTGCACAGTAAATTTTTGGATAATTATCTTCTGGTGACATTGATGGTGCAAAAATAGACCAACTTGCATAATGGAGATTTCAAAACTTGGCCAAGAAGAAGCATTTTTCCTTGGTGTGCAACACTATGATTGCAAAACACCTTGATATATCAAATAAAGATGATTTAGTTGCAGCTAACTAGTTTGAAAGATATCGAAATCCTTGTGGAGAGAGGAATACATGGCTATAGTAAAAAGGGCCACAGTGTCACTTGGTTGTCGAATTTCTAACAAAACATAATCTATGCTCTCTAGCTTTGACAATAGTAATGATAGTGGAGTGTTATAGATAAGCATTCAGTCATCTGAGATTTTGACATTTGGGTCTCCCTCTGACAGCAGCAATACTAGCAGTGATGACGATGAGAATGGTAGCAACGCTGAGAATCCAGGAGATCAAGAGTTTCTAATATGAGATGCCGAGGTCTTCTAAACAACGACTATCATAGAAATCATCAGAATGGATTTTAGACAGAGAAACTATGACAAACTAAACAAATATGGACATAATGCTAATCCCGTTGATTTGTCAATAAATAAGCTAAAAAGTATTAAATTTTCAATTGTCACGCCATATACTATGAGATTTATCGTCATTGACCCAAAATTTGCACTCAAAATGACAAATTTATAAAATTGCTATGCCCACAAAATCAAACACGATATCAGTGCTCGAGCGTTAAGCACCAATTCCTCAAGGGAGATAAATGGCGCTTAGTCATTTCGCAGCAACAACTTGCATGGAGAAATGATGAAAAGGGTGCATCTCTTTGGACCTTAAGCTTTGAAATTATAGGGGAGGTGTAGCCGTGATTATGTTCCTATTAATGATGAATGTTGTAGTTGTATCTAAGGTTGCTGTCGCTATTGATGATAATATTGGGAAAATTTCTTCCACTAGTGGGGGTGCAAATGTCTAGGAAAAGGGTAAATTTCCATTAGATTGTTAATACGTTGGTAATTGCGGATTCCATTTTCAATGTGATCCAAGCGAAACAGGTTCTAATTGCTGCAGATTAATGGTAGCCTCTATTAAAACTGCGTCCAACACACCATTGCTAAACTGTAAGTCAAAATGATCAAGATTGTAGAACATGGAATATCCATAGTCACTTGCAAACCAGAAGCGAACAATATGCAGAAGATGAAGAAGAAATAGATGGTAAAAATATTTGATCTGAAAGGCAAGTAGTAGAAATATTAAACATGCATGTTTCTTTTCAATAGCTTGTGCGGGTGTTTTTGCTAAAGGCGAACTTCCAAATGCTCATCATTCTCATTCATTAGCTGTAATTGGAAGAATGATATATCTATGTGGGGGAGTTGGGTTTTGTACAGGTTGTAGAAAAATGGAGCAACTCCAAGAATCCAGAGTTCCAGACAGAACATCAACAGGTAGAAAAATAATGAATATCAGTCGAAGAAATGGCAAAAAAAAAACACCTAGCAATCAAAAGATAAACAGAATTGAAGAATTGTCGAAGCTTTTTCAACAACTTTGCAGCTGTTTCCGATTTTCATGATAAATGTTTTTCTTGTTTATTATTATTGTAAAACTTTGTTTAAAGATTAGTTCCAGGTTTAAAAGAAAGTTATCTTTAGAAAAAATATAGTTAGGGTTTTCTCATGGAGCAATTTTTGTATAAAATGTGCATTTTGCAATGTAAAAAGGGGGAGATTTCTAGTGAGGAAAACCGGGTTTTGGGTTTTTTGAAGCATTTTCCAGAAATTAATAAAGATTTTAGAGTTGAGCAGATTTTATCAAAGATTCATGCGTTGTTAGTATTTACAGTCTGTACCCCTTCTTTCCTCATTTGTGCATGTTTATCTTCTTATTTATACTGTTCATTATGTCTTTTCTTCTATACTTACATGAACGTTTGAAATAAATTGGGATTCATACTTGTTATGCCTTGGTTTATCGCATTTAAGTATCCATTTGCTTCTCCAAAGTTGATAGTGGATTCATCCTAGTTTGATGCCCATTGTCGATGGACTGTCTTTATTTCTTTCCTTTCACCTACAAAAAAGCTTTGACTGTAATATAACAATTACCTTGCCTTTGTACAAGAGTCTGTTTATCGGCTGATCTATTATTTTTCTGTTTCTCGACTCCATTGCCCAATGGTATCCTTTTCCTGTTGATCTAACCACATTATTTAAATCCTACAAAGTTTTTATTGTGATTTTACAAATTTGGCCATTGAATTTAATGTCAAGCTACTGTCGTGGTGACATTGGATAGCAGATTTACTAAGAGATCCCTCTCTGGCTGAAACAGGCCAACTTTTCAGTCTAAATATTGGTTTGAAATAGGTTACCTCGGGGTTTCTTTGATACAGCCCAAGAAAAATCTGAGTGATAACAGATAGCATCTGATAGTGTCTCACTATGATATGCCACGAGGTGGCTGTGTTGAGTGAGAATAGCACCCACAACATAATATGAAGCATCTATCTCGATCTCAAAGGGATGTTGCAGGTCTGGTAATGAGAGTACTGGCGATGAGCACAAACGCTTCTTCAAGTCATCAAAGGCTTGTTGTTGGGACAGGCCCCACACAAATTTTTCCTTACCGCCACCCTTGGTTACTTGGTTGAGGGCCCATGCAATATGAGAGAATCCCAGCATGAACCGGTGATAGAAATTGGCGAGGCCCAAGAAGCTCCGAAGTTCAATGAGTGTGGTTGGGGCAGGCCAGTCATGGATGACCTGGATCTTGGATGGATCTACATGCACACCATGTCGATCAATGATTTAGCCTAAGTAATGGACCCTATCCATGCCGAAGGAGCATTTTTCCAAGTTTGCATATAGTTTGTGCTGCCGCAGGGTGTGTAGAACCTGCTGAATATGTTGCAAGTGTTCCGCCCAAGTCTTGCTGTATATGAGGATGTCATCCAGATACACCACCACAAAATTATTGGTGAAAGGTCGTAGGATATCGTCCATCATCCTCATAAAAGTTGCTGGAGCATTTGTCAAATCAGAGGGCATGACCAACCATTCAAAAAGACCTTCTTTGACTTGAAGGCAGTCTTCCATACATCTATATGTTCTATTGGGACTTGGTGGTAGCCAGACTTCAGATTATTCTTACTGAGGTATTTGGCCCCCATGAGTTGATCAAGGAGGTCGTCGATTCGGGGAATCAGGTAGCGGTTGCGGACTGTGATTTTATTCAGGGCCCGGTAATCAATGCAGAGTCACTAGGTCCCATCTTTCTTCTGCACTAGCACGATTGGGCTCCCACAAGGTGATAAGCTGGGATATATGTGCCCCTTGTGGAGCAATTCTTGGATCTGCCTCTTGATCTCCTCGTTTTCCAACAGAGAGCGGCGATAGACTGGCCCACTGGGTAGCGGTGCACCTGGGGTCAGATCGATGGGATGCTTGACCTGGAAGTGCAGAGGTACCCCAATAGGAGAGGAGAAGATATCTGAGTATTCTTCCACCACCTTATCCACTTGCTTCTATTGTGTGGAGAGATCAGTCACGAAGGCCCTGGATGTGGTTGTGATCTTTCTCTCACTCTCAGAGCGAATCATGAAGAAGACAAATTTCCCAGTCTAAGAGATGACCTTCTTGCATTGCTTAACAGAGATCAAGGAAATAGCACTAGGAGGGACTACCTCGGGTATCCTGTACAATTTCTTGTTCAAAGAAATAATAACACTACGAGGCCTAGACTCATATACAACATGACGTTTCCATAAATAAGGTTGGCCCAAAAGAACATCTGAAACTTCGAGAGGAGAAACATCACACAATACCTCATCCTTGAAGGGCTTGATGCCGTACGATAGTCAGCACTGTTAGCTGACGTAGAGATCTCTTCCTTTGCAGAGCCATCCAATGGTGTAGGGTTGTGGGTGCGACATTGTCGGCAGAGCCAGACGCTTGATGACCTCTACTGAGATGAGGTTCTTCTAGCTATTGCTATCAATGATTAAGTGCAGCGAGGTGCCTTTTACCCACATCTGTGAATGGAAGAGGCGTTCTCCTTCTTCTGGCTCATCTGGTTCATCAGGCTAGAGCTTTGTGGTAGCAATGGTGGCACTGGGTTTCGCGTCGATGATCTGTCTTCCCCTTTCTAGTTCGGACTCACAGTCAGAATCCACATCTGATTCAGATGCTTTCACTTCGGCCACCAACGACTGCTCTGAGCGGCAGTCAATAGTGTTATGCCAAGGGCTCTTATGGAAGTTGCACCACTTCTAGGTATCTTTCTTTGTCTTTTCGGTGTCCTTCTTTGCTTGTGGCTTGGACTAGTTGTCTTGATACTGGCCATCTTTGCTATGTCCTTTATTGTGTGGGTTCGGGCCATCCTTTCCCGTCTTTTACTGTGAGGGGTTCCTAGGCCCATGTTAGGATATTTAGACACTTAGGAGTTAGTTAAGATCAACTTGTGTAATATATCCGTTAGGGATAGTGTGTTTCTTTAGTATGCATTAGTATGCATTTGTATATACTTAATCCGACGGTCACGATATGTTTCCGACATAGAGTGATCCGACGGCTCAACTTCTCTTAGATCAAACCTAACCTTGATCCGTGGTTTAACACCCGATTGGTCCATGATCTCTATTTAAAGAGCATGGAGGGTCATTGTTTAGTTGATCGATTATGAGAAGCTCATTTGTAACTTTCTTTCTTTGCATAATAAATTGTCCCGTAGAAGCTATTTGGCTGGGGCCGTGGAGTGTTTCCCTCAAGAGGGTTTAAACCACGTCAAAACATCGGTGTGTTGATCTGTGATCTGTTTGTGTGAAGTGGTTGCTCTTGGTGTTCGGTCCTTTGGTAGTACCCTGTGTACCCGAACATGGTATCAGAGCTTTTATGAAGTGCCGCTTCCGGTTATGATCTAGATCTTGAACTGCTGTTGCCGAAACTCGAAAGGGTTTCTAGTTCTGGTATTTATGTGCATTTTTGGGCTGTGGGCGGTGTTCCATTGCGTCCGGAGCGTCGTTTCCATTGGGAAATAGTTTTCGTTTGATCGAAAACGGTTCCCGGTTGCTCCAGAAACGCGTTTTTCATCAGATCTGAAGGTATAATGTTACAGTGACGCATTTTTTATTTCGTTTTTGAAAAGAAAAAATCCCATATTTCTTTTTTTTACTTTTAGATTTTTTTTTGTTCGGATTGTTGCTTTCCCGTCTGCGTATGCTCTTTGCCGTGCACCTTGAGCGATCTCGGCAAATCAGAAACAGAAAGGGAAAGGGTTTTTTCGGCTGCGTATGCTCTTTGCCGTGCACTTTGCGCGATCTCGGCAAATCAGAAACAGAGAGAAAACGTAGACTTTCCGGGCAAGCTAACAAGATCTAACTCCACAAGTGTGGAAAAGTTTTTTTTGTTTCGTTTTGTGGTTTGTTTTGCAGGAAAAGGGCAAGCACGCAAACCGAGCAAGAAGAGTAAAAAAAAAAAAAAAAAAAAAAAAAAAAAAAAAAAAAAAAAAAAAAAAAAAAAACAGCCCCCTTCCTCATTTCCATATTTTACATACCTTTTAAACTAGCTCACTTGGTCCAAAGTTGTTTTATTCCTTAATAGGTCTTGAGTTCAAGTCTTAGGAAATTACTTTTAAAAAGAAAAGTGCATGCAATTTCTATTTTCAAGTTACTTTATTGTAAAAGTGCATCTCACTTAAATAATAAAAAATAAAAATACAAGTGAGTCACTTAAGCTTTTTATTTATTGTTGCACTATTTAAAAGTAATATCATTGTAAAAGTGAAATCACTTATTTTACAAAAGTGATTCACTTAAAAACAACTTTTTTGTAAAGTGATTGTCAAAAGGTTCATCTTGGGAAGAGGGGGGTTCCTTTTTTGCTGGACATTCTCTAGCTGCCACGTCACTATTGGGGACATCTTCAACAGTTTCTTTGTTCAAGCATAACTTCATCATACAGAGTCCGTTTTCAGTGCCGTTTTTTTTTGAAACCGCCTATTTTTTCAAGCTCTTCACATCTAGACTATTGCTTTCTGCTTTTACAGCCATTAATTTACAAATATGGCCGCCCTTTGTGATATTCTACTTAACAGTTCCAACTATTTCTCATGGAAATCTCGTATGGAGGATGTTCTACGAAGTAGGGGACTTTTCAGAATTACAACAGGGAAAGAAAAAGAACCCACTGATGATGATAAGAAAATAAAATGGGCAAATAGATGTGATGAAGCTCGTGGATTGATTGGGATGTCAATCTCTACTGATTTGCGATTCCACATATCTGGAATTGATGAACCTAATGCTGCTTGGGACAAGTTGGAATCTGTGTTTGGTAAACACAATGAAATTCGGGGTCACCAACTCGAAAATGAGTTGATTTCTTTAAATCCAAGTGACTTTTCATGCATTCAAGATTATTTATCTAAGTACAAAACTCTCAAGCTCTTATGTGCAGAATGTAAGATTGAGAGGGAAGACAAACAATGCATTTATCATATTCTTTCCAAACTTGGACCTGCATATTCTGCTTTTGTATCTACATTTTACTCCATGAAAGCGTCATTGAATGCAGCTAGCTATCAAGAGCCTAGTCTTGAATCCTTTTGTGATTCCTTGATCAGAGAACAAGATAAACTCATTCATCTTGGAATAATCAACAATGCAGATACATCTGGGAAAGCCTTATTGTCCCAACAGAAAGAAAAGTCCAAGCCTCCCAAGAAACAAAATTTTCGCAATAATAAGTCAAACAAGGGTCCAAAACCCTCTCAGTCAGCTCCTTCTTTAAAAAATGACAAAGGATCCAAGCCAAAAGGCAAGAAGACTGAGCGTCATTGCAACTATTGCGGGAAAGATAATCATGATGAATCTAAGTGTTTCAAGAAGATGGCAGCCTTGGAAGCAGCAATGAAGAAGCACCACATCAGCCTAGATTCGCCTTCAGAATCTTCCTCTCATGGACATGCACTTTGTGCTTCTGATTATTCTTATAATGCATCTTCTTCTTCTACTTCAAATGAATGGCTCATTGATTCTGGAGCATCTTATCATATGGCTAAGGATCAAGCCATCTTTTCTACTATGCATGAATGTAACACCAAACAAATATTTGTTGGTGATGATAGATCTCTAAGTGTTGTAGGAGCTGGAACAGTTCTAGTAGATAATGGTCATTTTAGTGATGTACTATGTGTTCCAAGAATTTCCTGCAATTTGTTATCAGTCTATCAGATCACTCATTCTGGTGAAGGCAAAACTGTGACCTTTACACCTCACCAAGTTGTAATCAAGGATTTTAAAGATCCTCAACAGGTTCTAGCTACCGGAATTGTTGATGATATTACCAGGTTGTACAAGTTTAACAACTTTGGGTCATCACCTTTCCCTTCAATTTTTGTTGCTCATAGTGATAACTTGAGCAAACTTTGGCATGAGCGATTTGGTCACTTAAATTATCGCTCATTGCAACAACTATGTAAAGAAAATATGGTGACAGGTCTTCCGATGGTATCTTGCAGAGATGGTGTTTGTTCCGATTGTGTACTCGGAAAACATCATCGGGACAGTTTTGACAAACGTGCCTCTTGGCACGCCTCGGTTCCCTTGGAGCTTGTGCATAGTGACTTGTGTGGTCCTCTTCCATCTGCTTCCTTTTCTGGTTTCAAATATTTCTTAACTTTCATTGATGATTACACCAGACGCACTTGGGTTTATTTCCTAAAACTTAAGAGCGAAGTATTTAACATGTTCTTGGCCTACAAGGCCCTTGTTGAAAAACAATCTGGTCATCAAATTATCAAGTTAAGATCTGACAATGGAGGAGAATATGTTAACAAACAGTTCACTACTTTCTGCACTGAACAAGGCATCCAACAACAACACACTATTCCATATACACCACAACAAAATGGTGTAGCTGAGCGGAAGAACCGCACTTTAAAAGAAATGGCAAATTGTATGATCCAATCTAAGGGACTAAGTCTTCAATTTTGGGCTGAAGCCATAAATTGTGCAAATTACATAGTTAATCGCACCCCCACAAAAGCATTACAAGGTATAACACCAGAAGAAGCATGGAGTAAAGTTAAACCTGATGTAAGTCACTTTCGTGTGTTTGGTAGTGAAGCATGGGCTCACATTCCGGATGAAAAACGGAAAGCATTGCAGCCTAAAAGTGAAAAGTGCATATTTGTTGGATATTCTGAAGATGTAAAAGGTTATAGACTTCTTCAACCACATTCTCATGCTATAATCATTAGAAGAGATGTTAAATTTGATGAAAATATCTTGGCCTGCGAGCCTAACTCGGCGAGTGTGCCATCTTTGGCCTGCGAGCCTGATTCGGCGTTTGTGCCTTCTTCTTCTTCTTCCAACCTCCTTGACAGGTTTCCAACTCCAGTTTCTGATGATGACAGTGAGGATGAAAATCCACCTCCGCCTGCTCATGTTCCTCCAGTTGCACCAGCACAAGTGCTTCCTCGATGGGTCCGTTCAACATGTGAAGCAGCTGGTGATCTTGCCGGTGATCCTAGAGATCAACGTCGAACACGTTCTCAGTTTCAGCGAGCCTCTTCTCTTTTGGCTCAAGTTTCCGAGAATCATGATCCAGAAACTTTTGCAGAAGCTTCAGGGAATCCAGATTAGGATGCAGCCATGGATGAAGAATATCGTTCCTTAATGGCGAACGATACTTGGGATCTTGTACCTCTTCCAAAAGGAAGAAAACTTGTCAGATGTAAATGGGTCTACAGAACTAAGTATGCATCAAATGGAAGTGTTGAAAGACTTAAGGCAAGGTTAGTTGCCAAAGGTTTTTCTCAAGTTGAAGGGATTGACTACAATGAAACCTTTGCTCCCGTCGCCAAAATGAACTCCATCCGCCTTGTTCTTTCCCTTGCAGCCTTACACAAATGGGAAGTCCATCAAATGGATGTCAAGTCTGCCTTCTTACATGGTGATTTACAGGAGGAAATTTACATGGAACAACCTCCTGGCTATGTTCAGAATAACTCTAGCCTTATCTGTCGCCTTAAGAAATCCTTATATGGCCTTAAGCAAGCTCCTAGAGCTTGGTATGCCAAAATGGATAACTTTCTCCTTGACACTGGTTTTTCTAGATGCCATTCTGACCCCAATGTCTATACCAAGAAAGTAGGAAACCATCTCATCATACTTGTTCTATATGTTGATGACCTTATTCTTACTGGTAGTGACCCTAAGCTTATAACCCATGTGAAATCCAGTCTTAAACAAACTTTTGAAATGTCAGACTTAGGACATTTGCATTATTTTCTTGGTCTCCAAGTTCTGCAAACCAAAGAAGGAATCTTTCTTTCTCAGTCTAAGTATGCTTATGACCTTCTTCGTCGCTTTCACATGGAAGATTGTAAACCAGCCCCTTCTCCCTTCCAGTCTGGAGTCAAACTTTCTGCCACTTGTACTTCACCTGAAGTAGATGCCACATTGTATCGTCAGCTTGTTGGTAGTCTTTTATACTTGACTCATTCCCGTCCTGACCTTTCCTTTGCCGTTGGTCGAGTTGCCTGTTATATGCAGACACCTCATGAAAGTCACTGGAAAGCAGCTAAAAGAATACTTCGATATATTCGAGGTACATTTCAGTTTGGGATTCATTACAGTACAGGGGGGAAACCTTTGTTGGTTGGTTTCACTGATTCAGATTGGGCCGGCGATCCTGATGATCGAAAGTCTACTGCAGGTTATGTTTTCAGTCTGGGATCTGGACCTATTACTTGGGCTTGTAAGAAACAACAAGCTCTTGCTCTTTCTTCAGCAGAGGTAGAATATCGAGCAGCCGTCAATGCCAGTCAGGAAGCTTTATGGCTTCGACAGATCCTTTCAGAGTTTGGATTCGAGCAACAGCAGCCTACTCCACTTTGGTGTGACAATCAAAGTGCCATCAAGCTTGCCAAAGATCCAGTTCTACATCAACGCAGCAAACACATTGAGCTACATATGCACTTCATCAGAAATCTTGTTCATGATCGTGTTCTCGAAGTGCTCTTTTGCCATACAGATGATCAAGTTGCAGACATCTTCACCAAGTCTCTTACAGAAGCGAAGTTTTCTAAACTTCGATCTATGTTAGGAGTTCAGGAACTTGTCATTAAGGGGGGATAGGCTCTAATGCCTCCTTCCTTCTCCTAATAGTGTCACTTTTGTAAATCCTTCAATCCTATCCCAAGTTGTTCTTAAGGGGGGATGTTAGGATATTTAGACACTTAGGAGTTAGTTAAGATCAACTTGTGTAATATATCCATTAGGGATAGTGTGTTTCTTTAGTATGCATTAGTATGCATTTGTATATACTTAATCCGACGGTCACGATATGTTTCCGACATAGAGTGATCCGACGGCTCAACTTCTCTTAGATCAAACCTAACCTTGATCCGTGGCTTAACACCCGATTGGTCCATGATCTCTATTTAAAGAGCATGGAGGGTCATTGTTTAGTTGATCGATTATGAGAAGCTCATTTGTAACTTTCTTTCTTTGCATAATAAATTGTCCCGTAGAAGCTATTTGGCCGGGGCCGTGGAGTGTTTCCCTCAAGAGGGTTTAAACCACATCAAAACATCGGTGTGTTGATCTGTGATCTGTTTGTGTGAAGTGGTTGCTCTTGGTGTTCGGTCCTTTGGTAGTACCCTGTGTACCTGAACAGCCCAAATTGCCGCGTCTTTTTTTTGAGCTTCTGCTCGATTTCAACGGCATATCAGTAGGCCGCGCCCAAGGAAGAGATGTCCAAAAATTCCATTTCATTATGGATGTATCTATGCAGACCCCCGTGATACTTGAGCACCAAATGTCGCTCAGAATATTTGATACCCAGCTTGGTGCGCAATGTATGGAAGGTATTTGTGAACTCTGGCACTGCTTGGTCTCTTTCTTGTTGCAATGTGGTCCATTTGGTATAGAAGTTGTCATAACTTCCAACAGGGTAGTATTGTTCCTTAATAGCATCCCTGAAGGATTCCCAGGTGGTCGTGACTGAAAATAATGAGGTTTCCTTTGTGTCCTTTTGCTCGCAGAAAGTTTCCCACCAATCTTTGACATGGGGAATGGCTTTGAGGAATGTAAAATTAATCTTTTCTCTATTCGAAAAGTTATGGATAGAAAAATACCCTTCTAGTAAATTCAACCACTTATCTACAGCATTTGCATCTATCTGACCTTCAAATATAGGAATATCGAAGTTGATTTGTACCTTGAAGGAGGCGGTGCCTCCGCTCGAGGAAGATGCATCGCTTGTTGGTAGCCGCCAACTATTTGCGTGAAACTATCCATCATCTCGTTCCTCTGTTGCATGAGGGCTTCCTCAAGAAACATTTTGAAAGGATCTCCTGTCCTGTCATCTTTCTTTTCTCCTGCAATGAGAGGTCACTTGGGCATGCGAGAGATTTTTTCCTCAAGAGAAAGAAGCTCGAGACCCAATTCTTTGTACCCTGACCTCATTGGGGACATGCATTAAGACGACAAGGAGCAGATCGCTCTGATACCACTAATCTAGATTTTATGAGCATAACGAAATGAATATAGATTATTATCAAATGCTTAACACAAAATAACAGAGATACAGTAAAACTGGTTTTCTATTCAATAAGGGAATAAGCTAAAACTATAAAATGCAGCGGAAAACAAGTTTGCTGGAATGGTGGCAGCTTATCTCTGAGAAGAAATGTGACGGCTTCCCTCATTCACAAGAAGATGAATACAAAGAGAGGCCCAAAGGGCCTATTTAGAATAAGCATGAGGGAAAGAATCCCAAACATCAAAAACCTAACCTTAGAAGATGAACCGTCATAAAGTTTGCAGCCCCAAGGTGGTTAGCTGAACAGCCAACTTCCTGGGGTCATAACTTTTGCATACAATCTCCGTTTGGGGCACTCGGTAGCCCATTGGAAAGGTCTATACGAGATACACAACTTTCGACTAGTGCCAAATGCATGCTAATGGAAACCATTTGGCTCCCCAAAATTGCCAAAAAAGGTCGTTTAGGGCCTCAGAACGGCCCCGAAAGTTTAGGACCCAAAAAAACTGCTAAAAATAGTAAATTACCAAAATTGCCAGACAACTGTTTTGAACCAGTTGGAAAGGTGGGTGGCCACTAATATCCACCTGAATCAGTTCATTAACTACTGCAAGTCCCTTTCTCATTTATTTTTATTCTCTCTACTGTCCATCCTACCCTTAGTGACCATGCCCATATTATGCTATTTACATCGATGATCATATTATTTTCTACACCAACAACCCATTCTTGGATTTTTATTTAAATAATTTTTGTACAACACCTTGAGGTCTTTTGATGCTCTTGTTGGCTTCCACCATTGCACCTCTACTTTGTAAGACTCAAGAGTAGCATATGAATCCTGATAAATATCGCCAATGTCCCTACTCAACCATATTGCACAATACAACTCTAGCGATTACACAATGACCATTTGGCCCTTTACAACATCCACTCTTGGATTGAATTCATCTCTAGGCTTGTTGCATGTGAGTCCAACATAACAATCCATAAATGAAAGAACATTTTCCTTCAACTAGGCATCCATAATTTCATGTGAATATTTTGTAGGTGCATTATTATGTATATCACGGCTTGTCTATAGCCAAAAATTAGTTGCTAATAGAACAACACTCTCAAAGGGGCCTTCCAAAGATCTATATATAGTCTCCTAATAACTTAACTTGGGATGCAAAATTTTTTAACCTCCCTTCTCAATACCTCACTTCCTTAATGAAATATATGTTTCTATTCCTTTTTTTCATTTCGTCCATGTCTGAAGGTCTTTTTATTTGCAGAATTAATAACCTAGGATTCCCCACCAGTAAGTCTGAACTACCATCCAGTAATGAATGCCAAAGATAAAAAGCAGATGACCACTTTTCATTCTGAACTTATGCCTACGTTTCATGACTGGAATGTTATCTATGAGTTGAAATCTAAAAATCTAGCATTTTTTGATATCAATGATCTCGGCATTGCCATCCAAAAAGTGTGGTTTCACAAAATTATTAAAATAAAAAATGTCATCAATTATATAAGGTACGTATAAATTTTGATGTTCACATGTCTCATACATATCCATAATATCTGAGAGAGAAAATATATCCTTGCGCATTATCATTGTTGATAACCATCCATAAGTTCCATCTATGTCTCCAAGGGGAATCCAACTTCAAAAATCTCAAACACTCTCCTTGTTGTTAAAAGAGATAAAAATGAAAACACAAAGTATTTTTTGTTATCACTTGAACAATTATCCATTTGCAACAATAATGTGGGTCATAATTTTTTATTTGGCTTGCACTCATTTGTAGCATTACCACATTGCATAACATATTGTATGTAGATCACACACTTTTCATATGACTTTGATTGCAACATAGAATCATGGAATTGGTGCATATATGTTCCATTTTTGTAAAGAAAAACTCCATATATATCAATCATTGGTTCTTCAAGACTCCTTAATCATTTATCCAAAGATCTCACAGTGAAATTTGATCCCATCTCTAAAAATGAGAGACTGAAATGGCCAAATACCGTAGTCTGGTGCCTATGAGTCAATATACCATTCAATGATATCAAAAAATTCATAACATTACTAAAATCCTTTTACTTCTTACCTATCCTTGGAATGGAAGTCTTTGAATTATCCATTTTCTCATGGACAATACTCAAGTAAACTTCGTATTTTTTGTGAAGCCAATTTCTAAGAATAATACACTTATCGACAACTTGTAATATATTTATTATCGGTTCCTGATATCCTTGCAAATTTTCCACTTTAGTTGGATCAGTGGTCCCCTTTATCTTATCTTGTATTGTAATGCACTCATTAAATGTTGCAAAGGAGTTGATTTTATAAATTTTAACATTTGAAAAATCTTGTCTTGAAACACCTTGTTAAAGGAAGATTGTTATATTGGATGAAAAATAATATGTTTGATTTCTTCATTTGCCATTTTTCGTAGAAAACCATGGTGTCATGTCCCAATTTTGACCGTTGTAATATTTTGGGCTATAATGTAAATATTGTATGCATATTATCTATGATTCCTAGCTTGGAGCTCAAGGCCAGGGCCCCGCTAGTGAACGTTTGACCTTGAAGAGGAAAGTATTGGATATTATGCTACCCATGTGCTAGTGAACCATGGGAATTGTAAATATGCATTTTAATATAAATGCCCACAACTAGCTATGCAATGCAACAAGAGATGGGGGCATGATGTTTACAAGGAATTGGGAGGGAAATATTCAAACCCTTGAGCCAATCAAGTCAAGCCAAGTGTCAATGATAGAATCCATGAACCCTCAACTACCCATGTTGAATTTTGTGCCCAATCATTAATTTATCCCAAGAGTTGGTTGAGGTATTTAATGCCTTGGGGAATGGAGAGGTTTGGCTGTCCAAATTCGAGTATGGGCTAGCCACCCTTCCTATAATTTCGTGTTTGGATTCTTGGGCAAGAAAGGAGCCACGAAATTGCCCCCAAGCCATTCCTCACCCATCAGTTTTTCTCTCTCATGAATTTGGAGCTAACTAAGCGTTTTCCTCCATGGATTCCCTATGTTTTCCTTCATTTTCCTAGCTGGGAAGGGCGTTTTTATGTTGTATAACAGTGGGGAAGAACGGGAAATGATTTTGGGTTTTATTGAGGTCGTTTTGGCCCACTCAATGCTCATACATATGTGGGAGAAATCAGTTTTATTCCCTGGGGTTGATTACCTCTTCCCACAATCTATGTTGGGTGTGCAATGATTTGGGGAAAACCCATAGACCCTATTATGTGAATCCCATTGTTGAAATGTGTATCCATGCCCAATTTTGAGTTGCTGTGTGTAAAAGAATGTTGGGGTTGAGATGGGTATCCATTGCTTTGGGCTGTGCCAAGATTGAGAGTCCCCTTTTTCCTTGTAGATATCATGCCTAACTCAGGGGTGATCTCTGAGTGCTGAGATAATATAGGCTGGGTAGAGACCTACGGTTGGGTGGAACGTTGCAGCGACATAGCTAGTTGCTTGGGACAACATTGTAGTGAGATAAGTATATTCTTTTATGTGTATTTTCTTCTGCATTGTTTTAATTAATGGATGGTTGTTCTTGATATGGTGGATGCATGTGGAAAAGGTGTGTGGATGATGCCTTATTCCGTTGTACATGTTTGCTTGATTTGAATCTACACACATATGCATTTGATTTGTAATGCAATTATTTATATTTATGTGAATCATGAATGTTGAAATGGGCTAAGTTTTATAAAAGCCTAGATTTTAGTCTCATGATCCCTTCCTTGCGTTGGACCAACGGGAGGGGACGTGACACATGGGACATATTAGATGGAAATAATTTCAAGTGTGTCCTTGTTCCATATTTACTAATTAATCATGTAATATGTGGAGATATATATATGAATTTTCCTCTACAATTTTATTAATAGTAGCTACTCGTGCAATAGTATTTGACCTAGTTTTTTCCAATCTGTTGTTACCATGCACAACTTCCGCATCATCATTCAAGAACAAATATTTATAATTGTAAAAATAGCTCCTTTTTATTCCAAGGAATTTATCCCATGCATTTTAACAGACATCTATTGTGTCCAATCTCATTTTAAATAAACTTCTTCTTTTCTCGTCTCGTTCTTTAGAAATAGGAGCATTTGATGCCATTGAATTTACTAACGTACTCTTTTCTTGAATTTCCATTCATACAATGAATTTTATTCACACATTCAATTATCGATTGAAGTGAAATTTTTTATATACAAATATTTCAACAACAATGTTTAGCACCAATGTTTTCAAAGATTGCAGCTTCATAAATTCCAATACCATAAGGTGAGCTTGAATTTATTTTAGAGATTATAGTTCTAGCTTGTTGCTTTATAGAATTGTATGGCCTAGTTGTCTTAACTTTGACATCTGTATAATTGTAATTGTAAGTACCTATAAGTACCATCTCCAAATTACAGTCTTCAACAATCTTCCAAAAATTGACTATGTCTTCTTCTATGTTCATTTTTAGTATGACATCCAAAGGAACATCAAGACATCTTCCTAGATAAATTTCAAATCAACCACAATCCTCGCAATTGTAAAAGACTTTCTGAACTAAAATATAGATTCACTAGCGTCTCATGGTTTAAATTGTACTATATATCCTTCAAGAACACTTGATAGTATTCCTCGAGAAATATAATTTGGCTTTAAAGAACATTGATGTAACAAATTAACCTTCTCTCCCACAAACTTGTCATTGTGATTTTGACTTGATACTTTCTCTACAACTTCACATTAATTTTTTTTTCAACATGCAATAATTTACCCATATTAAAATATTCAATTTTCTTAATTGGCCATAGTAAAGGACTTCCACTAAATCATGGAGAGCATGCCATACAAGAAAACACCACTTCCACCAAAAAAGCAAAGGAGAAAGTACCCAAAAGTGTTATCCAATATGATATTTCTCGTTGACATTTGTTACAAAAATTATGGAAATGCAATCCTTGCATTTTGAACATTTATGTAACAACTTAACTTTCCTCATGATAAAAGAATATCTATCATCACTTAGAATAGTCTATGGTCCACTCCTGAGAGTGGAAACTAATATATAATTCACTTCATTCTATTGAAAAGAAGATCCAATGTGGTTAACAATATCAAATCCATGCCAATGAATATAAGCACCAAATTCCACTAACAATGTATATACAACTTATGATGGATATGAGAATTGAAGATCCACATTTAAAACCTTAGTATCGCTTATAACAATACATCCATCATGAATGTTGATATTATGCGATATCTTTATTTCTGGAAAAAAGATTCCCTCAACAACTTTTAATCCATTCAAAAGTAGGCCCACACATTGTTGAGAACCCATATCCATTTCAGAATCCATTTCTAAAACACAAAATAAAAAGAACACAAAAAAATACATATAATTTTAAAAAAACGATCACTTAATTTACAAATAGAATAATTTTATCCACTATAGATTATCAATATTTATGTTCTCTAGGAGAGTAATGTTATTGTGTGACATCATTCTCTACAAGACAATCAATGTGAGAACAAAAAAAACAATATTTCCTAAAAGAGAAAGAAGTGATTTGATAAATACTAGCTAATCCTTACTCGGGCAAGATACATGTATTCCTTGCTAAGAAGAAAACATTCACAAATCTAGTAACAACTCCCTCTCGAAGATGCACTATGTTATTGTTTTTTGGGAAGGAACCAATCGCATAAGGAGTGGATGATCCTTCCTAAAGGGTTCCAATATAATTGTTCCTCTAAGGGGATCCATGAGATAAGAAGGTTCCTCTCAATTCTCAAAAGGTCCTTGATTGGTTTCACTCGAAGGTGATCAATATGTTGACAATAAGACAATCCCTCCCGAGAAATCCCATATAGATATTCCTTGGGTAATAATCTATTTGACCCTTAAGGATGCAACTGTCCTTACCTGAACAACTTATCAAATGCTCCCATATGGAGATTACTAGAAAATGTTCAAACATTCAATCGGGTAAAGAGTTACCTATCCTTCCTCAAACAAATGCAATGTGGCAGTTTTATATGAGAATCTCCATCAAAGAAGATGTAACGGTTCCTGTTGGAAGGTGTATTACTTCAATATTGTTTTCCAATAATGGACCAATGAAGAAAGATCCGATTGTTCCTTCTTGAAGTCTAGAGGTGAAATATGTTCCAATCCGCAATTGTATTAAGAGTGACCAATCCTTACTCAAAAATGATACATGTGTTCCTCACTTATATCACCCTACACTCAGGTATAACCTTCATGTTGCTTCAACCAATTTAGGTTCGACTATGACCTGTCAGGTTCACTGCCTTTCTGCCTCAACCTATTAGAGAAAGGCCTCACTACACTTGCCTATATAACTCGAGTCTAATATATCGCCATCGGGTACCTTGGTTGGTCAGCTAGTCCCAAGGTTTGAAAGATAGGGAGACTCTGTTCATTGACATTTCTTTAGTAAGAGGACTCATAATGCTATAACATTTATTTTTCATTGTAAAATTAGGAGAATCCATTAAAGCTACTTTTGGTATAATAAGGAAAATGAACGACATGCAAGTAAAACCTAATTTTTTTATTTTTACTTCACATAAGATTTGGGAGGAAAGCCGCAAATTGTGAGTAATGTTCTAAATAGAAAGGACAATGAACTATATGAGAAAGCATTTAAGTATATCAAGACCAATTACACAATGTTACGCATAAAATTGTGGTTATATTAGAAAGAACATAAGTATATCAAGAATAATTACCTAATGTTGCAAATAAAATTGTGATCCATAACATTCAAGTTGTATGTACAATATTTTGTGTTCCATTTTAATTACTGAGCATTATTTATCAATTCACAATTTTCTAAATAAAAGTCACTTTATGTTTTTCACAACAAAAATAGCATTTTACATATAAATTTACTCGTAAAAAGGTGTTTTTGATACAACACTTTCAAAATGTTCTTTTTGATACTAAGCTTTCAAAATTGTTGATGTTATAACTTTTCCCCTTAGCTTACACATTGATATTTAGATGCATAAAATTGAGAAACATTATGCTCAAGGAAAACTTGTGCCAATCTTTACTCCTTCAACAAATTAGCTTACAGATATATTCAGCAAATTCCTTTCGGAGCCCTCCTTCACCAGCCTATGAGTGCACATCAATGTAGGACAACTACCATTGAGAGGGAATACATAATGTATTGCAAATTGTTCTCTCTATGGCCCCCTATTAAGATTAAGGGGTTGTTATTATGTGGTTAAAATTCACTCAATACCACGTGCCAACCTATTGTATTGGGGCATTTTGGGTCTACAGAAGTAACAAAACCATCAATTATATTTTATTTTATTTGGTTATTTTTTGCTAACATTGATTGGATCAACCTCTTAGGGCTAGCACCCCAACCTTAAGAATGTGTATAAATAACACTATGCTTCTCTCATTTGTATGATATCATGCAAGTAAAATCATTCTTTTAGAATCCTAGGAAGACTTCTAAACAATTCACTCTACTTGTGAATGATTGTTCTTTGTTATGAGTTGATCTTTATGTCTTGGGCGCATCTATACTCTTTTTCACGCTCTCCTTTTGCACACATGGTTGCATCAATATTTTTGAGCTTTTCACTTGCCACAAGTCACTCATTTTATTTTCATTGTCACCATTGAGTCTCTGAGATAGTCTCAGTGCCTACGGGGCTAGTCCCCACAACATGGTTCACCTGACACCACATGTCACAGGAAAACAACTTCGTCACATGATACATATCCCGACAAACCTTACTTTACCTCCGATTCTGTATCAGAGTTCCCCACTTACACAGCTCCATCTAGCCCCATGGCTGGTATGACTTCCACCCCATTTCTCGGCGGGATTGTTGGTGCAGACCCACCACTAGCCCATCTACTACTTCAACATCCATCCCCACCGTACCATCAATAGGACTTACACCCAATAGTCATGTCACTACATCCATCCCTATGGTTAGTGGATTGGTTACCACTACAGTCCCATTGGTGACTAGTAGCACACTTGGGGGCACATGCCCTTCCTACACAGTTCCCCCACTAGTGACTGGAGGTCCCACGATCCCCATCATGGCTCATAACATTGCTTCACACATTGGGGGCAGTGGCCCCATTAGTGCCGCCACGGATAACACATACACCCTTGCGTTCATGTCACATCCTTCTACCATTTTTCCATTCATGGCTAGTCTCAACCTCCCTGACCTGGAAAGATTGACCAACGAACCCATACAACATGACCCCATATGGCCTCCTATCCCCACCAAACTCCCATCAGACATACCCAAATTCGAGGGGAAGGGAGGGGAGTACCCCCAAAACCACATCACGTCCTTCCACCTTTTGTGTTCCTCCAACTCCATTTTGGATGACTCTATCCACTTATGGTTATTACAGCGAACCTTCACTAGTGCTGCAACCAAGTGGTACATTGACCAGCCACATGGGACCCATTTCACATTTAGATCCCTCGCCTCCACTTTCCTACAATTCTTTTAATTACCAATTTGTTATGATGTTGGTGTTGATCTCCTCCTATCTTGTAGAAAAAACACGGCCACCCATATCACAGACCATATCCATGAATGGCGCAAACAACGTAGTTTGTGTAAGACTAAATTGGATGACCGCATATTTTTAGATTGGTTCCTGAAATCTCTTATACCAGTCATCACTAAGGATGTGGCATTTGAACGACCACAATATGAGGAAGAAGCTATCCTTAAAGCGCAACAGTTTGATCTTATCTATGCCTAGTCTGGCTATTTATACTCCTTTTTACCAATTTCTCCCCGCGTCGACTCCTCCCGGAGCGACGCGCCGGGGGCATCCCATGCTGCCGACGACATCATCAGGAATGTGGCGTCTCAGATTCAATCTTACATGACTATGCATACTACTAGTGGCCTCTACCTTTCTTATGCCAAGACCCTCTCAGGAGCAACAACATCATATTCCCCCATGGCTCGACCACCTCACATACATAGACCATTGTGTCCACCACAGTGTTATGGCCAAGCACCTAAAACTTACAACCTCCTGCGGTACCTACCGCTTATTACCATCAACATGCTCCACCCACACACACATAACCCCGAGCCTCCCCGGCTTATTATCCCCTGCTGGCAGCACCTGCACAACCACAAGCTCCTCTAGCTTACCATCCAAGGTAGGCCCCACTAGCACCTGCTCAACCCCAAGCCCCTCCCGCTTAATATCCTCGGCAGGAAGTCCTAGCACCTGCTCAACCACATAATCCTCCCAGTCCCCAAGGGCAAGTTTTTGCCCAACAAAACCAACAACAAAACTAGCCTGCCCAACGAAATCAGCAAGGCCAACAAAACCGGTGAAGAGGACATAACCACGGGAACAACCAACCCCAAGACTAAGGCGGCCAATCCCGCAAGCAATAAAAATGCCGCCCAAGCCAATAAACACCCTGACAGGCCACCTCGTTAGGGGAAGAACCCCAACTTATGAACTAACCACCCATGTTCCATATGCGGGGTATATGGCCATTATATACACACTTGTCCCCATTTGGATCGATCTCGCCAACTCTGGACCAACGACGTCGAACGCCAAGGACATGCTACTCCGTCGGCACCTACTAACCATCCGCCACCTCAGACACAACCTATGGTGTTACAGAATACCTTGCCGACACGAGGAGTGGTGAACACCCAACCGTTGGCTCCCCCTCAAGGACCCGCGACACCCCAACAGCAAATCACCTATGCTGCACCTGTTAATCAACATATTGACTTTGGTACCCATCACCTTCTCATGATGACATCGGATGACGTCAACCTTCAAAGAATCCGAAATCAGTACGGTTCCACCTCTGAAACCATCCCCACCGACAAGGCCGCTAACGATTTTCCCACCGATCAGTCATTATGCATACCACCAGCACCATGCCATGGGGCCCCTAAAGCTCCCCACTTCTCATGATGATGCATTAATAACAACCCCAATGCACGTGCTTCCCCAAATTACAATATTGTGGATGACTTAGCCAAGTCCCCTGCTATTATGTCAGCCCTCAAGGTTTTGAAAAACTGTCCTGCACAGTGCAAAACATTGTTATTTGCTATCGATGCGATAAACCCTTCAAACTCATGGATAATGGCATTCGATTTGGACCAATCTAAATCCGAACCATGCATGCCTTCCACATTAGCATTTCAAGTTTATGTGTCAATCTGAAATCTTGTTATCCATCGATGAATCATCGATGAGGGTGCCTCCACATGCATTATCTCTACATTCATTTGGTAGAAGCTCGTATCCCTTACAATACAACTATCCACGACCTCCCTACAAGCTTATGATGGCCAATCAACTCAACCCCAAGGCCTCTTGGCCAATGTGCTAGTCCAATTAGCTGGTAAAACGATTCTCATCGACATTGAGTTCATCAACGCACAACTTGATTATAGCCTCCTTCTTGGACGCAATTACATGTATGCCATGAAGGTTGTTGCTTCATCAGTCTTCTGCATTATGATGTTCCCCCACGAGGGACGAGTCGTTAAGCTCGATCAACTTACATATTATGACCCAAATTCCCCCGCTGCACCATAAAATGTTCTCCCCATGATTGAACAACCTATTCTTGGTGCACCCACCTCTTTGGTTTCCACCGTTGGATCAGGAATTTACTCGGAGCCTCCCATGACCTCTACTTTTCGGTCCATTCCACCCCCTTTTCCGATAGTGGAGATACCTTATCTGTGCACCATTTCATCCAAAAAAATGGTGCCTAACCCACAACCTCCTTTGCTGCTGCAGCCACCATCAGTACCTAGTCATGTTGGAGCAATACCTATCCACAATATCTCGTTCTTATTCCCATCTTCAGGAGTAGTAAGTGCCCCAGTCATGGCTATGCTGAATCTCCATGGGTTAACACTAGGACTACTTGTGTGGTACTTACCTGCTCCTTATCCTCCCCCGACATCGAACATCATTCTCCAACTAGTCCAACCAATTAACACTACCAACTTCCCACCTCCTGGTGTGGTGACCACGTCTACATCCAACCCTACCCCTCCACCACCCAAAACCAATGGGGGCAGAGGCCGACAAAACTACACTGCCCCATAGGAAACGAAACCAGTAAAAAATCCCCCTCCATTCGACACACCTCCTAGGTGCTCTCTATGTGATGACTTGGGCCACACTACCCACAACTATCCATAATTGCCAAATCTTCAAGAGCACATGCAAATGTTGGAGGATGATCCCAGTATTCCAGTCGTGGAACTGGATACCACCCCTAAACCCCGCAACAAATCGCTACGCACCAACTACTCTTGTGCCATATGCAGAGTCTATGGTCATTATTCACATAATTTCCTAGACCTACCTTTGTATCGACTCGCTCTCCAAGAATTGAATCAGTCCTCTTTAGAGTCACTCATTACTACCATCGAGGAGATTCACCCACCCGAATCCTCCTCATCAGCTGAAATTAACACAATTTACATGGTTTCCACTGGATACCCCTCTGTTTGGTTGGCCCCTTCCAATGATACCTTCGACCCACATGTTCAAACTTTTCAAATCAACGAGGAAACCACATGTCCACAGCATGGGGGCAGACCCAAAACATTGCCTACTCATCATCCTCGTCATTCTAGTCGGCGATACTAGGGGAATCCACCCCGCAAGGGGAATCTCGTATCATCATATCATCACTTCAGTATGCCACCACGACCCACATCCTCATGGTACACCCCCCCGCCAGCAGTTGGTCAATGCCCTATTGATCCCTCTCTGAGACAACATCTGCACCGCATTAACACCTCTGAGTTCGGGGGCATAATAAATTACCTCGACCCTAGGATAGTGGGCATGATCAATCATTTTGAACCTTCCCCATCATATCTATCTCAGTATGTCAATGATCCCATTGTTCAAACCAACACATATGTGATCCACAATCACAAACCCCATGCACATAGCATGGGGGCAGGTCATTAACCCCGCTCACTTTTTCACATGCGTGATCTCAACCATTTTTTAGGTCACATGTCACTTGTATATTTGATTTGATTTGATACACCTAGTATTCTACCCCTGTAGGTCATAATTTCTCCCCACCACTGCATCCTTGGCTTGGTGGGCTAACGTTTATTTGTATCAATTTTTTAACCTAGTTTTTCCTTTGACCATTCCAAAGTCATTATGACCTCCGTTTTTCGCACCATTTGCATTGCCGGATTCATATTTCCGTGCCTGTAATGATGCTTGAGATCATTTCTCACTCTCACTAAAAAAAAATCAGGCATTTTTCCATGCCCCTCGCCACCTCAATTTACGTGCCACACCGGCCACCATCATTTTTTGACATGTTGTATACCTCTAGATTTAGATTTCCACACTCATGATGATGCTTGAGACCATTTCTTGCTCTCATTGACACTTTCGGGCATTTTTTCCATGCTCCTCGTTGCCTCGATTCGTGTTTCACTTTGGCCGTAGCATGGCCATAATCTTGTTCGGTATAATTTTATCCCTTTTTCAGGTCGAGCAATTCCTTTACGAAAAAGACACTTAGGGAGTTTATGTTGACCTCTTTTCTGACTCCTAAAAGAATGAAAAGATCACCGAGCAATCTTGATTCCTTTCATGCTCGCTAAAAGTATCTGAAAGGACCTCTATCTGGTATAAGTTTATCCATTTTCCAGACCTAGTAGACTAATTATGAAAAGGGCACACTCTCGTCACATCGGCTAGAAGAGTTCTTCATCGCATACTTTTATGCTTTTTTGGGCCTTGGAGACTAAACACACGAAAAAGAACCCTCTTTGAGTCTTCTTATTTGCTTTCCAACTGTTTAAAATTGAAAGAAACCACGAGCACTCACGGTCCTGGGCTCGTATAAATCCACATGACGGTACCTTTCCACCATTTCAGAATCTTCTTATCACTTTTAGACTCCTTAAAATTGAAAGCACACACGAGCATGCACTTTCCTAGGCTTGTACAAATCTACACGAAAGTACCATTTTGAGCATAGTTCTACTCCTTCAATCTCCTTAAAAACCATGAAGAAGTCCCAAACGATGTCTCTCGACGCCACGATATATCATATCTAGTCCCACCATTATGGAACCCCCGTCAGCATGGTCTCCTTTTTTCATAGTATTATGCGATGTATCACCCTTAGAGTCTCGTGGTATCACTTATCAGTTTTTCCCCTTGAGTCTCCCCTCCCATTGTAGTCATCATCTCTGGTCCCTTAAAGATATGATCCCCTTCCCTGAAATCAGTTTCATATGTTTCTAGGTCATCCTTGCCATCATACTTTGAACAAAGGAAGTTTGAGTCCCCCCACTGTATGACCGCTATTCCCCCCACAGTATGTCAGTCTCACATTCAGTACTACACCTCTTGTTGGTACACCTCACACTCCTATCAAGGAAACACCATTGCCTTGGTAGTGGCAAGGTCTCCCTCTATCAACACCAACCCATCTATTCCAGAGGATAGACCCAGAGGTCCCTCCACCTTGGACTCATCACCATCAGTGGTGAGTTCCTACAGACCATTTTGACTGGAGTCCTTAGCACCTCTCTGAATGGTTGTTTCTCACATGCTCGAATTCAACTCTATGATCGCACCATTGATATTCGTGCAGGGTATTGGTCCCTTCAGTTATTGGTCAAAGACCATGAATGTCCCTTGACTCTAGCACATTGGTGAGTCTCTTTTGAACCCCCCCAGTTGTATGTTCCTGATGATATCCGGGTTGCTCTTGGAGACAGCATTCAGAAGCACCCCGATTACATGCTTCCTTGACTACCCAGTTCAGATGCAGTTCAACATTGTTGATGTATATGTAACTTCGGAATATATTTCACATATATGTATATTGTATTCCTATAGAGATGTTATTATTCGTCTATACGGAAGTGGTTGTATTCCTATAGAGATGTTATTATTTCTCTATACGGAAGTGTCGTCATTTATATTGTAAGTGTCGTAACTTATACTTGATGGGTTATTAGACCACCCTATTGGGGGTTGGCCATGTGGGTCAAAGGGTTATTAGACCACCCTAGTGGGGGTCGGCCCAGTCAGCATTATGTTAAGTGGTTAAGTTGAGGCCGACCTAGTTGAGTAAAGGTCAAGTCAAGTTAGTGTATAAATAGAGAGTGTGTCTCTCTCATTTTACACATTCTATTCTATCACTCACACTTGGGAGAGTGGCGCACTTGTGGAGGAGGAGGCTCTGCTACTAGGAGAAGACTATCTCTTGTATTTTGGTTGTATCATTGCTCTATCTATCTCTGAGGAAGTTATTGGAGTTTTTCACCTTTATGGTTTTCACCAAGTAAACTCTGTGTCTCTTGTGTGCTTGCATTATTGTGTCTATGATTGATATGCTATAGATTTGTTGTACATGTTTCTCTCTCAGTTAAGATCCTAGATCAGATCGAAGTAATTTCTGAAAATTTAACATGGTATCAGAGCTAGCCTGAAAGAAGGAATGATATGGCATGTATGACACTTGTTACACTTACAATGCTAGGGCTTGATATAGCAAAAACCATTCATCATAGAACTTTCTCTATAAATCCATTTTGGAAAAATTTTCAGATCTAAAATGTTTATTGGTCAAATATCAGATCCCCATATACCTTGTGTCCAAAGGACAACCTCTAATTCGTCGTACTTTGTGATTTATGATCTGTACAATATAGGGTTTCTGCCTCTTCCATATCTGAGTCAAAATCAGGTGACCTTGGGAAAAAGGTCATAACTTGGGCTAGGAAGCTCCAAATGAAATTTCGTAAAAAGTTAAAGGTAGTACACAGATGGTACTATCTCAGGAAAAATTTTCAGAGGCCGAAGTTGAACCAGTGACACGTGGAACGCCATACAAGTTCACTCTCTTGTATTATCCCATAAACAGGTCACGTTGCGACACTTGGCATAACTCTCTCTCAAAGAATCCAATTGAGGTTAGACTTACCAGGATGGAAAGATAACAGGTTGGGCTATCTCAAGAAAATTGTTCAGAGGCCGAAGTTGAACCAGTGACACGTGAGACGCCATACAAGTTCACTCTTCTGTATTATCCCATAAACAGGTCACGTTGCGACACTTGGCATAACTCTCTCTCAGAGAATCCAATTGAGGTCAGACCTATTGGGATGGAAAGATAACAGGTCGGGCTATCGCAGAAAAATGTTTTAGACACTGTGGATCGAAAAGTTCAGAGTTACACCAGAAACAATCAGGTACATATTTCTATCAAAACAGAATTATTTTTGAGCACCTTCATTCATGGCTTCCATAAATTAGGGCTTCGAAGAAGGTTGGAATTTTTGTAATCGGAGACCACGGCTGGATGCTAGTCAGCAAAATTGAAATTTAGAGACCAAGATCAGATTTTTTGGTTGGGCAGAAGGCCAGGCTTGATCAAACCCCAGTTCGGGACTTTGATTGGAAAGATGGAAAATTAGGGCTTCTGCAAAACTTGGAATTTTGGAAATCTGTGACCACGGATGGAAGCTCCTCAGAAAAATTGAAGCTTAGAGCTTTCAATCAAATATTTTGGTTGGGTGAAGCTCCGGGGAGCTCAAAGCCTAATTCAGGGTCCTCCCCAGTGAATCCGAAAATCTAAAAGGCAATTTTGAGGAGTGAAACTTTGCAGTTTTCAAATTCTGAATATACCAACTTGATCAGCTCATCAAGGTGCATATTTTTATCCTTTCGGAAGTTTGAAATTCAAAGTTTTAATTTTTGGGGTTTCTTTGACAAACCCTAATCTAGCTCCAGGTCTAGTTCTTGCAAATCAAGTGGATTGGGTTAATCCTAGAATAAGATGGATTGGTCACCTGCATAAGTGAAGAAGTTCCTGTCTAAGAGGGATATGAGGCTAAGGCCTTCCATAAGAATATTACGAGCAATCTTGATAGGTATGGCTTACAGGTATGTTTCATGGTTAATGTTTGTCTTCATATCATTACAGTACAATCTTGATTAATTACTAGACTTTTTATATCACCTTAATAGAAGATATTCATTGATTAAGGTTTTGACACTTATGAATGTACTAATGTATTGTGATGTTGTATGAGGTTTATGTTGTTTGCTAACATAAAAGGTACAACAAGAAAGACAAATAATGTTCTACTTCAAGAACATATGATCATGGTGACATGAAGACAAAGATTCTAGCATTGTAATGGATCACATAGAAGATCTACTTTCGAGGTATGTATAACTTGGTCCTATAATGGTTAACCTATGAGACATGCAGGTTACTAGCACAAGTCAATGAAGAGAACCAGAAGACATTATGCGGGTATGTTAGACATAACTAGCTAGCATGCTAATCCATGTATGTTTTTCCTATATCAAGATAGAATCCTACCTTGTGTTAGGATCTTGTACTGTTGTGTTGTTGATAATGATTATTTATGAAGTCATAGGTTTGAATAGTCATGGCTGTATGCATATTATGTTTCTTACCATAATTGATGATATGACTAACCAGAAGAATCATGAAGGTATAGGTTTGAGTAATCACGGGTTTATGCATTGATGATTTAACTAATCAGAAGAGTCCTATGATCAAATAAGAATATGCATGAGTAAAAGAAGACTTCCCTGAAACCTTGAATACTAATGCTTATTATCTGTGAATGATCATGACTATACATGTTTAAGATTATTGTGTTTTGATAGTATTAATATTATACTAATAAATGTGTGATTATGTATGACACCTCAAGGATAACACAATGATGATACTAATAAGCATGCATAGTGATTAAGGATGGATGTAAGTTCAAGGATAGGTAATCCAGGAAGCAAAGATCAAGAGGGAGTATACTCTAGTTGTTCCTGCAAGAAAGCAAAGGAGCACACTTCAGTAGTTTTTGTAAGGATGCAGATAATCAAAGGGAGTTGACCATATTTCTACATTCCACAACAGAAAGGTGTAGAAGAAGCTACTTCAGCAGCTCCTGCAAGGAATCAAAGACTCAGAGGGAGTCCACCTAGCAACCAAACAAAGATAAGTATTTTTTTAATTATCATTTCTTGCATATTTGTTTGTTTAAATAAAATTGTTCAATGATGTATATGCTCATGTTCCTAGACTTAGGATATGTATTGTGCATATTAGAATGATTGCATTAATGAACAGTATACTACTAATATGCATCTGATGGGTAAGTGGCCTATGGCACTGTACAACATTCCAGTGCTACTTATCTAGAATGAAACCTCTTTGATGACATGTTGGGAGTAGTGCAAACTCTTAACAATGTTCTGGTAGAGACTAGAAGGCATCTAGAAAGTTGTGGAACATGGATAAATGTTGTATTGAAGCATTGGCTAAGATAATTGCATGACTGTATGACATATTTCTTTATGTGTAAGAATTTTTCTGAAAATTATGAGATGTTTCTAATCATGCAATTTAACTTCTTTTGTAGAAAAGACCATATACCTTCACCTACAAAAGAAGGACTACAACATTTGTTCAAGCAACAAAATTATCTATTGAAGATATTGAAGTTCCTAGGATACGGGAAGAATGCCATGATCCATCGATCATGAAGAACGATGTTTGGGATGTAGTCCCAAGAGCTGAAGGGAAGTCTGTTGTGACTTCCAAATGGAACTATCAGATCAAGCATGCTGCAGATGGCAGCATAGAGAAATATAAAAGTGATGGAATAGAAGATACACTAGATGGATTTCAAGACAGCCTTTTTGAATGGTGTAGTCATCTATGTGTGCAGAACTTGGTAGGATAGACAGCTTTCTATCCAGTTTGGGCTTTACCAAGAGTAAAGCGGATTCCAACCCTTACTACAAGGTTGAGTAAGGGAATCTTGTGATTCTACTCCTGTATGTGGATGACTTATTTGTAACAAGAGATCACAAATTGATTGCTGACACACATCGGAAGTTTGCTGCCGAGTTCGAGATGAAGAACTTGGGGATGATGCACTATTTGTTTTTGGCATGGAGGTGTGGCAGAGTGCAGATGGAATCTTCCTTGGACAAGGGAAGTATGCAGTAGAGATCCTGAAGAGGTTCGAGATGATGGATTGCAAGGCCATGGCCACACCTATGGCATCGAATTTGAAGCTTCTTTGTGATGCTTCATCTGCGTCGGTTGATGTCTCTACGTATCGTCAGATGATTGGGTCCTTGATGTACCTGACGAACATGAGACCAGATATTTGCTTTGCGGTGAACACATTGAGCCAGTTCCTGATGGATCCGAGGAGTGTTCACCTGGTTGCTTTAAAGCATGTTTTGAGGTACCTGAAGGGTGCAGTGGATTATGGGCTCAAGTATGAAGCGAATCAAAAGTTTAACCTGTAGGGTTATGTTGATTCAGATTGGACTGGCAGTGCTGCAGATAGGAAGAGCACATCTGGATGCTGCTTCAGTATGGGATGGGGTGTGATCTCTTGGTTTAGCAGGAAGCAGTCCTGCGTAGTACTGAGTACAGCTGAGGCAGAGTATGTTGCAGCATGTTTAGCTAGTTGTGAGGCAGTATGGCTTCAGAAGCTACTATCTAAGTTATTTGATCTCCTATTGGATGCTATTGGTATCTTTTGTGATAACCAGAGTTGTGTGAAGCTGTCCGAGAACCCAGTGTTTCATGAGAGGTCGAAACACATAGAGATCAAATATCACTATATCAGAGATATGGTGCAGAGAGGAGATGTGAAGCTCCTATACATTGCGATGGACGAGCAGATTGCAGATGTGCTGACGAAGCCACTAGCCAGGGTGAAGTTGGAGTACTTCAGGGAGAGGCTTGGTGTTCTTCATATTGATGACACTTCGAGGAAGAAATGATGGACACATTTGCAGAATCCATTCCAAGCACGTTGGAAGGAGGATCCTTCACATGGCTGTGGATGTAAGCACTGGATGATGAGCATCAAAACAATGCTCTAGTTACTGCTCTATATACGCATCATGTTTGATGCCAGATATGATCAGTTGGATCATTTATATGTATATGTATGTACGCATCATGTTGGATGCTGGATATGATCAGTAGGATCATTTGTATATGCATCATTTTGGATGCTTGGACCATGTATCTGTGTATGTATCAGGTGGATACTGTGTATGATCAGGTAGATAATGTATGTTGATATGTATCAGGTATGATCAGGTGGATCATGTTTTTGTATTTGTATCAGGTGGATACATTGTATGATTAGGTGGATCATGTATGATGATATATATCAGGTAGATACTTGGTATGCATCAGGTAAATGCATTATATGATCAGGATGATCATGGATGACGAGCTTCAGGATGTTGCTCCAGATGACATGCAGCAGGATGTTGCAGTGATGATGATCAGGACGATCATGTGTACATCAGGATGATGTATGGTGAGTATCAGGTTGATACTCTATTGCCGTGGAACAGGTTGTGCAGATAAGCATGTAATTTGTGCCTTGGGAGATTTGCAGATAGTATTTCGAGGTTTTACGTATGGCATGTAATTTGTACCCTGGGATATATGGAAAATGCTCTTTCGAGGTTTTGCTTGGGAGGACATATAATTTGTGCCCTGGGATATCTACAGATAGTCTTTTGAGTTTTTGCTTATGGCATGTAATTTGTGCCCTGGGATATCTGGCAGATGCTCTTTTGAGGTTTTCTCCTATGGCATGTAATTTGTGCCCTGGGAGATCCGATAGGTTGAGCCGTGTGCTCGTAATCAGTCCTGGGATGCTCTTTCGAGGTTTTTCCATGACCACATGTAATTTGTGCCCTGGGAGATCCGATAGGTTGATCCTTGTGCTCGTAATCAATCCTGGGATGCTCTTTCGAGGTTTTTTGGTGACCACATGTAATTTGTGCCATGGGAGATCCGATAGGTTGAGCGTTGTGCTCGTAATTAGTCCTGGGATTCTCTTTCGAGGTTTTGTGGTGGGGTCACATGTAATAAGTCCTGGAGATCTGGACAGGATTAAAAAGGCCTCAAATGCTCTTTAGGTTTCTTGCTAGTCAAGAGACTCTTTTAAGGTTTTGTAACGCACGTAATAAGTCCTTAGATTTCCACAGTATGTCTAGTGATGACGAAGATCTACAGGTGGTGGGCCTACATCCAGTATGAAAAAGGACTGGCTCTGTAGAACTTCCTATGACGAGTAGAGTCAGAGATTGGTTGAGATAGCAGCAGCAGTGATGATGATGATGATGATGCATCGATGACGATGATCCCGAGAAGATGACTTGTGCTAGAAGACCTATATCGAAAAATACCTTCCTAGTTAAGAGGGAGTGTTGATGTATATGTAACTTTGGAATGTATTTCACATATATGTATATTGTATTCCTATAGAGATGTTATTATTCCTCTATACAGAAGTGGTTGTATTCCTATAGATATGTTATTATTCCTCTATACGGAAGTGTCGTCATTTATATTGTAAGTGTCGTAACTTATACTTGATGGGTTATTAGACCACCTTGTTGGGGTCGGCCCTGTATAAGTCATTTGGGTCAAAGGGTTATTAGACCACCCTAGTAGGGGTCGGCCCAGTCAACATTATGTTAAGTGGTTAAGTTGAGTCCGACCTAGTTGAGTAAAGGTCAAGTCAAGTTAGTGTATAAATAAAGAGTATGTCTCTCTCATTTTACACATTCTATTCTCTCACTCACACTTGGGAGAGTGGCACACTTATGGAGGAGGAGGCTTTGCTGCTAGGAGAAGACTATCTCTTGTATTCTCGTTGTATCATTGCTCTATCTATCTCTGAGTAAGTTATTGGGGTTTTTCACCTTTATGGTTTTCCCCAAGTAAACTCTGTGTCTCTTGTGTGCTTGCATTATTGTGTCCATGATTGATATGCTGTAGATTTGTTGTAGATGTTTTTCTCTCAGTTAAGATCCTAGATCAGATTGAAGTAAATTCTGAAAATTTAACAAACATACCTTTGAGATCCTGACTCTCATTCATTGATTCCATCCAGTTGTTGGACACCTTCAGATCTAGTAGAGCATTAGTTGTTCTGGTACCACATTCAGCATGGACACAATTGTTTCCATGTATCAGTTCTTCAGATGAGTCATGGCCAAACCATGAGTATGTCCTAGATTTGTGTCCCCTATGGACCATTATGATGTACACCACAGTTCTTTATGTATTGTTCAAGTCCCCTTATGGGCCTCATTATTATTTGTATATCTTGATATGAGCATGGGTATGCCCGCCTCGTCCATATATTGAGATTATTCCTCATTCATTATTGAGGCCATGTATTTTCATTTTTTGCAGTTCATACGGAGCCCATGTTCCAGTCTCCAATCAGTTTCCGATCTTCTCCGTCACAATGCTCAGACCCATGGGAAATGATAGAACCTATGATGCCTATCAGCCATACAATGATCTCCTACCCTCACACATCAAGGGGCAATCTATTAACACCCCCAAAAATTGTTCACTAGTTCAGCTCCCAAGCTACATGACTCATTTGCCCACTTTTCTTACCATTTTGGCCTTCAAAACCTTAAAAAGTCCCCAAATGGTTACCCAAAAGGAAAAAACCAATTTTTTCCTCCTCAAATTAATTAAATTCCTTCAAAAATACCAAAACCCTTAAAAGGGGTCCAAAATTCCCAAAAAATCAAATAAAAAGGGAATAAATTCAAAAAGAGGAAAGAAGAAGGGAAAAGAGGGAAAAAACCCTAAACCATTAACCTAAACCACTTGGTTCCTAAAACCATGGGTCAACATTCCACCACCCCAAAATATTTAAATAGGTGATGGAGGCCCCCCATTATTCATCCATCCTACACTCTAACGTTATGCTGCCGAAATTCCTATTGAGCCCTAGCCATTCACTTTGAGCTTGAGCCCACCATTTTAATGGAGTTTTAGCCACCATTGAAGCATTTGGAGAGGAGGAGACTTTGGAGCATTGGATCACTCTCCCTCATACGGCTGTAAACTCTCCACCAACCTCACCTTTGAGGTAACAAGTCCATGTAAACCCCTATTTACTGTTATAAAGAAGAGTGAAAACCATTTTTTACTATGTTCTTATATGTATGCTTCTCATTTATTTGCTTTCATGTTAGATTTAGTTTTTATACGTTCCATGCAAATGCTTAGTTTTTAGGTTGTTTAGTTTTACTATTTGCTGTCATTTACATTAGTTTTTTACTATTCTTTCGTACTACTGCTAAGGATTCCATTATCCTTAGCAGGTGCTCATTTGCACAAGGTAAGGTGAAAACCCTAGCTACACTTGTGGTGGATAATATTAGTAAAGCAGCTCATTTTATTCCAGTAAAATCTACCTATAAGACTATTAATATTGATGATATTGGTATGAAAGATATTTTTTTAGATTGCATGGTGTACCTAAAGTTGTAACTTCTAATAGGGATGTAAAGTTTACAAGAAATTTTTGGAAGGCCTTATTTAAAGGGTTGGATGCTCAATTAAATTTCATTACCACATATCACCCCCAGACTAATGGAAAAACTGAAAGGTTGAATCAAATTTTAGAAGATATGCTTAGAATGTATGTAATGGGCAAACCTGGGAAATGGGAAGAGTATTTACATCTTGTTGATTTTACATATAACAATAACTTTCAATCCTCTTCTAAAATGAGTCCGTTTGAAATACTTTATGGACGGAAATGTACACTCAAATTTCTTGGAGTAGCCCAGTTCATAGACTAATGTTAGGTCCTGAAATATTGAAGGATATGGAACTAACAGTGAAATAGGTACAACACAACTTGAAGATAGCTCAAGATAGACAAAAACATTATGCATATTTGAAAAGAACTCAAAGAGAGTTCCAAGTAGGGGATCATGTCTATGTGAAAGTGAAACCCAGAAAAAGTTCCTTAAAATTGGGAAACTGTACAAAATTGGCACCTAGGTATTGTGGACCATTTGAGATATTAACAAAGGTTGGACCAGTAGCTTATCAATTATCACTACCACCTACAATTAAAGTAAATAATGTTTTTCATATTTTGATTCTAAAAATATATGTTCATGATGCTACTCATGTGGTTGACTGGAATGCTATCTAGGTGGAACCCGAAGGAGAATTTTAGGTGGGACCAGAACGTATTCTCGACAGGAGAGAACGTTTACTTCAGAACAACACCATCAGACAATTCAAGGTGCAATGGAAGCACCTTAGTCCATAAGAGGCTACTTGGGAAATGGAAAGAAATATGAGAGAGGCATATAAAATCTTGTTTCATAATGATATGGAGGAAGATTAAAAGTAACGCCAAGGACAGTGTTAATTTCTAAGGGGAGGTGTATGTAATACACCGAAGAATCCAAAAATTATTTTGTTAAGGACTATATGTTATTATTTGATTTGACAATATTTACCAAGTGAGGTCAAGGCAATTGTAAATGAATTATTAATTTTAAATTATTAAATAGGTAAGGGAATCAAAACTGAAATAGCTATTGAAGACTGTTTGCTGACCCACAAGGAGAAATGACAAGTGTCAAGATAAAAAACCCATTATGGAAAGACTTCCCATTAAAATCACAATGATGTAGGAGGCATCCTACCTAAAAAAGAGTTCGAACTCCTTACGGAGGGATAATGGAGTAGGAGGCTCATAAATGACCTAAGTCCAAGGAAAAATACTATAAGTATTTATTCCATCCAATGAGCATGAGGCTTATGATGGAGGGAGATTATGATCTAGATTATGCAAAGAGAGCATTATGACCAGTCTTTGTCCTTGTGGTTCAAGGAACAGAATCGGGGCTTTCAGAACAAGTAGTTTGGTTGTTCTGGAAGTTTGGTTGGGAGGAATAACAACTTTCAGTTTTGATTTTCGACAGCTGGTTTAGGTTCCTTAATTTTTTTGGTTTACTATTCTCAAATTTATGTTTACTGTAAATGATTCCTATATTATTATTCATAATGATTATGTTGTTTATGCATGTTATCAACTAGTATTTTACTGTAATATGCTTATTTATAATTTATATGTGTATGAAAAATTATCATGATTACTATTTCTAGGTTAATAAATATTCAATATTTACATTTAATAGTTTCATGGGTTAAGATTTCATATAATTTAATATAGCTATAAAATAGGTGTAGACAAGAGGCCTCATTTATAGAGAACGAAGTTTATATATATTAGATTAATGTAAATAGATAGAATAATTTAAATAACATCTCAACAACATACATAATAAGTTTCAAGAATTCATTTAAACAATATCGAGAGTAAATACTCTGTCCAAACACAGTAGATAAATCGAAACAAACAAGTAACTTCATTTATAAACATTAAGAGTAAATACTTTGTTCAAACACAGTAGATAAATCGAAACAAACAAGTAACTTCGTTTATAAACATCTAGAGTAAATACTCTGTTCAAACACAGAAGATAAATCGAAACAAACAAGTAACTTCATTTATAATCATCAAGAGTAAATACTCTGTTCAAACAATAAACATGAATAGCAAAACGAGTGTTATGTTCGATTCACAGAAGCAAAGCAGAGTTAAACCAAAATTTATCCAAATTCTATCAAACACATTACAAAATAAGATTACATATGAATCTAGCGGTTAGAGTTTGAAAACTCTTAACCTTGTCTTTTAAAAAGGAAACACGAAATTTAAATTCCATTTTTTACAAAGTCAACTTTAAACTAGTAAAGTGAACCACCAAGGCCAAAAGCCATGGGCATCCTTTAAAAACTAAACTTAAAGATGCGAACTCAGCCATTGTTCCTCTACAGATTACTTCACCACCTTTACAAACGAGGCTATGGCATACCTGTGGAACGCTATCAATGAGCAGGCGAGTCTACGACGCATCCAAATAGAAGACCCAAACAAGAGATAAAAACTAAATTTAATATTGGAGGAAACTGTTGAGAATTATAACACAAAGAAGAAAACATAGGGCTAGCATTTGCATTCTTTCCCTTTAGTTAGAACTTGAATGAATAAGAACTGCGTCCATGGCCAATCTTAAACCATGCACATTTTATAAAGACACGATTATAATTTATATAACGTGAATTTCTGAAGATAAACCTTATTGCAAAGTGGTCTGTTGGTTTACAAACTTACCATTAAAATGTTGACCACGGGGTAAAAAAAAGAGGCCAACAACCCAAAACCCTCGCAAATTCCTAGCAACTGAAACAAAATGAAGCCTGGTTATTTAACCAAGTAACCCTTCAAAAAAATCATTTGTTAAGCGTTTGATATCATCTCCCAAACCTGCAAGAAGCGAGAAGGGATTCACAACGTGGAATAATAGAGTTGTACTGAACAAAACGTAAGTAGCACATAGAGTGGAAGGGTTACCTTTAATATGGTCGACGAGTGCCACAGACCAGAGTTCCACCACTGAGAACACCTGTGCAAAACACATTCCAGAAAAATCAATATTTTTTTTTCATGAAGATAATAACCTACAAAGAGAAGGTTTGGAGAGGGTTTCGTTACCTATAGAGTCGAGAAAATCCATTCCCAGGTCGCATCCCGAATAGCAGAAAGAACCCAGGTTTGAAGCCACTGAACCCTACCACATGCAAGAGTGGCAAAACTCTTAACATAGTTCCTTCTACATTAAAACACTCTAACTACTTCCAGAGCTCTCAGATCTTGAATAATGTATTATCGGTTCAGTCATCACAGAAGCCGAGTCTGCCATGCACCAGAGACAAAAGCTGTGCATACACCGAAGCCATTCACAACAAACTTATAGAGGAGTGCCTTCGGCACCTCTACCATGCAAACATGAAATGAAACCAAGGATACAAACCTTGGTGGTTTACCCAGATCAATGTAGGACACAATTAATTGGCACATGTTTCCAAAGCTTACCATGCCCAAGATTCACAAGATCAATGATGAGCAACAATGATCTTACCCAAGTGGAGGGCCAGGATCGTTCAACACTAAAGGAGGCAATATACAGAGAAGTTAAGGCTCGTCATTGATAAACCTTTCAACCGTCAAGTTGATTGGACAACCAAGATTTTGCATTAAAACTTTCATATGGTCATTCACATGGTCGATTTCCAAGTCGAGTGCCACAAGTACCAGGTTTTAAAAGCATTCACATGGCCAAGTGACATGGAAAGCCATCCATTAGCTCAATGACACGAAGCTAAAATTTGGGTATATCAAGCCTTTAATACATCAAACGTTAGTATGTAAATCCTCTAATGTAATGGCTTAGCTTAAAAGCCATGACACTATGTTTCCATAGTTTTAAAATGAATTTGATTTTCATAACATGGTATTAACCAATAATAAAAATGAAACTTGAAAACATAGCTAGGTTATTTAGTGTATAGAGTATGTAAAGTTTGTAAAATCAAACACTCACTATATTAGCATGCTAGGATAACAACCTAAGCATAGATCCATATAACATAAGCTCTTGATCAGAGTAAAAGTGGGATTTGAAAATAGTATTGAAGTCAATAAATAGGGTAAGGAATAAGTCCTAAACTTGTTTATCTTTTAAACAGAACCTTAACATGTCATTAGAGGCTTCACCTTGGTTGATCTATGATCCCAAGAAGAGAAGCCTGAACCCTGTCAACATAAAACAATATCTATTAAAAATCAGTATGTAAATAATGCATAGTAAATCGATGCGACAATTCTAGGAAATAAATATACATTTATATCTACAAAACATTTTTTTTATAGGTAATTTTGGGGTTTTGACAACTCCCTAGGAAACTCTTGGGCACTTCCTATCATTCAAGGATGGTACTTAGTGAAAAGTGGGTGGAACATAATCATTTCTCCTAACCTTGTGGTTATCTAACTAAGGACCTACATAGCACATCATATTATAATCAACATCTTGGTAAGAGTGGGACCAACCAATTAAGATAGCCCTTACGACTAGAAGAGGGCAGTAGACATCCCTTCTCATCATCTAAATCAATATTGTAGTGTAAACATCATGTTTCTCTTGGATAATGTCATTAAGAGAATGCATTCGAATGATGAGGAATTATAGAGGAATATTAGGTGGTATCATCCTACTCAAATAGAATAAATAAACATTGCTCCACGCAATAACACATTAGACTTAATTAAAATTGTATCCATTCTATCGATTGTATCTAATTAAGGTTCATGACCATTACCCAGGCTAATCATCATTTTTTATTTGTTTGAGGAAAGTCTTTTGTCATAGAAATGAAGAGGAAGGGATTCTTTTTTTACGAATGGTTCATTGTATTGAGGAAAATTTAGCATTTTTCACCTAGCATTATTACACTAGAAAACACATATTGTTCGTGTCCATAATGTCGATACATCATGTGAATATCACAATTACATGGATGAAAGCATAATCACATGCATAGCATAATTACTCTAAATCTATAAACTCTAAATTAGATATTTCATGTATTCATACTCATTGGTGATGTTATGTAAATGGTTTCTTTGGCTTAAAGAAAATATTTGCTCCTTGTGGACAAGCTCAAAATCCAAAAAAGTAAACGCAAATATGTTTTTTTCAATCTAACACCTATTTCATTAAATTTGGAATTTTTAGCCAAAATATGGATTAAAAAAGTGTTAATTTAACTTTTCAAAGTTTCAATATCAATATTTCTAATGTGCAAAATTGGGTTCTAAAAGTAGTAGTATTGGGTTTGAAAAGTGTTTCTTCATTCCATTGATAGTGTGATTTTTGACAACTTCGAAAGTCTGAAAATGCACTTTTTTATTCCAAAATTTCACCTTGAATTCCAAAAGTGCAATTATTTATTATGAAAGTGTGAATTTCAATTTGAAAATTGTATTTTTTTTTTTTAATTTCGAAAGGTGCAATCTGAATAATGCAATTTTTCATTTCTAAAATTGCAAACTTTGAATCTGAATAATGCAATGTCTATAATATTCAATATCTTTATGATATATCGTACTTATTGTTCATCCTAGACCATTTTTTCAAGGTTTCCTACATTAATAATATACAATAAAATGAGATAAAATATATAATGAACCTTAACAATAGTCTTATTTTATTCCACACATAGTTTTTTATGAAAGAAAGAGTAACTATATTAATATATGGAAAAATATACAAAGGTAGCATAGCAAGTCTGCATTTTAAAGCAATTAAAAAATTCATCCGCAATCATTCAGAAATTCCACAGTTCCGAGAATTAAAAAACTATTTCTATCTTGTTGGGAGACCATGTCAAAGAGCCGCTAAAACTCTTCTAAATACAATCTTTCAAAGTTTGAAATATTGAAGCTAAACATAAAAGAAACTAAAAAATCCTAAAAATGAAACATCAAAACTTAGATTTATAAGACTATGGTATTTTGTAGTCTCAGGGTTGCAAAAGGTAAGTAGGAGGTCGATTCGTAGTGTTCAGGAAAGTAGCATCTAAGGGAACAACTTGAGGAGCCCTATTAGCTAGACGTTTGAAGGTCCCCCCAATTGACCAACCATCCTTGTAATGACCTTCAAGAGGTAGGATTTCTACACCTCTAGGGTCTCCAATCATTCCTTCAAGTGGTGTAATTCTTCGTCCTTTGGTCGCATACCAAGGGATACCATAGTTTTGGTGTGCCAATAGATCTCTAGAGTAGTATAAAAATAAGAAATTTGGGTTCTAGTGAAACCCAAGTATGGAATTATCCCTTGAATTTCCTTTTCAACCTCATCATCTTCCTTGTAGGTCCTAACCATATTAACCTCCACTTCCACCACATCCAAATCCACTTTCTCCTCCTCTAAGACTTCAATGTTGTAGAAATTTTTTTCTTCCATAGTAGCCTTGGCCACGCAAGTCGAACCATCCTAAGAAGGGTGGTAATTTCCATCACGGGGTTTCATAACACCAGCAGTGAGGTGAGTTGAATACCCAAACACACCAAAATAGCAAACATAGTTTTTGATTCAGTGAGAGCAAATCCAGAATGAGAGGTTTGTTGCATTGTTTTCATTTATTCTAATGCTTACCATATTAATCACTTATGGATCTAGGCATGTTGAGATCTCATTACATGTATGATCATCCTCCCTTGCGTGCGATATTTCACACTTTCCCCCCTCCAACATTACGTTACAATGTGCTTCGACTACTTACAATCTTCCTCAACTGCAGAACTGTACCGGTAGTGATTTTATTTGATCGTTGGGACTATTTGTTTAATGTCCATGGAAGATGGTCTTGTACCACCTTTTCTCTTAACTAACAATCCTCCACCTCTCCTAACACACTGGTATTTTGTCTTCTATCCACCTAAGCTTCTGCTAGTATCAACACATGGGCCTCACTCATGCTAGACATCCCATCTCTTAACACGTCGACATATTGTATTTCGTCGACCCGGGCCTATGCTGGTCTCACCACACATGACTCATTCATGATAGACATCCCATCGGGGGAATAGTTGATTCTTATTATTCCACACATATTAATTTAAAATAAGTGTATTTATATAGTAATAAGAAAGTATTTGTATTTCATGAGACCATAGATATCTTTCTACAACTATTTTATTTAAAATAACAATTAAGATTATTACCATAACTGTACAACTTAAATTATAAGAGATAACCTCGAAGTTGTAATTCTAAACATAAATAAGTTCCAACATATAATTATCCAAAACACAATTTATGTCAAACAATCTTAAGTATTGAATGTGATAATATTAAAACACTACTACAAGCTTCTATCTTCATAAAACTTTGAATAATACTACACACAGAGTGAAATTTTGGTAGCATTTCTCCAACTCATCCTAAATATATTAAGTTGAAATAGTTTGTTGGGATAAGAACCCATCAACCTATATCCATATGAACATCCATCCCACTCTTGACATTAATCCCCCATCTACTTTCGATGTTCATTAACTACTGCAAGGCCCTTTCTCATTTATTTTTATTCTCTCTATTGTCCATCCTACCCTTGGTGACCATGTCCATATTATGCTATTTACATCGATGATCATATTATTTTCTACACCAACAACCCATTCTTGGTTTTTAATTAAATAGTTTTTGTACAACATCTTGAGGTCCTTTGATGCTCTTGTTGGCTTCCACCATTGCACCTCTACTTTGTAAGACTCACGAGTAGCATATGAATCCTTATAAATATCGCCAATGTCCCTACTCTACCATATTGCACAATACAACTCTAGCGATTATGCAATGACCATTTGGCCCTTTACAACATCCACTCTTGGATTGAATTCATCTCTAGGCTTGTTGCATGTGAGTCCAACATAACAATCCATAAATGAAAGAACATTTTCCTTCAACTAGACATCCATAATTTCATGTGAAGATTTTGTAGGTGCATTATTACGTATATCATGGCTTGTCGATAGCCAAAAATGAGTTGCTAATAGATGAACAATCTCAAAGGGACCTTCCAAAGATTTATATTTAGTCTCCTAATAACTTAACTTGGGACGCAAAAGTTTTTAACCTCCCTTCTCAATACCTCACTTCCTTAATGAAATATATTTTTCTATTCCTTTTTTTCATTTCGTCCATGTCTAAAGGTCTTTTTATTTGCAGAATTAATAACCTAAGATTCCCCACCAGTAAGTCTGCACTACCATCCAGTAATGAATGCCAAAGATAAATAGGAGATGACCACTTTTCATTCTGAACTTATGCCTACATTTCATCACTGGAATGTTATCTATGAGTTGAATCTAAAAAACTAGCATTCTTTATATCAATGATTTTTCCATTGCCATCTAGAAGGTGTGGTTTCACAAAATTATTAAAATAAAAAATGTCATCAATTATATAATGTACGTATAAATTTTGATGTTCAAATGTCCTATACATATCCATAATCTCTGAGAGAGAAAATATATACTTGCACATTATCTTTGTTGATAACCATCCATAAGTTCAGTCTATGTCTCTAGGAGGAATCCAACTTCAACAATCTCAAACACTCTCCTTGTTGTTAGAGGAGATAAAAATGAAAACACAAAGTATTATCCATTTGCAACAATAATATGGGTCATAATTTTTTATTTGGCTTACACTCATTTGTAGCATTACCACATTGCATAACATCTTGTATGTAGATCACACACTTTTCATATGACTTTGATTGCAACATAGAATCATGGAATTGGTGCTTAGATGTTCCATTTTTGTAAAGAAAAACTCCATATATATCAATCATTGGTTCTTCAAGACTCCTTAATCATTTAGCCAAAGATCTCATAGTGAAATTTGATCCCATCTCTAAAAATGAGAGAGTGAAATGGCCAAATCCCCTAGTCTAGTGCCTATGAGTCAACATACCATTCAATGATATTGGAAGATTCATAACATTACTAAAATCCTTTTACTTCTTACCTATCCTTGGAATGGAAGTCTTTGGTCTTTGAATTATCCATTTTCTCATGGACAATACTCAAGTAAACTTCGTATTTTTTGTGAAGCAAATTTCTGAGAATAATACACTTGTCAACAACTTGAAATATATTTATTATTGGTTCCTGATATCCTTGCAAATTTTCTACTTCACTTTGATTAGTGGTCCCCTTTATCTTCTCTTGTATTGTAATGCACTAATTAAATGTTGCAAAGGAGTTGATTTTATAAATTTTAAAATCGGAAAAATCTTGTCTCAACACCTTGCTAAAGGAAGATTCTTATATTGGATGAAAAACAATATGTTTGATTTCTTCATTTGCCATTTTTCGTAGAAAACCATGGGACATATTAGATGGAAATAATTTCAAGTGTGTCCTTGTTCGAGATTCATATATAAATCTTGTAATAAGTGGATATATGTATATGAATTTTCCTCTACAATTTTATTAATAGTAGCTACTCGTGCAATAGTATTTGACCTAGTTTTTTCCAATCCGTTGTTACCATGCACAACTCCGAGATAATCATTCAAGAACAAATAGTTATAATTGTAAAAATTGCTCCTTTTTATTCCAAGGAATTTATCCCACGCATTTTAATAGACATCTATTGTGTCCAATCTCATTCTAAGTAAAATTCTTCTTTTCTCGTCTCATTCTTTAGAAATAGGAGCATTTGATGCCATTGAATTTAAAACGTACTCTTTTCTTGAATTTCCATTCATACGATGAATTTTATTCACACATTCAACTATCGATTGAAGTGAAATTTTTTGTATACAAATATTTCAACAACACTGTTTACCACCAATGTTTTCAAAGAATGCAGCTTCATAAATTCCAATACCATAAGGTGAGCTTCAATTTATTTCAGAGATTATAGTTCTAGCTTGTTGCTTTATAGAATTGTATGGCCTTGTTGTCTTAACTTTGGCATATGTATAATCGTAATTGTAAGTACCTAGAAGCACCATCTCCAAATTACATTCTTCAACAATCTTCCAAAAATTGACTATGTCTTCTCTGTGTTCATTTTTAGTATGACATCCAAAGGAACATCAAGACATCTTACTAGATAAATTTCAAATCAACCACAATCCTCGCAATTGCAGAAGACTTTCTGAACTAAAATATAGATTCACTAGCATCTCATGGTTTAAATGGTACTATATCTCCTTCAAGAACACTTGATAGTATTCCTCAAGAAATATAATTTGGCTTTAAAGAACATTGATGTAACAAATTAACCTTCTCTCCCACAGACTTGTCATTGTGATTTTGACTTGATACTTTCTCTACAGCTTCACATTAATTTTTTTTTTCAGCACACAATAATTTACCCATATTAAAATATTCAATTTTCTTAATTTTCCATAGTAAAAGACTTCCACTAAATCATGGAGAGCATGCCATACAAGAAAACACCATATCAACGAGAAAAGAAAAGGAGAAAGCACCCAAAAGTGTTATCCAATAAGATATTTCTTGTTGACATTTGTTACAAAAATTATGGAAATGCAATCCTTGCATTTTGAACATTTATGTAACAACTTAAATTTCCTCATGATAAAAGAATATATATCATCACTTAGAATAATCTATGGTCCACTCCTGAGAGTGGAAACTAATATATAATTCACTTCATTCTATTGAAAAGAAGATCCAATGTGGTTAACAATATCAAATCCATGACAATGAATATAAGCACCAACTTCTGCTAACAATGTATATACAACATATGATGGATATGAGAATTGAAGATCTACATTTAAAACCTTAGTATGGCTTATAACAATACATCCATCATGAATGTTGATATTATGCAATATCTTTATTTATGGAAAAAAGATTCCCTCAACCAATTTTAATCCATTCAAAAGTAGGCCCACACATTGTTGAGAACCGATATCCATTTCAGAATCCATTTCTAAAACACAAAATAAAAGGAATACAAAAAAAATACATATAATTTAAAAAAAAAACAATCACTTAATTTATAAATAGAATAATTTTATCCACTATAGATTATCAATATCTATGTTCTCTAGGAGAGTAATGTTATTGTATGCCATCATTCTCTACAAGACAATCAATGTGAGAACAAAAAAAAACAATATTTCCTAAAAGAGAAAGAAGTGATTTGATAAATACTGGCCAATCCTTACTCGGGCAAGATACATGTATTCCTTGCTAAGAAGAAAATATTCAGAAATCTAGTAACAACTCCCTCTCGAAGATGTACTATGTTATTGTTTTGGGGGAAGGAACCAATCGCATAAGGAGTGGATGATCCTTCCTAAAGGGTTCCAATATAATTGTTCCTCTAAGGGGATCCATGAGATAAGAAGGTTCCTCTCAATCCTCAAAAGCTCCTCGATTATTTTCACTCGGAGGCGATCAATATGGTGACGATAAGACAACCCCTCCTGAGAAATCCCATATAGATATTCCTTGTATAATAATCTATTAGACCGTTAAGGATGGAACTATCCTTACCTGAACAACTTATCAAATGCTCCCATATGGAGATTACTAGAAAACGTTCGAACGCTATAATCTATTAGACCCTTAAGGATGGAACTATCCTTACCTGAACAACTTATCAAACGCTAGTCCCAAGGTTTGAAAGATAAGCAGACTCTGTTCATTCACATTTTTTTAGTAAGAGGACTCATAACGCTATAACATTTATTTTTCATTGTAAAATTAGGAGAATCCATTAAGCTTACTTTTGGTATAATAAGGAAAATGAACTACATGCAAGTAAAACCTAATTTGTTTATTTTTACTTCACATAAGATTTGGGAGGAAAGCCGCAAATTGTGAGTAATGTTCTGAATAGAAAGGACAATGAACTATATGAGCAAGCATTTAAGTATATCAAGATCAATTACACAATGTTACGCATAAAATTGTGGTTATATTAGAAACAACATGAGTATATCAAAAATAATTACCCAATGTTGCAAATAAAAATTGTGATCCATAACATTCAAGTTGTATGTACAATATTTTGTGTTCCATTTTAATTACCGAGCATTATTTATCAATTCACAATTTTCTAAATAAAAATCACTTTATATTTTTCACAACAAAAATAGCATTTTACATATAAATTTACTCGTAAAAAGGTGTTTTTTATACAACACTTTCAAAATGTTTTTTTTGATACTAAGCTTTCAAAATTGTTAATGTTATAACTTTTCCCCTTACCTTATGTAAATCCTGTCAATTCCATCATTGAAAGGTAAAAGCCAATTTAAAAAATTCCAGCTAAAGCGATATTTCATATAATCCCCAAGTAATATTAAATTTGTGGAAATCATAGTCATCAAAAAAGTGAACAAATTCCTTCCTCCATAAAAATTAGTATAATGGTAAATATACAAAAGTACATCATCTAAAGAAAAAACTAATCTGTTTACCTATCTATTTCTTCAAATATCTGTGATCATAGTGATTTTTGTAATAAGTTGTTTAAAGGAACCATCAATCTACAACATGTGGATCTTTTTAGATATTTATCAACTTTATGGAAACATTTAATGTGTCTTTCATATTAAAACTAGCACAACTACTTAACTTGTGGTCGGTGAACATAGATAGGTGATGACAATAGATTGATCACTTACATGTTGTCCAAGTCAACCACAACCATAGAATTACATGTTGTCCAAATCAACCTAGTGTCTGCAAATGAATCTATATTGGTTGAAAAGTTTGTATTCAACACCTAGAACAAAATTACTAGCTCCCCCACTCATAATACAAAAATACTAGATGATTTCCATTAAAAACATCAAGAAAAATACTAGCGAGTCCTCATTAAAATCACCAAAGTAAAAGTCACCAACAACAAATTTAAATTTTGTTTTTAAGAATCTTGACCCGAAACTTTGAAACTTGCTTTGCAGAGGGGGTTAGACCTGAAGCTTCTTATTCCTCTGCGTGAAAAGTTGTTCGCCCGTAATGTCATGTTGTTTTCCTTGCTACCACTACCTACAAGTCTAGTGATTAGAACCTATCCCTCCATGTGAAGAGTCATTCAACCACAATTCCATATCGCTACCATTTCCACCGTAGCCTCCAAGGTCGATAGTGAGAGCTAAGTTGAACCCATTGGAGATGGAGAAACTGGGACTTCTAGGCTCACTCGAAAATTGCAGTTGAATGTGCAAACCCTTCCTAGGTGAGATGACTAGGTGGTTCTCTAAGGTCTCAAGTTTTTTAACACCAGCAAAATCCTACAAAAGGATATGTGAGGGAGCATGGGACTTAAAACCCATAGTGACAACCCATGGTAAAAACATGCATCTGCAATAAAAAAAACTTTCAATAAAAACGATGACTAAAAATCTCCAAGAATCAAGGACTTTTGAAGATCAACTTCCATAGTTAACCAAAAGTGGAGAGAATAACACTATAAATGTTATTTAAAAATCCATAACAACAACAACTACATAGGTTACCTTCAAACATATAACTTAATGAACCGTGTTTAGAGCAATGCACAAAAAGACATCATTATTGTCATATCAAATAAATTAAAGTCATACTATCATGCCAAATTGGACAGATACAACAATCTCCAAACACATGTATGGTACATTTAATAATAATAATTAATAAACGTGGTATAGTTACCTTGTGATATATCAAATAGATTAAAGTCATAATATCATGTCAAATTGGACATATACAACAATCTCCAAACAATCTCCAAACACATGTATGGTACATTTAATAATAATAATTAATAAAAGTGGTATAGTTACCTTGTGATATAGTTAAATATTATGTAGTTATTGGTCATCAAGAGTGTTAAACCCATCATTATTTATATAGTCTTTAAATACACTGTTATTCACATATATATATTACTTCACAAAAGTGGTTTGAAATTTGAGAATTATTTTTTCAATAAAATTAATATATAGTGATGGTGGTGGTTATGCACTCAATTTGAAATTTGATTTATTTTAATAAATATATAGAAATGATGATGGTGATGATTATTACATCAAATAAAACAAACTTTATTTGATCATATGTTTAAAAAATTCACTTTAATATAATATATAAGTATATAGGTACTTTAATGTCAAAATAATTTAATACAACTATTTTTCAGAGATATCTCAATAGTAAGTAAACTTAAATTGAAATATATTACAACTTTAATAGTATATTAAAGTTACACTCGATTAAACTACTTTTCAGAGATATCTCAATAGTAAGTTTAAGCTTACATTGAAATATTTGAAATATAGGACAGCTTTAATAGTATATTAAAGTTACACTCAATGTTGAACGATGAGATATGCTGAAGTGTCTATCAGCTTCCATCTATGTTCCACAGGAAAAATAGTTATGTAACTTATGGAGCCAACTGAGATGAGTTTAATGTTACAATAGTTTATGCAGTTTGGTTTCATCCTTAAATTTTGTTAGTTTGATTTCATTCTTGTTATGTAAGACCAAATATGTTCTTAAGCAAAACAACAGTTAAAAGTCTTTTTAATTTTTCTGCGTCCATCTTCTATCAAGATATCAAATGGCGGGTTACTATACGAGCCATGTGACCTACAAACCAGAATAATCGGAGAAAACGCTGGCAAAGAAAACAGTGGTGATCACCACATACGATATTAGAAGAGAAAAACTGCTTTTCAGAACCCTGTCACTAAAAGACAGATATTATAAATAAAAACAAAATTGTATGAAAAAAATTATAAAGAACAAATTGTACGATATTAGAAGAGAAAAACTGCTTTTCAGAACCCTGTCACTAAATGACAGATATTATATATAAAAACAAAATTGTATGAAAAAAAATTATAAAGAACAAATTGTTTGAAAAATATTATTAATTTTTTTACATTATTCATCACCGAAATTACAGCAAAGGATCATGTACTTACATATACATGAAAGTTCAGTCTTATTTTTTACATGAAACTAGAGACGGTTACAGTTTAACCTCATGTGTAGAGGGTGAGACTCTATCCCTATCCCTATCCCTAGTTATATACTTGAATATAAAAGCAAAACAATATGACATCTTGAAAATGACAATTCATAACCTATTAAAACTAAAACTCTATGATCTTAATAGATTGAAATTGTTCACAGATGAGAAGAAAAGTATACTTAATAGATTGAAAACGAGTACAAGAAAGAAGGAAACTATCTTAATAGGACAGAGAGAGTAAGTTGAAGGATTATTCTTAATAATAAGACAGAAAGATTAGGTCAAATGATTATTGTGAGTGATATTAGATTACAGATTGGAGGAAAAGTCTACTCTGATTTGATATATATTGAAAATGATTATAAGTAAAAAGAAAGTAATCTTAATACGACAGAGAGAGTAGGTCAAATGATTATTGTGAGTGATTATATGTAGGTAGAGAATTTTTTAAATTATTTTAATAATATGATATTGATTTATGGTTTTTTTATTAAATTATATTTTAAATTATTTTATTTAAAATTTATATTATAGTTTTTAGAAGATATTATTTTGTTATATTGATTTAATTTTTTTTGCAATGTATAATTATTCAGAATTGTATAGAGAATATTATTTTGTTATATTTATGTTCTTTTTTTTAAATTAATAGAATAGAATTTAAATATATATGAGTTAAAGTTATAATAAAACTTAATAATAAATTATTAAGTTAAGAGGTATAATAAAACTTTAAATTATTTTTATTCAAAATTTATATTATGTTGTTTAAATGATATTATTTTTTTATATTGATTTATTGTTTTTTTATAATGTATGATATTGAGTAAATGTTTGTTTGTATTCATTATTTTCTTTTTAAATTAATAGAATTAGAACTTAAATATATTTTTTCAATTTACAACTTCTCATCTCAATTACTCTTTACCAATTACTCTATTACATAAGTAGAAATTAAATACATATAACTTAGAGATATTAAAAATTATAAAATATAAATTAAAATTTATATTTGATAATTTTATGAAAAAAATTTCATTTATTTTTTTATTTTAAAAATGTAATTTAAATTGCTAATAAAAATAAATATATACTAACTTTTCAAAATAAAATATTATTTTGATTAATTTATTAATGTACACTATGTTATATGCTTTATATTGTAAAAAGATACATGTACTCCAATTATTAATATAATATTTTAAAATTATATATTATTTAATTATTTTTTAAATGATAATTTTTAATTGATGAATTTATAATTTCTTTTTTCATTTGGATTATAAATGTGTCTTAAAAAATATTATACAATTTATATCCAATGAAAAAAACAATTTAATTATCAATTCATCTATATTCCTTATAAAAATCATCAATTCATCTATATTCTTTAAAAAAAACACTACTATAATACTCTTAGTTTTGACTTGGAATGTATTTAATCAAAATTATGTAAATGATGTAAATATGCTAAAACGGATTCCTAGTGCGGAGCTCAAGGCCAATGCCGACTAGAGAATGGCTAGGCATGTATGTTGTACATATGTTTTTATTTGGACCATATGGTTGGCTTACTATGCCAATTCGAAATGTATGAAAATATTATGTTGGAAATTAATAATTTAACGGTCCAAGATGGTTGTGTAAAGAGCACTAGATGGGCTATGATTCCACCAAAGGGAAAGAGGAAAGGGGACCTATGGGAAAACCAAATTCTATGTTGCCAAGTGTCAACCTTCAAACTCATCCAAAATATGCCATGTTCCTTAAATAAGCCAATTACCTTATCTTCACTATTAAACCCAATTATTGAATGCATATGTGAGGTTGGTGGGAAAAGTCACTTCATATAGTTATTGAAGCATGGAGGTTGTGACAGTTATGTCAGTTGTCAGCAATCATATTTCTTCTATGGTCAAAAGCTATGTTAGTTGTATTTTCACCCTTGCCTCATATCCTTGGATTCAACACTCTTTGAATCACTATCTCATTCATGTCTTCTAAACTACGTAGAGTTTTCCATTATTGTTCATATCCATTACTAGACTATGTTTAACTTAGAAAAATTAAATTTGAAGAAAAAGATGTATTTTTGGAAGGGAAATAGATGGTTGTAGATGAGCATGGAGGTTGGGAAAGCTAGGAACCTTTACTCATTGAGTTCTACTACTTTTGGATCCTTTAGAATCCATCGATTAATGTTGCAGGAGGATCTCCAACAAATTATAGCAGGTTGGACTCTTATTGAACACACTGGTAAGCACTGTAAAGGTTGGAATTCGTGAGGGAATTGTGGACCAATGAAGGGAAATGCCATCATTGTCTTGTGTGGGGTAGTTGGTAGGATTTCCATGGTTGTGAAGGCTTAGTGAGACCCCTGTAGAGTTTTGTTCGCGCTTTTGGCTAAGAATAGAAAGAAGAGTGGGTTGTGGGATGAGAGAGAGAAGTTTGTAGGTGTTCCTTCACCCTGTGGGACAGAGTGCCTATGGCTGAGTGGAAAATCGCTCTTACAAAGTCAAGTGCTTGGATATTCTTTGTTTAAAGATAAGTATTCTTATGTATCTGATGTGCAATGACTTTCAGTTGTATTCATGCTAGAATTATGCATGTAAATTGCACGATGTGTGTGTGGATTGTATTATTTCCGCTGTGTATTTTTATTACGTACATATATACACATGTTTGTTTTTACTGTTATGAATTCGTAATTTTGCTTATAGGAGAAATTTAGAGGCCCTCATTTAGTGAATGTCCCCTCCTACTCGCCGTATTTAGGGATGAGGACGTTACAACCACAAAATAAATAATTGAGTTACGATATACTATGCCACATCAACTTTATCCATACTTTTTCCTTCACTTTGATAAAATATATACTTCAATTAAAAAATATATCCACTTAATGAGCTTTAGTTAAAATCATGTAACCAACAATTTAATCCACATATTCTCGTAACCTAAAGTTTGTGACAACTTTATATCAAGGTGCCATGTCACCTTCCAATACATTTCATAACAACTTGATGTCATTCCCAAAAACATGTTGACAAACTAATGTTAGCACTCTCAAGTTTCATATTAGCTTCAACAACTAACATGGAAACCTTAAATTTAGATCGTTTAGCAAGATTAGAATTCCACTATTGAACATATTAAGCTGTGGAAAGATTCGCCCTAGTTTTAATGTCCATAACACGAATAATCATACACCATTAGGTATTCACATAGATAAGTGCAATGCTTGGTACGAAATTGATTCAATGTAAAACAATTGTTGCTAGAAACTTCAACCCATGTTTTTTAATCCATTTAAAAAATAAACAAGCCTTTTACAATTTGGCAAAAAATTATTGTAGAAAAGCCACAAGACACTTTCTTATATGATGTATCATATTTTTTCAAAATGTCAAAGTACTTAATATAAGTGTTTTAAAAACACAAAATAGGGAATGTCCATTATATATATTCTTTCAAACCCTTTCAACATTGGCACAGCACAAACTCCAAGCATTAGAAAGTCTTCTAGCACATTGCTTCTTGAGATTGTTGGTTATTTTCCAATGGTCAGAAGTTAAGGTTCTTTTTCTATAAGTCATAAATAACAAGTGTGCCATGGCACGGCATATGAAAGATTACAATATAAAGTAATGATCAGAAAACATTTTTTTTCTAGTGCATAGAATGCAAATCAATTCAAATACCAACAACATAAAACAATTTTGAAATAATGGAATAATAGATTGTACATGTAAGATAATTTAGCAATACATGCTTGATAATGGTCTCAATTCTATGGTCAAATGATTTTGACATATTGAAGGTTTCTTCATTGGACTTGCACTTAATTTTAGTTTTATAGTTTTAAACAGATCACAAGTACAATTTTTGCATATCAAAAATCATGTGAAGAACCAAAATAGATAGAGGGAACAAGTTCATGTCAAAACTAAATTTTGTAAAAGTTCACAAAAGTAAAATTGTTTTCCCTTGAGACTTATATTAGTGATATGGTAAGAAAACAATTGTCATTATGAAAATTAATTATAATATTAGAATTCATTGCCATGTAGACAATATTCTAATATGGTGTGAAAATTTATGAAAAAAACATATAGAAAGTAAGATGTTGGGTTATCCATACTCTACATTATATTTCATGCGTTGTTAATATTTATACCATTAAACTAAGTCAATATAAATTTTGTTATTGAAGTAGGATGGCTATATAAAATAAAATAAAAACAAAGAAATCAATAAAAATTATGAACCCTATGTTCCAATAAATAAGTTTCAAAAAAATTATGAACCCTATGTTCCAATAAATAAGTTTCAAAAGATCTTGTAGCAATATAAAAGCATAATTTTTTCATTCACCTATAAAAGGTCGATTCATTGAAGTTCCATTAACAAGACAAATATTTATGATTAGAATAAGTAGACAAAGATATTTGAAGTCATTATAAACCACTATGGCATTGCAGAAAGATAAGAAGTGCTCTTTTGGAAAGGAAAGGTAAGAAGTCATACTAAGAACTGGTTGGACAAAGGTACATGTTCACAAGCAACCAAGGAGTTGGTTAAGCAGAGGTACAAGTGTGCAAGCATGTTGAAAGAAGACTCTGGAATGCACAAGCATTAATTGGTCAAATATCGGGATTGCACAAACAATAAATGGTTGGACAGTCCTGAAAGCATGCAAATCTTTCCAAATCAAAAGATGCTTTCAGTTAGAATAACGTGAACAAGTTCCTAGAAATGTACAACAGTTGAAGTCTATCTATGATCAAATTCCAAAATCGATGGTACAACAAGTGTGTAAGTCCCACACATGATGATACTACAAGGGTCAAAGTCCCACCGAGGAGAAGGTAGTTAATGTGCAGATTCTGCAAAGCATTGATACATCAGGTGCACAATACCCACAAGGGATGGTATGAAAAGGATCAAAGACTCATCAAGTTGAATAGCCAGGATGCGCACATACCTCAAAGCAATGGTACATCAAGAGCACAAGAATTACACCACTAGGGTGTAAGTCCCACTAAGTCGTGGACCATGGATACGCAAGACCCACAAAGGATGACATCAATAGTGTAGAAGATGACATGTGGAAAATGCACAATACGTGAAATATGGAAGAAGGGATGCCACAACCAACTTGTGGACATACAATCCATGCAAGAAATCTATAAATAGAGATGCAAGTTGGAGATTTGATGTAATATTTATGGAGAGATCATAAGAGCTTTAGTTGGAAGATACAGATGATCATTGTCCTGATGATGAACCGTGATTAAGGTTCGAAACGTCGACTTCAAAATGAGTACTGCATTCTCCCCAAGCACACCACCAATACAGATTTATATCCAAGGAATCAAGGGCTTGAGGACAAAATAGCATGATCTGAGGAGGAGCCAAGTGCGCACATGCAATAGAATGAAGTACTAATGGTGCGCAAAATGATGTTGTAGATCTATGACAATTGCGCAAATACTGAAAGGCGGAACTATTGAAGTATGCACAACTGCATGAAGACAGATTAACAGTATCATAGACAACACAAAAAAAATTCATAGAGGGTGTAAGTCAAAAGTGCAGAGACATAACTGAAGTATATCAGGTGATGCGTAGATGTTTAGCTGATGCGGGAAGATTGAAGTGAAGTGTGTGAAGTTTATAATTCCATATGATCCGCAATGATAGAGCAGTGACAGGATCTAGCAAGTGCATCATGATGAGGATGATCTAAGACAAGTGTGTTAAACTAAAAGAATGAATCATTTGATGCACAGCATGTTGCAGATTGTCAAAAATATTATGGCACTTATATAGAATGAACCCATCAGTTAGTGTGTATTTCCATATCTTACTGATGCTTTATCTCATAGCAACAAACTGTCAACTCAAAGCACAGTATCAATTGGTGAGTGTAGTTGCACAGTAGCATATTGACAGAGCATATCTTGGAGCAGACTGCAAAATCAGTAAGCACATAGTACATGAAGTAATACATCAACAAAAGTGTAGAATTGAGAGGAATGAGAATTCAAGTGATGTATGCAACATAATGACAGTGTTATGTTTGCATACAAATATAGTGCACAATAGAACTAATATCAGAAGATCAGAAGTGTGCGTGGGTTAGAAGTTTAGTAAGTCAGAATTACATCTTGAGTATCTGGGCAGTAGGACGGGGCAAGGAGAAAGGGGGTTGTAGCCTCCTTCCAGTTGGTGCTGGAGAAGCACAGGGAGTTGGTGCTTCCTTCAAGCCAGTGCTTGTAAAACTAGGGGGTTGGTGCCTCCTTCCAATTGGTGCTAGTAAATATAGGAAGTTGGTGCTTCCTTGAATGTATTATTTTTATTACAAAAGAGAATTCCATGTTTTTCTCCCAATTGGGTTTCCACCTCCAAATTCTTGTGTTCTTTGTTCTTTGTCTTGGTGCATATATGGATGAATGATTTTGTTTATATTGGATGCATAAATAATCATCAAGATTAAGTTAATACTAATATGTTAAAGAAGGTAAAAACTATTGATAATTGTGATAATACTTATTCACTCCCCTCTTAGTATTAAATCGATTCCAACAATAAAAAAATGCGAGTTTATTGAGATAGGTATGAAATAAGGGTGTAAGAAGGACAAAATATTTTTTTAGGCTACTCTTGGTAGAGTTGTTCTCCTACTATTAACACCTAAATTATGCACGCATGCGACATATCGGTGATTCTTGCAGTAAGCCATCATCAACATAAATAATGTAGCTCACCAAAGGCATCCTCAACAAATCCAAAAGACAACATGAGTCCAAAATTTCCCAAGACCAGTCAAAAGAAGAGGTCACGTAGCTAAACCATTGTTAAACTGCACTATAGTGCATGTTATCAGTTCAATGTCCGTGCAATAATCACGTGTCTATTCCTTCGATAGTCATGCTACTGTCAAAATGATGGGACCACATAATTCTTGCGAGGCATTGTGTTGGAATATTATCACCATCAATATTTATATTTGCATGCATACTGCATGCATCTACTCATCAGTATGGTAGTCTCCCCAACACGTGGAGCCTTTATTCACCCCCCTAGAGCTTGGTTTTAGCCCTCAGAAGCCCTCCTACCTACCTAGTGCTCCTTGTTTTCCTCACCTAGATGACAAATGCACCCTACTAGACTACTTGGATTCCTAACAGCTAGTTGCAACATTGATTTCCCAGTTCATGCATTTATTGCTCAGTTTAACTGCCTGTAGCTTCCACTTATCTGTATCGGAGTTCCACTTGACCTACTAACAGCCTCATCGGCCTCATGCGCCCTGCTTGGAGTCTCCATCCCTTGATTTGTTCTCACATAGCTCAATTAGACTCATTTAGACTCATTTGACTAACTTTTGACTATTTGTGACTACTACCACTGATTGGGTGATGTCTCCAATGTTATCCAAGCCACACATTGAGGACAATTCAAATCACCTTTTGGCCAATTCAAATTCAGTTGACAGTATTGTTATTTTATTCACTTTTCACAGTGCCATCTTACCACTAATGTATGATTATACTGCATATTTCCCCATTTCTGAGTTTATGAGTGTCTACTAGTTCAATTCTTCTTCTTTCTTCTTCGCTGCAATTCTTGAGTGAGTTTAGTGAGATTTACTCTAGCTATGTGATCTCTCCTATAAAATATCACATGGTATCATAGTTGGAGCCAACTATTTGAATTGCAGCAGCAACAGTTGTCTTTCATTGAGCACCAGAAGCCTCTGGATTTCCAAAACAATTCCTGGTGCAATTGTCTTGAATTCACTGGAGCAATCCAGTGAGGTCTAGCTAGGTGTGAAGGATCCAGTCACATGTGCTCATTGTCCTAAGGTAGTGTTCATTCAAATTTGCATCAAATCTCCATCAACAATTTCATTTGTTTTGCAGGTTATTCCATCTTCAACATATTTGATTTCAGTAGCTACTATGGATCTCCATTGTTTTTGCAGGGTATTCAAATTTCCCTACAGTTGTAGCAATTTCAAAGTTTTCTACAGTTGTAGCAGTTTCGATGTTCTCTGCAGTTGCAGCAGTAGATTCAAATTCAACAACAACTTCCATGGATCTAAAAGCAATTCCTTCTCTGTCTTCATACAACTATGAAGAATGGAAACCAGATATGACAACATACCTGAAGAGATATGGTCTTTTCGATATGTGTATTGGTGTTAAGAGAGATTTTGCTTCCTATGAAGAGGAAGAAGATTTGCTAGATGATTGTGACAGAGCCTCAACAACAATATGTACTGCTATGATTTCAATTATGGAGTACCTCATTAATACTGTTGAACATCCAAGTGATAACTCGACAAGATTGGACAAATTATTTGGAAAGGAGAAGGATGAGTATGATGCTATCCATTTGGAGAACAAGCCTAGTAATATTGCCTCTAGTGCTCTCTCTATTCATGATTTGGCCTCAATCATATCTCATGATGAAGTTGTTCGACAAGATGAAGTCGAAATACAAGACATGGTATCAGGAAATATCATTGCAAAAGGTGTTGCAAACCACAAGTCGAAACTCTATGAGTTCTCTCACTTTCTACCTCTCTCCAAACAGTATACTCTTCACACTCATGCAAATGAAGAGAGTAGACTATGGCATGAAAGTAAAACAAATGATAGATTTGATCCATCTTCTGATTCGAATTCTGAGCAAGATATGTCAACTACTACTCTAGAATTTGAAGAGACCTTCAAAATCTCTACTTCCCATGAGCCTGTTGATGTGCAAGATGATGACCTACTGAGTATTTTGGAGGTAAAATCATATTTTGGAGGTGATGCATTCGCCCTCCTTGATCAAATGCTTCCTATGAACTCCTATTTGGTCATTGGCACATGTTTTCAGAGTTTCACTGAATATGGAAGATACCATCATTCACTTAGGTTCAAGTCTCATGCATATCCTTGTGATTTTGGTTTTGATCTCACCCTTGTTGGTTCAAGGGAGATCATAAGAAACCATATTTCAATTCTTGGAGCTGATTTGAATTCCAAGCCATCACCATTATGTCATGGTTCATTTGGTTTTGATCTCACCCCTGCTGGTTCAAAGGAGATCATAAGAAACCATTTATCAATTCTTGGAGCTGATTTGAATTCCAAGATACCATCATCATATCATAGTTAATTTGGTTATGATCTCACCTATGTTGGTTCAAAGAAGATATCAAATAACTATCTGCACATTCATGGAGTTGATTCTATCTCAATTGGTTTGAATCACATGCTCCATAATGATCTTCATATTTTTGGATTTGTTCTCACCATGCTTGGTAGGAAGAGCAAGTTCAGGAAGCCTTTAGATTCTCTTGCATCCATTGTTGGAGAACTCAAGAACATGTTTTTGGAGCATGATCCACTTCTTCCCAATAGGAAGATAACTCTTTTTGAGAGAATGCTAGATCCATATCCATAAGAACCTAAAGATATAGCATGAGTTAGTGAAGTTGAGTGAATGGAAGATACCGATTTACAAGAACCTAATGATCTTGCACTTGATGACCCTCTTCCTAGATGGTAAGCCACTACTCTTAGATCTGTTGGAGATCTTGTTGGTGATCCACTTGATCAAAGGAGAACCAGATATGATTTTCAGAATAGAAGGTTTGATCCTTCACACATTGATCATACACACGGTGATCCATTTCTTGCTGATAGATCTTTCTTTAGTGGAGAAGTCCACTTACGTTTTAGGGTAAGTGATGTACATGATCGATTATCCTACCACAACCTATCTTGACAGGGGGATTTCTTCCCACTGGGTTTTCCCTCTTTCCTCACTTTATTTATTTAGATTGTTGTATGGGGTGACCTTTGGTCTCAGTTACCAGGGCCCTACTAGTTTTCAGTTTCTTCCTCATAGTTTGGCTTGCACAGGGTGTTGGAATATTCTCACCATCATTATTTATATTTGCATGCATGCATACTGCATGCATCCAGTCATCAGTATGGTAGTCTCCCCAGCACCTGGAGCCTTTTTTCAGACCCTTAAAACCTATTTTTAGACCTCAATAGCCCTCCTACCTACCTAGTGTGCCTTTTTTTCCTCACCTATATGACAAATGTGCCCTACTACACTACTTGGATTCCTACCAATCAGTTGCAACATTGATTTCTTATTTCATGTATTTATTGCTTAGTTTAACTGCTTGTAGCTTCCAGTTGTCTGAATCGGAGTTCAACTTGACCTACTGACAGCCTCATGCGCCCTCCTTGGAGTCTCCATCCCTTGATTTGTGCTCACATAGCTCAGTTAGACTCAATTGGACTCATTTGACTGAATTTTGACTATTTGTGACTACTACCACTGATTGGGTGATGTCTCCAATGTTATCCAATCCACACATTGAGGAGAATTGCTACGAAGAAAAACTTCCTATGGCTTGGGGTAGACCACAACAGACAAATGGACTCAAAAAATCAACTCACTTCCCAACATATGCTATATAAATGTAAATGCCGATAAAAAGAATAAAGGGACCTACCTCAACTGGACGGCTGATGAAGAATTCCGTTGAGATTTCGAATCACAACACTTGAACCTGCAGCTTAGCCTCAACAATAAATGCAGCCCCCCCATTATTCATCCATCCTACACTCTAACCTTATGCTACCGAAATTCCTATTGAGCCCTAGCCATTCACTTTGAGCTTGAGCCCACCATTTTAATGGATTTTTAGCCACCATTGAAGCATTTGGAGAAGAGGGTACTTTGGAGCATTGGATCACTCTCCCTCATACGGCTGTAAACTCTCCACCAACCTCACCTTTGAGGTAACAAGTCCATGTAAACCCCTATTTACTATTATAAAGAAGAGTGAAAACCATTTTTTACGGTGTTCTTATATGTATGCTTCTCATTTATTTGCTTTCATGTTAGATTTAGTTTTTATACGTTCCATGCAAATGCTTAGTTTTTAGGTTGTTTAGTTTTACTATTTGCTGTCATTTACATTAGTTTTTTACTATTCTTTCGTACTATTGCTAAGGATTCCATTATCCTTAGCAGGTGCTCATTTGCACAAGGTAAGGTGAAAACCCTAGCTACAGTTGTGGTGGATAATATTAGTAAAGCAGCGCATTTTATTCCAGTAAAATCTACCTATAAGGCTATTAATATTGATGATATTTGTATGAAAGATATTTTTTCAGATTGCATGGTGTACCTAAAGTTGTAATTTCTGATAGGGATGTAAAGTTTACAGGAAATTTTTGGAAGGCCTTATTTAAAGGGTTGGATACTCAATTAAATTTCATTACCACATATCACCCCAGGCTGATGGAAAAACTGAAAGGTTGAATCAAATTTTAGAAGATATGCTTAGAATGTATGTAATGGGCAAACCTGGGAAATGGGAAGAGTATTTACATCTTGTTGATTTTGCATATAACAATAATTTTCAATCCTCTTCTAAAATGAGTCCGTTTGAAATACTTTATGGATGGAAATGTACACTCAAATTTCTTGGAGTAGCCCAGTTCATAGACTAATGTTAGGTCCTGAAATATTAAAGGATATGGAAATAACAGTGAAATAGGTACAACACAACTTGAAGATAGCTCAAGATAGACAAAAACATTATGCATATTTGAAAAGAACTCAAAGAGAGTTCCAAGTAGGGGATCATGTATATGTGAAAGTGAAACCCAGAAAAAGTTCCTTAAAATTGGGAAACTGTACAAAATTGGCACCTAGGTATTGTGGACCATTTGAGATATTAACAAAGGTTGGACTAGTAGCTTATCAATTAGCACTACCACCTACAATTAAAGTAAATAATGTTTTTCATATTTCGATTCTAAAAATATATGTTCATGATGCTACTCATGTGGTTGACTGGAATGTTATCTAGGTGGAACCCGAAGGAGAATTTTAGGTGGGACCAGAATGTATTCTCAACAGGAGAGAACGTTTACTTCAGAAAAACACCATCAGACAATTCAAGGTGCAATGGAAGCACCTTAGTCCAGAAGAGGCTACTTGGGAAATGGAAAGAAATATGAGAGAGGCATATAAAATCTTGTTTCATAATTATATGGAGGAAGAATAAAAGTAACGCCAAGGACAATGTTAATTTCTAAGGGGAGGTGTATGTAATACACCAAAGAATCCAAAAATTATTTTGTTAAGGACTATATGTTATTATTTGATTTGACATTATTGACCAAGTGAGGTCAAGGCAATTGTAAATGAATTATTAAATAGCTAAGGGAATCAAATATGAAATAGCTATTGAAGACTGTTTGCTGACCCACAAGGAGAAATGACAAATGTCAAGAGAAAAAACCCATTATGGAAAGACTTCCCATTAAAATCACAATGATGTCGGAGGCATCCTCCTTAAAAAAGAGTTCGAACTCCTTACGGAGGGATAATGGAGCAGGAGGCTCATAAATGACCTAAGTCCAAGGAAAAATACTATAAGTATTTATTCCATCCAATGAGCATGAGGATTATGATGGAGGGAGATTATGATCTAGATTATGCAAAGAGAGCATTGTGACCGGTCTTTGTCCTTGTGGTTCAGTGAACAGAATCGGGGCTTTCAGAACAAGTAGTTTGGTTGTTCTGGAAGTTTGGTTGGGAGGAATAACGACCTTTAGTTTTGATTTTCGACAGTTGGTTCAGGTTCCTTTATTTTGTTGATTTACTATTCTCAAATTAATGTTTACTGTAAATGATTCCTATATTATTATTCATAATGATTATGTTGTTTATGCATGTTATCAACTAGTATTTTACTGTAATATGCTTATTTAGAATTTATATGTGTATGAAAAATTATTGTGATTACTATTGTAAGGTTAATGAATATTCAATATTTACATTTAATAGTTTCATGGGTTAAGATTTCATATAATTTAATATAGCTATAAAATAGGTGTAGACAAGTGGCCTCATTTACAGAGAACAGAGTTTATATATATTAGATTAATGTAAATAGATAGAATAATTTAAATAACATCTCAACAACATACATAATAAGTTTCAAGAATTCATTTAAACAATATCAAGAGTAAATACTCTATTAAAAAATAGTAAATAAATCGAAACAAACAAGTAACTTCATTTATAAACATTAAGAGTAAATACTTTGTTCAAACACAGTAGATAAATCAAAACAAACAAGTAACTTCATTTATAAACATCAAGAGTAAATACTCTGTTCAAACACGGAAGATAAATCGAAACAAACAAGTAACTTCATTTATAATCATCAAGAGTAAATACTCTGTTCAAACAATAAACATGAATAGCAAAACGAGTGTTATGTTCGATTCACAGAAGCAAAGCAGAGTTAAACCAAAATTTATCCAAATTCTATCAAACACATTACAAAATAAGATTACATACAAATCTAGCGGTTAGAGTTTGAAAACTCTTAACCTTGTCTTTTAAAAAGGAAACACGAAATTTAAATTCCATTTTTTACAGAGTCAACTTTAAACTGGTAAAGTGAACCCCCAAGGCCAAAAGCCATAGGCCTCCTTTAAAAACTAAACTTAAAGATGCGAACTCAGCCATTGTTCCTCTACAGAGTACTACACCACCTTTACAAACGAGGCTATGGCATACCCGTGGAATGCTATCCATGAGCAGGCGAGTCTACGACGCAGCCAAATAGAAGACCCAAACAAGAGATAAAAACTAAATTTAATATTGGAGGAAACCGTTGAGAATTATAACACAAAGAAGAAAACATAGGGTTAGCATTTGCATTGTTTCCCTTTAGTTAGAACTTGAACAAATAAGAACTGCGTCCATGGCCAATTTTAAACCATGCACATTTTATAAAGACACAATTATAATTTATATAAATTGAATTTATGAAGATAAACCTTATTACAAAGTGGTCTGTTGGTTTAAAAACTTACCATTAAAATGTTGACCACGGTGTAAACAAAAGAGGCTGACAACCCAAAACCCTCGCAAATTCCTAGCAACCGAAACAAAATGAAGCCTGGTTATTTAACCAATTAACCCTTCAAAAAAATCATTTGTTAAGCATTTGATATCATCTCCCAAACCTGCAAGAAGCAAGAAGGGATTCACAACATGGAATAATAGAGTTTTACTGAACAAAACGTAAGCGGCACACAGAGTGGAAGGCTTACCTTTAATATGGTCGACGAGTGCCACAGACCAGAGTTCCACCACTGAGAACACCTGTGCAAAACACATTCTAGAAAAATCAATATTTTTTTTTCATGAAGATAATAACCTACAAAGAGAAGGTTTGGAGAGGGTTTCGTGACCTATAGAGTCAAGAAAATCCATTCCCAGGTTGCATCCCGAATAGCAGAAAGAACCCAGGTTTGAAGCCACTGAACCCTACCACATGCAAGAGTGACAAAACTCTTAACATAGTTCCTTCTACATTAAAACACTCTAACTATTTCCAGAGCTCTCAGATCTTGAATAATGTATTATCGGTTCAGTCATCACAAAAGCCGAGTCTGCCATGCACCAGAGACAAAAGCTGTGCATACACCGAAGCCATTCACAACAAACTTACAGAGGAGTGCCTTCGGCACCTCTACCATGCAAACGTGAAATGAAACCAAGGATACAACCCTCGGTGGTTTACCCAGATCAACGTAGGACACAATTAATTGGCACATGTTTCCAAAGCTTACCATGCCCAAGATTCACAAGATCAATGATGAGCAACAATGATCTTACCCAAGTGGAGGGCCAAGATCATTCAACACTAAAGAAGAAAATATACAGAGAAGTTAAGGCTCGTCAATGATAAACCTTTCAACCATCAAGTTGATTGGACAACCAAGATTTTGCATTAAAACTTTCATATGGTCATTCACATGGCCGATTTCCAAGTCGAGTGCCACAAGTACCAGGTTTTAAAAGCGTTCACATGGCCCAGTTGCATGGAAATCCATCCATTATCTCAATGCAACGAAGCTAAAATTTGGCTATATCAAGCCTTTAATACATCAAATGTTAGTATGTAAATCCTCTAATGTAATGGCTTAGCTTAAAAGCCATGATACTATGTTTCCATAGTTTTAAAATGAATTTTATTTTCATAACATGGTATTAACCAATAATAAAAATGAAACTTGAAAACATAGCTAGGTTATTTAGTGTATAGAGTATGTAAAGTTTGTAAAATCAAACACTCATTATATTAGCATGCTAGGTTAACAACCTAAGCATAGATCCATATAACATAAGCTCTTGATCAGAGTAAAAGTGGGATTTGAAAATAGTATTCAAGTTAATAAATAGGGTAAGGAATAAGTCCTAAACTTGTTTATCTTTTAAACAGAACCTTAACACATCATTAGAGGCTTCACCTTGGTTGATCTATGATCCCAAGAAGCCTGAACCCTGTCAACATAAAACAATATCTATTAAAAATCAGTATGCAAATCATGCATAGTAAATCGATGCGACAATTCTAGGAAATAAATATACAGTTATACCTACAAAACATTTTTTTTATAGGTAATTTTGGGATTTTGACAACTCCCTAAGAAACTCTTGGGCACTTCCTATCATTCAAGGATGGTACTTAGTGAAAAGTGAGTGGAACATAATCATTTCTCCTAACCTTGTGGTTATCTAACTAAGGACCTACATAACACATCATATTATAATTAACATCTTGGTAAGAGTGGGACCAACCAATTAAGATAGCCCTTACGACTAGAAGAGGGCAGTAGGCATCCCTTCTCATCATCTAAATCAATATTGTAGTGTCAACATCATGTTTCTCTCGGATAATGTCATTAAGAGAATGCATTCGAATGATGAGGAATTATAGAGGAATATTAGGTGGTATCATCCTACTCAAATAGAATAAATAAACATTGCTCCACGCAATAACACATTAGACTTAACTAAAATTTTATCCATTCTATCGATTGTATCTAATTAAGGTTCATGACCATTACCCAGTCTAATCATCATTTTTTATTTGTTTGAGGAAAGTCTTTTGTCATAGAAATGAAGAGGAAGGGATTCATTTTTTACGAATGGTTCATTGCATTGAGGAAAATTTAGCATTTTTCACATAGCATTATTACACTAGAAAACACATATTGTTCATGTCCATAATGTCGATACATCACGTGAATATCACAATTACATGGATGAAAGCATAATCACATGAATAGCATAATTACTCTAAATCTATAAACTCTAAATTAGAGATTTCATGTATTCATACTCATTGGTGATATTATGTAAATGGTTTCTTTGGCTTGAAGAAAATATTTGCTCCTTGTGGACAAGCTCAAAATCCAGAAAAGTAAACGCAAATATGTTTTTTTCGATTTAACACCTATTTCGTTAAATTTGGAATTTTTAGCCAAAATATGGATTAAAAAAGTGTTAATTTATCTTTTCAAAGTTTCAATATCAATATTTCTAATGTGCAAAATTGGTTTCTAAAAGTAGTAGTATTGGGTTTGAAAAGTGTTTCTTCATTCCACTGATAGTGTGATTTTTGACAACTTCTAAAGCCTGAAAATGCACTTTTTTATTCCAAAATTTCACCTTGAATTCCAAAAGTGCAATTATTTATTATGAAAGTGTGAATTTCAATTTGAAAATTGTATTTTTTTTTTAATTTCGAAAAGTGCAATCTTTGAATCTGAATAATGCAATTTTTCATTTCAAAAATTGCAAACTTTGAATCTAAATAATGCAATGTCTATAATATTCAATATCTTTATGATATATTGTACTTAGTGTTCGTCCTAGACCATTTTTTAAAGGTTTCTTACATTAATAATATACAGTAAAATGAGATAAAATATATAATGAACCTTAAAGGTTTCTTACATTAATAATATACAGTAAAATGAGATAAAATATATAATGAACCTTAACAATAGTCTTATTTTATTCCACACAGTTTTTTATGAAAGAAAGAGTAACTATATTAATATATGGACAAATATACAAAGATAGCATAGCAAGTCTGCATTTTAAAGCAATTAAAAAATTCATCCGCAATCATTCAGAAATTCCACAGTTCCGAGAATTAAAAAGCTATTTCTATCTTGTTGGGAAACCATGTCAAAGAGATGCTAAAACTCTTCTAAATATAATCTTTCAAAGTTTGAAATATTGAAGCTAGACATGAAAGAAACTAAAAAAATCCTGAAAATGAAACATCAAAAATTAGATTTATAAGACTATGGTATTTTGTAGTCTCAGGGTTGCAAAAGGTAAGTAGGAGGTCGATTCGTAGTGTTCAGGAAAGTAGCATCTAAGGGAACAACTTGAGGAGCCCTATTAGCTAGACGTTCCTAGGTCCCCCAATTGACCAACCATCCTTGTAATGACCTTCAAGAGGTAGGATTTCTACACCTCTAGGGTCTCTAATCATTCCTTCAGGTAATGTAAGTCTTCGTCCTTTGGCCGCATACCGAGGGATACCATAGTTTTGGTGTGCCAATAGAGCTCCAGAGTAGTATAAAAATAAGAAATTTGGGTTCTAGTGAAACCCAAGTATGGAATTATCCCTTGAATTTCCTTTTCAAGCTCATCATCTTCCTTGTAGGTCCTAACCATATTATCCTCCACTTCCACCACATCCAAATCCACTTTCTCCTCCTCCAAGGCTTCAATGTTGTAGAATTTTTTTTCTTCCACAGTAGCCTTGGCCACGCAAGTCAAACCATCCTAAGAAGGGTGGTAATTTCCATCGCGGGGTTTCATAACACCAGCAGTGAGGTGAGTTGAATACCCAAACACACCAAAATAGCAAACATAGTTTTTTATTCAGTGAGAGCAAATCCAGAATGAGAGGTTCGTTGCATTGTTTTCATTTATTCTAATGCTTACCATATTAATCACTTATGGATCTAGGCATGTTGAGATTTCATTACATGCATGATCATCCTCCCTCGCGTGCGATATTTCACACTTGCCCCCCTCCAACATTACGTTACAATGTGCTTCGACTACTTACAATCTTCCTCAACTACAGAACTGTACCGGTAGTGATTTTATTTGATCGTTGGGACTATTTGTTTAATGTCCATGGAAGATGGTCTTGTACCACCTTTTCTCTTAACTAACAATCCTCCACCTCTCCTAACACACTGGTATTTTGTCTTCTATCCACCTGAGCTTCTGCTAGTATCAACACATGGGCCTCACTCATGCTAGACATCCCATCTCTTAACACGTCGACATATTGTATTTCGTCGACCCGGGCCTATGCTGGTCTCACCACACATGACTCATTCATGATAGACATCCCATCGGGGGAATAGTTGATTCTTATTATTCCACACATATTAATTTAAAATAAGTGTATTTATATAGTAATAAGAAAGTATTTGTATTTCATGAGACCATAGATATCTTTCTACAACTATTTTATTTAAAATAACAATTAAGATTATTACCATAACTGTACAACTAGATATCTTTCTACAACTATTTTATTTAAAATAACAATTAAGATTATTACCATAACTTTACAACTTAAATTATAAGAGATAACCTCGAAGGTGTAATTCTAAACATAAATAAGTTCCAACATATAATTATCCAAAACACAATTTATGTCAAACAATCTTAATTATTAAACGTGATAATATTAAAACACTACTACAAGCTTCTATCTTCATAAAACTTTGAATAATACTACACACGGAGTGAAATTTTGATAGCATTTCTCCAACTCATCCTAAATATATTAAGTTGAAATAGTTTGTTGGGATAAGAACCCATCAACCTATATCCATATGAACATCCATCCCACTCTTGACATTAATCCCCATCTACTTTCGATGTTCATTAACTACTGCAAGGCCCTTTCTCATTTATTTTTATTCTCTCTATTGTCCATCCTACCCTTGGTGACCATGCCCATATTATGCTATTTACATCGATGATCATATTATTTTCTACACCAACAACCCATTCTTGGTTTTTAATTAAGTAGTTTTTGTACAACACCTTGATGTTCTTTGTTGCTCTTGTTGGCTTCCACCATTGCACCTCTACTTTGTAAGACTCACGAGTAGCATATGAATCCTTATAAATATCGCCAATGTCCCTACTCAACCATATTGCAGAATACAACTCTAGCGATTACACAATGACCATTTGGCCCTTTACAACATCCACTCTTGGATTGAATTCATCTCTAGGCTTGTTGCATGTGAGTCCAACATAACAATCCATAAATGAAAGAATATTTTCCTTCAACTAGACATCCTTAATTTCATGTGAAGATTTTGTAGGTGCGTTATTATGTATGTCATGGCTTGTCGATAGCCAAAAATGAGTTGCTAATAGATCAACAGTCTCAAAGGGACCTTCCAAAGATTTATATTTAGTCTCCTAATAACTTAACTTGGGACGCAAAATTTTTTAACCTCCCTTCTCAATACCTTACTTCCTTAATGAAATATATGTTTCTATTCCTTTTTTTCATTTCGTCCATGTGTGAAGGTCTTTTTATTTGCAGAATTAATAACCTAAGATTCCCCACCAGTAAGTCTGCACTACCATCCAGTAATGAATGCCAAAGATAAAAAGGAGATGACCACTTTTCATTCTGAACTTATGCCTACATTTCATCACTGGAATGTTATCTATGAGTTGAATCTAAAAAACTAGCATTGATCTCGACATTGCCATCTAGAAGGTGTGGTTTCACAAAATTATTAAAATAAAAAATGTCATCAATTATATAAGGTACATATAAATTTTGATGTTCACATGTCCTATACATATCCATAATCTCCGAGAGAGAAAATATATCCTTGCGCATTATCGTTGTTGATAACCATCTATAAGTTCCATCTATGTCTCTAGGAGGAATCCAACTTCAACAATCTCAAACACTCTCCTTGTTGTTAAAAGAGATAAACATGAAAACACAAAGTATTTTTTGTTATCACTTGAACAATTATCCATTTGCAACAATAATATGGGTCATAATTTTTTATTTGGCTTACACTCATTTGTAGCATTACCACATTGCATAACATCTTGTATGTAGATAACACACTTTTCATATGACTTTGATTGCAACATAGAACCATGGAATTGGTGCTTAGATGTTCCATTTTTGTAAAGAAAAACTCCATATCTATCAATCATTGGTTCTTCAAGACTCCTTAATCATTTAGCCAAAGATCTCATAGTGAAATTTGATCCCATCTCTAAAAATGAGAGAGTGAAATGGCCAAATCCCATAGTCCTGTGCCCATGAGTCAACATACCATTCAATGATATCGGAAGATTCATAACATTACTAAAATCCTTTTACTTCTTACCTATCCTTGGAATGGAAGTCTTTGAATTATCCATTTTCTCATGGACAATACTCAAGTAAACTTCGTATTTTTTGTGAAGCCAATTTCTGAGAATAATACACTTGTCGACAACTTGTAATATATTTATTATTGGTTCCTGATATCCTTGCAAATTTTCTACTTCACTTGGATCAGTGGTCCCCTTTAGCTTATCTTGTATTGTAATGCACTCATTAAACGTTGCAAAGGAGTTGATTTTATAAATTTTAACATCTAAAAAATCTTGTCTCAACACATTGCTAAAGGAAGATTGTTATATTGGATGACAAACAATATGTTTGATTTCTTCATTTGCCATTTTTCGTAGAAAACCATGGGACATATTAGATGGAAATAATTTCAAGTGTGTCCTTGTTCTAGATTCACTAATTAATCATGTAATAAGTGGAGATATATATATGAATTTTCCTCTACAATTTTATTAATAGTAGCTACTCGTGCAATAGTATTTGACCTAGTTTTTTTCAATCCGTTGTTACCATGCACAACTCCTGCATCATCATTCAAGAACAAATAGTTATAATTGTAAAACTTGCTCCTTTTTATTCCAAGGAATTTATCCCACGCATTTTAACAGACATCTATTGTGTCCAATCTCATTCTAAGTAAACTTCTTCTTTTCTCATCTCGTTCTTTAGAAATAGGAGCATTTGATGCCATAAAATTTAAAACATACTCTTTTCTTGAATTTCCATTCATACAACGAATTTTATTCACACATTCAACTATCGATTGAAGTGAAATTTTTTATATACAAATATTTCAACAACACTGTTTACCACCAATGTTTTCAAAGAATGCAGCTTCATAAATTCCAATACCATAAGGTGAGCTTCAATTTATTTCAGAGATTATAGTTCTAGCTTGTTGCTTTATAGAATTGTATGGCCTTGTTGTCTTAACTTTGACATATGCATAATCGTAATTGTAAGTACCTAGAAGCACCATCTCCAAATTACATTCTTCAACAATCTTCCAAAAATTGACTATGTCTTCTCTGTGTTCATTTTTAGTATGACATCCAAAGGAACATCAAGACATCTTACTAGATAAATTTCAAATCAACCACAATTCTCGCAATTGCAGAAGACTTTCTGAACTAAAATATAGATTCATTAGCGTCTCATGGTTTAAATTGTACTATATCTCCTTCAAGAACACTTGACAGTATTCCTCAAGAAATATAATTTGGCTTTAAAGAACATTGATGTAACAAATTAACCTTCTCTCCCATAGACTTGTCATTGTGATTTTGACTTGATACTTTCCCTACAGCTTCACATTAATTTTTTTTTTCAGCACACAATAATTTACCCATATTAAAATATTCAATTTTCCTAATTTGCCATAGTAAAAGACTTCCACTAAATCATGGAGAGCATGCCATACAAGAAAACACCATATCAACGAGAAAAGCAAAGGAGAAAGCACCCAAAAGTGTTATCCAATAAGATATTTCTTGTTGACATTTGTTACAAAAATTATGGAAATGCAATCGTTGCATTTTGAACATTTATGTAACAACCTAAATCTCCTCATGATAAAAGAATATCTATCATCACTTAGAATTATTTGTGGTCCACTCCTGAGAGTGGAAACTAATATATAATTCACTTCATTCTATTGAAAAGAAGATCCAATGTGGTTAACAATATCAAATCCATGATAATGAATATAAACACCAACTTCTGTTAACAATGTATATACAACTTATGATGGATATGAGAATTGAAGATCTACATTTAAAACCTTAATATCGCTTATAACAATACATCCATCATGAATGTTGATATTATGCAATATCTTTATTTATGGAAAAAATATTCCCTCAACAAATTTTAATCCATTCAAAAGTAGGCCCACACATTGTTGAGAACCCATATCCATTTCAGAATCCATTTCTAAAACACAAAATAAAAGGAACACAAAAAAATACATATAATTAAAAAAAAAATCACTTAATTTACAAATAGAATAATTTTATCCACTATATATTATCAATATCTATGTTCTCCAGGAGAGTAATGTTATTGTATGCCATCATTCTCTACAAGGCAATCAATGTGAGAACAAAAAAAACAATATTTCCTAAAAGAGAAAGAAGTGATTTGATAAATACTGGCCAATCCTTACTCGGGCAAGATATATGTATTCCTTGCTAAGAAGAAAACATTGAGAAATCTAGTAACAACTCCCTCTCGAAGATGTACTATGTTATTGTTTTTTGGAAGGAACCAATCGCATAAGGAGTGGATGATCCTTCCTAAAGGGTTCCAATATAATTGTTCCTCTAAGGGGATCCATGAGATAAGAAGGTTCCTCTCAATCCTCAAAAGGTCCTCGATTGTTTTCACTCGGAGGCGATCAATATGGTGACGATAAGACAATCCCTCCTGAGAAATCCCATATAGATATTCCTTGTCTAATAATCTATTAGACCGTTAAGGATGGAACTATCCTTACCTGAACAACTTATCAAATGCTCCCATATGGAGATTACTAGAAAACGTTCGAACGCTATAATCTATTAGACCCTTAAGGATGGAACTATCCTTACGTGAACAACTTATCAAATGCTAGTCCCAAGGTTTGAAAGATAAGGAGACTCTGTTCATTCACATTTCTTTAGTAAGAGGACTCATAACGCTATAACATTTATTTTTCATTGTAAAATTAGGAGAATCCATTAAACCTACTTTTGGTATAATAAGGAAAATGAACTACATGCAAGTAAAACCTAATTTGTTTATTTTTACTTCACATAAGATTTGGGAGGAAAACCGCAAATTGTGAGTAATGTTCTGAATAGAAAGGACAATGAACTATATGAGCAAGCATTTAAGTATATCAAGATCAATTACACAATGTTACGCATAAAATTGTGGTTATATTAAAAACAACATGAGTATATCAAGAATAATTACCCAATGTTGCAAATAAAATTGTGATCCATAACATTCAAGTTGTATGTATAATATTTTGTGTTCCATTTTAATTACCAAGCATTATTTATCAATTCACAATTTTCTAAATAAAAGTCACTTTATATTTTTCACAACAAAAATAGCATTTTACATATAAATTTACTAGTCAAAAGGTGTTTTTGATACAACACTTTCAAAATGTTCTTTTTGATACTAAACTTTCAAAATTGTTGATGTTATAACTTTTCCCCTTACCTTATGTAAATCCTGTCAATCCCATTATTGAAAGGTAAAGGCCAATTTAAAAAATTCCAGCTAAAGCGATATTTCATATAATCCCCAAGTAATATTCAATTTATGGAAATCATAGTCATCAAAACATTGAACAAATTCCTTCCTCCATAAAAATTAGTATAATGGTAAATATACAAAAGTACATCATCTAAAGAAACTACTAATCGGTTTACCTATCTATTTCTTCAAATATCTATGATCATAATGATTTTTGTAATAAATTGTTTAAAGGAACCATTAATCTACAACATGTGGATCTTTTTAGATATCTATCAACCTTATGGAAACATTTAATGTGTCTTTCATATTAAAACTAGCATAACTACTTAACTTGTGGTCGGTGAACATAGATAGGTGATGACAATAGATTGATCACTTACATGTTGTCCAAGTCAACCACAACCATAGAATTACATGTCGTCCAAATCAACCTAGTGTCTGCAAATGAATCTATATTGGTTGAAAAGTTTGTATTCAACACCTAGAACAAAATTACTAGCTCCCCCACTCATAATACAAAAATACTAGATGATTTCCATTAAAAACATCAAGAAAAATACTAGCGAGTCCTCATTAACAACACCAAAGTAAAAGTCAACAACAACAAATTTAAATTTTGTTTTTCAGAATCTTGACCCGCCACTTTGAAACTTGCTTTGCAGAGGGGGTTAGACCTAAAGCTTCTTATTCCTCTGCATGAAAAGTTGTTTGCCTGCAATGTCATGTTGTTTTCTTTGCTACTACTACCTACAAGTCTGGTGATCAGAACCTATCCCTCCATGTGAAGAGTCATTCAACCACAATTCCATATCGCTACCATTTCCACCGTAGCCTCCAAGGTCAATAGTGAGAGCTAAGTTGAACCCATTGGAGATGGATAAAATGAGACTTCTAGGCTCACTCGAAAATTGCAGTTGAATGTGCAAACCCTTCCTAGGTGAGATGACTAGGTGGTTCTCTAAGGTCTCGAGTTTTTTAACACCCACAACAAAAGGATATGTGAGGGGGCATGGGACTTAAAACCCATAGTGACAACCCATGGTAAAAACATGCATCCGCAATAAAAAAAAACTTTCAATAAAAACAATGACTAAAAATCTCCAAGAATCAAGGACTTTTGAAGATCAACTTCCATAGTTGATCAAAAGTGGAGAGAATAACACTATAAATGTTATTTAAAAATCCATAACAACAACAACTACATAGGTTACCTTCAAACATATAACTTAATGAACCGTGTTTAGAGCAATGCACAAAAAGACATCATCATTGTCATATCAAATAGATTAAAGTCATCCTATCATGCCAAATTGGATAGATACAATAATCTCCAAACACATGTATGGTACATTTAATAATAATAATTAATAAACGTGGTATAGTTACCTTGTGATATATCAAATAGATTAAAGTCATAATATCATGCCAAATTGGACATATACAACAATCTCCAAACACATGTATGGTACATTTAATAATAATAATTAATAAACGTGGTATAGTTACCTTGTGATATAGTTAAATATTAAGTAGTTATTGGTCATCAAGAGTGTTAAACCCATCATTATTTATATAGTCTTTAAATACACCATTATTCACATATATATAGTACTTCACAAAAGTGGTTTGAAATTTGAGAATTGTTTTTTCAATAAAATTAATATATAGTGATGGTGGTGGTTATGCACTCTATTTGAAATTTGATTTATTTCAATAAATATATAGAAATGATGATGGTGATAGTTATTACATCAAATAAGACAAACTTTGTTTGATCATGTGTTTAAAAAATTCACTTTAATATATAAGTATATAAGTACTTTAATGTCAAAATAATTTAATACAACTATTTTTCAGAGATATCTCAATAGTAAGTAAACTTACATTGAAATATATTACAACTTTAATAGTATATTAAAGTTACACTCGATTAAACTACCTTTCAGAGATATCTCAATAGTAAGTTTAAGCTTACATTGAAATATTTGAAATATAGGACAGCTTTAATAGTATATTAAAGTTACACTCAATGTTGAACGATGAGATATGCTGAAGTGTCTATCAGCTTCCATCTATGTTCCACAGGAAAAATAGTTATGTAACTTATGGAGCCAACTGAGATGAGTTTAATGTTTCAATAGTTTATGCAGTTTGGTTTCATCCTTAAATTTTGTTAGTTTGATTTCATTGTTGTTATGGAAGACCAAATATGTTCTTAAGCAAAACAACAGTTAAAAGTCTTTTTAATTTTTCTGCGTCTCTTCTATCAAGACCAGAATAATCGGAGAAAACGCTGGCAAAGAAAACAGTGGTGACCACCACATACGATATTAGAAGAGAAAAACTGCTTTTCAGAAGAGAAAAAAGCTGCTTTTCAGAACCCTGTCACTAAAAGACATATTATAAATAAAAACAAAATTGTATGAAAAAAATTTATAAAGAACAAATTGTACGATATTAGAAGAGAAAAACTGCTTTTCAGAACCCTGTCACTAAATGACAGATATTATATATAAAAACAAAATTGTATGAAAAAAAATTATAAAGAACAAATTGTTTGAAAAATATTATTAATTTTTTTACATTATTCATCACCGAAATTACAGCAAAGGATCATGTACTTACATATACATGAAAGTTCAGTCTTATTTTTTACATGAAACTAGAGACGGTTACAGTTTAACCTCATGTGTAGAGGGTGAGACTCTATCCCTATCCCTATCCCTAGTTATATACTTGAATATAAAAGCAAAACAATATGACATCTTGAAAATGACAATTCATAACCTATTAAAACTAAAACTCTATGATCTTAATAGATTGAAATTGATCACAGGTGAGAAGAAAAGTATACTTAATAGATTGAAAACGAGTACAAGAAAGAAGGAAACTATCTTAATAGGACAGAGAGAGTAAGTTGAAGGATTATTCTTAATAATAAGACAGAAAGAGTAGGTCAAATGATTATTGTGAGTGATATTAGATTACAGATTGGAGGAAAAGTCTACTCTGATTTGATATATATTGAAAATGATTATAAGTAAAAAGAAGGTAATCTTAATACGACAGAGAGAGTAGGTCAAATGATTATTGTGAGTGATTATATGTAGGTAAAGAATTTTTTAAATTATTTTAATAATATGATATTGATTTATGGTTTTTTTATTAAATTATATTTTAAATTATTTTATTTAAAATTTATATTATAGTTTTTAGAAGATATTATTTTGTTATATTGAGTTAATGTTTTTTGCAATGTATAATTATTCAGAATTGTATAGAGAATATTATTTTGTTATATTTAGGTTCATTTTTTTAAAATTAATAGAATAGAATTTAAATATATATGAGTTAAAGTTATAATAAAACTTAATAATAAATTATTAAGTTAAGAGGTATAGTAAAACTTTCAATTATTTTTATTCAAAATTTATATTATGTTGTTTAAATGATATTATTTTTTTATATTGATTTATTGTTTTTTTATAATGTATGATATTGAGCAAATGTTTATTTGTATTTATTGTTTTTTTTTTTAAATTAATAGAATTAGAACTTAAATGTATATGGGTTATTGTTTCTTTTCAGTGTTCATTTTTTTTTAAATTAATAGAATTAGAACTTAAATATATTTTTTCAATTTACAATTTTTCATCTCAATTACTCTTTACCAATTACTCTATTACATAAGTAGAAATTAAATATATATAACTTAAAGATATTAAAAAATATAAAATATAAATTAAAATTTACATTTGATAATTTTATGAAAAAAAATTCAATTATTTTTTTATTTTAAAAATGTAATTTAAAATGCTAATAAAAATAAATAAATACTAACTTTTCAAAATCAAATATTATTTTGATTAATTTATCAATTTACACTATGTTATATGCTTTATATTGCAAAAAGATACATTTACTCCAATTATTAATATAATATTTTAAAATTATATATTATTTAATTATTTTTTAAATTTATTAATATAATATTTTAAAATTATATATTATTTAATTATTTTTTAAATGATAATTTTTAATTGATGAATTTATCATTTCTTTTTCCATTTGGATTATAAATGTGTCTTAAAAAATATTATACAATTTATATCAAATGAAAAAAACAATTTAATTATTAATTCATCTATATTCTTTAAAAAAATCATCAATTCATTTATATTCTTTAAAAAAAACACCACTATAATACTCTTAGTTTTGATTTGGAATGTATTTAATCAAAATTATGTAAATATGCTAAAATGGATTCTTAGTGTGGAGCTCAAGGCCAATGCCGACTAGAGAATGGTTAGGCATGTATGTTGTACATATGTTTTTATTTGGACCATATGGTTGGCTTACTATGCCAATTCGAAATGTATGAAAATATTATGTTGGAAATTAATAATTTAACGGTCCAGGATGGTTGTGTAAAGAGCACTAGATGGGCTATGATTCCACCAAAGGGAAAGAGGAAAGGGGACCTATGGGGAAACCAAATTCTATGTTGCCAAGTGTCAACCTTCAAACTCATCCAAAATATGCCATGTTCCTTAAATAAGCCAATTACCTTATCTTGACTATTAAACCCAATTATTGAATGCATATGTGAGGTTGGTGGGAAAAGTCACTTCATGTAGTTATTGAAGCATGGGGGTTGTGACAGTTATGTCAGCTGTCAGCAATCATATTTCTTCTATGGTCAAAAGCTATGTTAGTTGTATTTTCACCCTTGCCTCATATCCTTGGATTCAACACTCTTTGAATCACTATCTCATTCATGTCTTATAAACTACGTAGAGTTTTCCATTATTGTTCATATCCATTACTAGACTATGTTTAACTTAGAGAAATTAAATTTGAAGACAAAGGTGCATTTTTGGAAGGGAAATAGATGGTTGTAGATGAGCATGGAGGTTGGGAAAGCTAGGAACCTTTACTCATTGAGTTCTACTACTTTTGGATCCTTTAGAATCCATCGATTAATGTTGCAGGAGGCTCTCCAACAGATTATAGCAGGTTGGACTCTTATTGCACACACTGGTAAGCACTGTGAAGGTTGGAATTCCTGAGGGAATTGTCGACCAATGAAGGGAAATGCCATCATTGTCTTGTGTGGGGTAGTTGGTAGGATTTCCATGGTTGTGAAGGCTTAGTGAGACCCCTGTAGAGTTTTGTTGGAGCTTTTGGCTAAGCATAGAAAGAAGAGTGGGTTTGTGGGATGAGAGAGAGAAGTTTGTAGGTGTTCCTTCACCCTGTGGGATAGAGTGCCTATGGCTGAGTGGAAAATCGCTCTTACATAGTCAAGTGCTTGGATATTCTTTGTTTAAAGATAAGTATTCTTATGTATTTGATGTGCAATGACTTTCAGTTGTATTCATGCTAAAATTATGCATGTAAATTGCACGATGTGTGTGTGGATTGTATTATTTCCGTTGTGTATTTTTATTACGTATATATACACATGTTTGTTTTTACTATTATAAATTCATAATTTTGCTTATAGGAGAAATTTAGAGGCCCTCATTTAGTGAATGTCCCCTCCTACTCGCTGTATTTAGGGATGAGGACATTACAACCACAAAATAAATAATTGAGTTACGATATACTATGCCACATCAACTTTATCCATACTTTTTCCTTCACTTTCGTAAAATATATATACTTCAATTAAAAAATATATCCACTTAATGAGCTTTAGTTAAAATCATGTAACCAACAATTTAATCCACATATTCTCGTAACCTAAAGTTTGTGACAACTTTATATCAAAGTGCCATGTCACCTTCCAATACATTTCATAACAACTTTATGTCATTCCCAAAAACATGTTGACAGACTAATGTTAGCACTCTCAAGTTTCATATTAGCTTCAACAACTAACATGGAAACCTTAAATTTAGATCGTTTAGCAAGATTAGAATTCCACTATTGAACATATTAAGCTCTGGAAAGATTCGCCCTAGTTTTAATGTCCATAACACGAATAATCATACACCATTAGGTATTCACATAGATAAGTGCAATGCTGGGTACGAAATTGATTCAATGTAAAACAATTGTTGCTAGAAACTTCAACCCATGTTTTTTAATCCATTTAAAAAATAAACAAGCCTTTTACAATTTGGCAAAAAATTATTGTAGAAAAGCCACAAGACACTTTCTTATATGATGTATCATATTTTTTCAAAATGTCAAAGTACTTAATATAAGTGTTTTAAAAACACAAAATAGGGAATGTCCATTATATATATTCTTTCAAACCCTTTCAACATTGGCACAGCACAAACTCCAAGCATTAGAAAGTCTTCTAGCACATTGCTTCTTGAGATTGTTGGTTATTTTCCAATGGTCAGAAGTTAGGTTCTTTTTCTATAAGTCATAAATAACAAGTGTGCCATGGCACGGCATATGAAAGGTTACAGAAAACATTTTTTTTCTAGTGCATAGAATGCAAATCAATTCAATTACCAACAACATAAAACAATTTTGAAATAATGGAATAATAGATTGTACATGTAAGATAATTTAGCAATACATGCTTTATAATGGTCTCAATTCAATGGTCAAATGATTTTGACATATTGAAGGTTTCTTCATTGGACTTGCACTTAATTTTAGTTTTATAGTTTTAAACAGATCACAAGTACAATTTTTGCATATCAAAAATCATGTGAAGAACCAAAATAGATAGAGGGAACAAGTTTATGTCAAAACTAAATTTTGTAAAAGTTCACAAAAGTAAAATTGTTTTCCCTTGAGACTTATATTAGTGATATGGTAAGAAAACAATTGTCATTATGAAAATTAATTATAATATTAGAATTCATTGCCATGTAGACAATATTCTAATATGCTGTGAAAATTTATGAAAAAAACATATAGAAAGTAAGATGTTGGGTTATCCATACTCTACATTATATTTCATGCGTTGTTAATATTTATATCATTAAACTAAGTCAATATAAATTGTGTTATTGAAGTAGGATGGCTATATAAAATAAAATAAAAACAAAGAAATCAATAAAAATTATGAACCCTATGTTCCAATAAATAAGTTTCAACAGATCTTGTAGCAATATAAAAGCATAATTTTTTCATTCACCTATAAAAGGTCGATTCATTGAAGTTCCATTAACAAGACAAATATTTATGATTAGAATAAGTAGACAAAGATATTTGAAGTCATTATAAACCACTATGGCATTGCAAAAAGATAAGAAGTGCTCTTTTGGAAAGGAAAGGTAAGAAGTCATACTAAGAACTGGTTGGACAAAGGTACATGTTCACAAGCAACCAAGGAGTTGGTTAAGCAAAGGTACAAGTGTGCAAGCATGTTGAAAGAAGACTCTGGAATGCACAAGCATTAATTGGTCAAATATCGGGATTGCACAAACAATAAATGGTTGGACAGTCCTGAAAGCATGGAACTCTTTCCAAATCAAAAGATGCTTTCAGTTAGAATAACGTGCACAATTTCCTAGAAATGTACAACAGTTGAAGTCTATCTATGATCAAATTCCAAAACCGATGGTACAACAAGTGTGTAAGTCCCACACATAATGATACTACAAGGGTCAAATTCCCACCGAGGAGAAGGTAGTTAATGTGCAGATTCTGCAAAGCATTGATACATCAGGTGCACAATACCCACAAGGGATGGTATGAAAAGGATCAATGACTCATCAAGTTGAATAGCAAGGATGCGCACATACCTCAAAGCAATGGTACATCAAGAGCGCAAGAATTACACCACTAGGGTGTAAGTCCCACTAAGTCGTGGACCATGGATACGCAAGACCCACAAAGGATGACATCAATAGTGTAGAAGATGACATGTGGAAAATGCACAATACGTGAAATATGGAAGAAGGGATGCCACAACCAACTTGTGGACATACAATGCATGCAAGACATGTATAAATAGAGATGCAAGTTGGAGATTTGATGTAATATTTATGGAGAGATCATAAGAGCTTTAGTTGGAAGATACAGATGATCATTGTTTTGATGATGAACCGTGATTAAGGTTCGAAACGTCGACTTCAAAATGAGTATTGCGTTCTCCCCAAGCACACCACCAATACAGATTTATATCCAAGGAATCAAGGGCTTGAGGAAAAAACAACATGATCTGAGGAGGAGCCAAGTGCGCACATGCAACAGAATGAAGTACTAATGGTGCGCAAAATGATGTTGTAGATCTATGACAATTGCGCAAATACTGAAAGGCAGAACTATTGAAGTATGCACAACTGCATGAAGACAGATTAACAGTATCATAAACAACACACAAAAATTCATAGAGGGTGTAGGTCAAAAGTGCAGAGACAGAACTGAAGTATTTCAGGTGATGCGTAGATGTTTAGCTGATGCGGGAAGATTGAAGTGAAGTGTGTGAAGTTTATAATTCCATATGATCCGCAATGATAGAGCAGTGACATGATCTAGCAAGTGCATCATGATGAGGATGATCTAAGACAAGTGCATTAAACTAAAAGAATGAATCATTTGATGCACAACATGTTGCAGATTGTCAAAAATATTATGGCACTTATATAGAATGAACCCATCAGTTAGTGTGTATTTCCATATCTTACTGATGCTTTATCTCATAGCAACAAACTGTCAACTCAAAGCACAGTATCAATCGGTGAGTGTAGTTGCACAGTAGCATATTGACAAAGCATATCTTGGAGCAGACTGCAAAATCAGTAAGCACATAGTACATGAAGTAATACATCAACAAAAGTGTAGAATTGAGAGGAATGAGAATTCAAGTGATGTATGCAACATAATGACAGTGTTATGTTTGCATACAAATATAGTGCACAATAGAACTAATATCAAAAGATCAGAAGTGTGCGTGGGTTAGAATTTTAGTAAGTCAGAATTACATCTTGAATATCTGGGCAGCAGGACGGGGCAAGGAGAAAGGGGGTTGTAGCCTCCTTCTAGTTGGTGCTGGAGAAGCACAGGGAGTTGGTGCTTCCTTCAAGCCAGTGCTTGTAAAACCAGGGGGTTGGTGCCTCCTTCCAATTGGTGCTAGTAAATATAGGAAGTTGGTGCTTCCTTGAATGTATTATTTTTATTACAAAAGAGAATTCCATGTTTTTCTCCCAATTGGGTTTCCACCTCCAAATTCTTGTGTTCTTTGTTCTTTGTCTTGGTGCATATATGGATGAATGATTTTGTTTATATTGGATGCATAACTAATCATCAAGATTAAGTTAATACTAATATGTTAAAGAAGGTAAAAACTATTGATAATTGTGATAATACTGATTCACCCCCCTCTCAGTATTAAATCGATTCCAACAATTAAAAAATGCGAGTTTATTGAGATAGGTATGAAATAAGGGTGTAAGAAGGACACAATATTTTTTTTATGCTACTCTTGGCAGAGTTGTTCTCCTACTATTAACACCTAAATTATGCACGCATGCGACATATCGGTGATTCTTGCAGTAAGCCATCATCAACATAAATAATGTAGTTCACCAAAGGCATCCTCAACAAATCCAAAAGACAACATGAGTCCAAAATTTCCCAAGACCAGTCAAAAGAAGAGGTCACATAGCTAAACCATTGTTAAATTGCACTATAGTGCATGTTATAAGTTCAATGTCCGTGCAATAATCACGTGGCTATTCCTTCAATAGTCATGCTACTGTCAAAACGATGGGACCACATACTTCTTGCGGGGCATTGTGTTGGAATATTATCACCATCAATATTTATATTTGCATGCATACTGCATGCATCTAGTCATCAGTATGGTAGTCTCCCCAGCACGTGGAGCCTTTATTCATCCCCCTAGAGCTTGGTTTTAGCCCTCAGAAGCCCTCCTACCTACCTAGTGCTCCTTGTTTTCCTCACCTAGATGACAAATGCGCCCTACTAAACTACTTGGATTCCTAACAGCCAGTTGCAACATTGATTTCCCAGTTCATGCATTTATTGCTCAGTTTAACTGCCTGTAGCTTCCACTTATCTGTATCGGAGTTCCACTTGACCTACTAACAGCCTCATCGGCCTCATGCGCCCTGCTTGGAGTCTCCATCCCTTGATTTGTTCTCACATAGCTCAATTAGACTCAGTTAGACTCATTTGACTAACTTTTGACTATTTGTGACTACTACCACTGATTGGGTGATGTCTCTAATGTTATCCAAGCCACACATTGAGGACAATTCGAATCACCTTTTGGACAATTCAAATTCAGTTGACAGTATTGTTATTGTATTCACTTTTCACAGTGCCATCTTACAACTAATGTATGATTATACTGCATATTTCCCCATTTCTGAGTTTATGAGTGTCTACTAGTTCAATTCTTCTTCTTTCTTCTTCGCTGCAATTCTTGAGTGAGTTTAGTGAGATTTACTCTAGCTATGTGATCTCTCCTGGAAAATATCACATGGTATCATAGTTGGAGCCAACTATTTGAATTGTAGCAGCAACAGTTGTCTTTCATTGAGCACCAGAAGCCTCTGGATTTCCACAACAATTCCTGGTGCAATTGTCTTGAATTCACTGGAGCAATCCAGTGAGGTCTAGCTAGGTGTGAAGGATCCAGTCACATGTGCTCATTGTCCTAAGGTAGTGTTCATTCAAATTTGCATCAAATCTCCATCAACAATTTCATTTGTTTTGCAGGTTATTCCATCTTCAACATATTTGAATTCAGTAGCTACTATGGATCTCCATTGTTTTTGCAGGGTATTCAAATTTCCCTACAGTTGTAGCAATTTCAAAGTTTTCTACAGTTGTAGAAATTTCGATGTTCTCTGCAGTTGCAACAGTTTTCTATAGTTGCAGCAGTAGATTCGAATTCAACAACAACTTCCATGGATCTGAAAGCAATTCCTTCTCTGTCTTCATACAACTATGAAGAATGGAAACCAGATATGACAACATACCTGAAGAGATATGGTCTTTTCGATATGTGTATTGGTGTTAAGAGAGATTTTGCTTCCTATGAAGAGGAAGAAGATTTGCTAGATGATTGTGACAGAGCCTCAGCAGCAATATGTACTGCTATGATTTCCAATATGGAGTACCTCATTAATACTGTTGAACATCCAAGTGATAACTGGACAAGATTGGACAAATTATTTGGAAAGGAGAAGGAAGAGTATGATGCTATCCATTTGGAGAACAAGCCTAGTAATATTGCCTCTAGTGCTCTCTCTATTCATGATTTGGCCTCAATCATATCTCATGATGAAGTTGTTCGACAAGATGAAGTCGAAATACAAGACATGGTATCAGGAAATATCATTGCAAAAGGTGTTGCAAACCACAAGTCGAAACTCTATGAGTTCTCTCACTTTCTACATCTCTCCAAATAGTCTACTCTTCACACTCATGCAAATGAAGAGAGTAGACTATGGCATGAAAGTAAAACAAATGATAGATTTGATCCATCTTCTGATTCGAATTCTGAGCAACATATGTCAACTACTACTCTAGAATTTGAAGAGACCTTCAAAATCTCTACTTCCCATGAGCCTGTTGATGTGCAAGATGATGACCTACTGAGTATTTTGGAGGTAAAATCATATTTTGGAGGTGATACATTCGCCCTCCTTGATCAAATGCTTCCTATGAACTCCTATTTGGTCATTGGCACATGTTTTCAAAGTCTCACTGAATATGGAAGATACCATCATTCGCTTAGGTTCAAGTCTCATGCATATCCTTGTGATTTTGGTTTTGATCTCACCCCTGTTGGTTCAAGGGAGATCATAAGAAACCATATTTCAATTATTGGAGCTGATTTGAAGTCCAAGCCATCACCATTATGTTATGGTTCATTTGGTTTTGATCTCACCCCTGCTGGTTCAAAGGAGATCATAAGAAACCATTTATCAATTCTTGGAGCTGATTTGAATTCCAAGATACCATCATCATATCATAGTTAATTTGGTTATGATCTCACCTATGTTGGTTCAAAGAAGATATCAAATTAACTATCTGCACATTCATGGAGTTGATTCTATCTCAATTGGTTTGAATCACATGCTCCATAATGATCTTCATATTTTTGGATTTGTTCTCACCATGCTTGGTAGGAAGAGCAAGTTCAGGAAGCCTCAAGATTCTCTTGCATCCATTGTTGGAGAACTCAAGAAAATGTTTTTGGAGCATGATCCACTTCTTCCCAAGAGGAAGATAACTCTTTTTGAGAGAATGCTAGATCCATATCCACAAGAACTTGAAGATCTAGCACGAGTTAGTGAAGTTGAGCGAATGGAAGATACATATTTACAAGAACCTAATGATCTTGCACTTGATGACCCTCTTCCTAGATGGTAAGCCACTACTCTTAGATCTGTTGGAGATCTTGTTGGTGATCCACTTGATCAAAGGACAACCAGATATGATTTTCAGAATAGAAGGTTTGATCCTTCACACATTGATCATACACATAGTGATCCATTTCTTGCTTATAGATCTTTCTTCAGTGGAGAAGTCCACTTATGTTTTAGGGTGAGTGATGTACATGATCGATTATCCTACCACAGCCTATCTTGACGGGGGGATTTCTTCCCACTGGGTTTTCCCTCTTTCCTCACTTTATTTATTTAGATTGTTGTATGGGGTGACCTTTGGTCTCAGTTACCAGGGCCCTACTAGTTTTCAGTTTCTTCCTCATAGTTTGGCTTGCACGGGGTGTTGGAATATTCTCACCATCATTATTTATATTTGCATGCATGCATCCAGTCATCAGTATGGTAGTCTCCCCAGCACCTGGAGCCTTTTTTCAGACCCCTAGAACCTATTTTTAGACCTCAATAGCCCTCCTACCTACCTAGTGTGCCTTTTTTTCCTCACCTATATGACAAATGCGCCCTACTACACTACTTGGATTCCTACCAATCAGTTGCAACATTGATTTCTTAGTTCATGCATTTATTGCTTAGTTTAACTGCTTGTAGATTCCAGTTGTCTGTATCGGAGTTCAACTTGACCTACTGACAACCTCATGCGCCCTCCTTGGAGTCTCCATCCCTTGATTTGTGCTCACATAGCTCAGTTAGACTCAATTGGACTCATTTGACTGAATTTTGACTATTTGTGACTACTACCACTGATTGGGTGATGTCTCCAATGTTATCCAATCCACACATTGAGGAGAATTGTTACGGAGAAAAACTTCCTATGGCTTGGGGTAGACAACAACAGACAGATGGACTCAAAAAATCAACTCACTTCCCAACATATGCTATATAAATGTAAATGATGATAAAAAGAATAAAGGGACCTACCTCAACCGGACGGCTAATGAAGAATTCCGTTGAGATTTCAAATCACAACACTTGAACCTGCAGCTTAGCCTCAACAATAAATGCAAACAAGTGCATATGATATATAAAAGAGGTCATCATATACAATATCATAATCCATGATATATATAAGAAAATGTACCCAATGCTAATAAATGATCATTCACAACATAAATGGATGAGAAGATGAGTATTTCTATTAATATCAACAAGAAGTACAAGATACAACCTCCTGTCGGAAACTCATATGAACCAAGAACTAGGTCCCTCCACTTATGCCTTCATCACTTCAATCCCCCATACAATGACAAACTCATGAGTAAAAGAACAAATCCTTCACAAGATATGATGGAGACTCAAGAAATCAAGGAAAAATTTTGGTAAAGTTTTGATTCTCTTCTCTTCTCCTCCCTCCATGCATCACAATAGCTCAATATATAACCATCCAAAGGAAAGTGAAAGGTTTAATCAAGTCGTTTCAAGATACATGGAAGGCCAAAGATCACAATGGCCGCTTTTTGGAGTGAAAAATAGAAATTTTACTATCCTTTACCAAAAAGTCGATATACATGGGATGTAGTGATGCAACCTGGGCATACGCGAGTTGTATTGAAGTAGCTTGCGTGTAGGAGGAAAAATATGGAAAAATGGGTTCAAGGAGAACCAAAGATATGGTTTTGAGTCTACAAATGGGTAAGGGAGGCCAAAGAGTGTTAATGCTCACAAGGTGGAAAAATACAGTGTAACCAATGCCCCCTAATGTGTGAGGTCAGAGAAGGTACTACAATGGCTAAAATACATTACAAATCTCAGAAGTGGAGTGATCAAGACAAAACTGGAAGGAATAGCCCACTCATCATAATACAATGATATCTCTATGTACATATCAGAATGATACATAGAAATATGATACAATGGCCATGAATAGGCAGTACATAGTGAATACATGTCATGAATGGTCATAGCCATGACCCATATACAATAAGATATGGTCTCCTGCTGAAGAGGAAACATCTGATGCAAACTGATTGTACAAACTGTTGATGTATGAGAACAATCTCTCATAGGTACAATCACGATTACAAGTAGCATCTACTGAATGCCACTGAAGTCTCGGGTCTTCTACACAAACCATCTACCGTGCATGTCCCATCAAGTGAATAAGGGTACTAGTGTCAAACATGATGTGACGTCATCTGATTATCGGTCATTGAAGTATACTATTAGCAGACGCGAGATAACCCACCAATAATGAAAATGGGTACCAAGGTACTGAGTACATCCACCAAGTGTGAATAAAGGTGTTGAGGTTGAACACTTGACAAATCCATTGATTCGGGGACATTAATGAATTCCCAACTGTCGATGGCGAGAGAACCTACCACTGATGACTGCAAGTCTCAAGGTTCTCAAAGGACTCCAAATATCGATTCCATAATAAATGAGTTGGAGTCGATGGAATGAGATTCGCTGGAAGGAAGGAATTAATGGATCCCCCATCAACCAATACAAGGTAGCAACTAGGCTGAAATATTTGGAAGAACTTGGATGAACAGGCTGAACGAACCAAAAACCGGGTGCGTCTCTTATGCATGTACAAGATGCAAGTAGTGCACGGGAAATACCTCCTAAATAGCAGCCAATGAGGAAGACTACTGACAGGAGCGAGGAAACCACCAATAGGGTCTAATGGAAACCAAGGCACAACAAAGAATCCTAAGGTGTGAATAGATGTCTTTCCGTCGAACACAAGGGAAACCATATAGTCAAGGAATAATGGTGATATGTCACTCTCTAAGTTCAAGGTGACCTACTAATGATGAAAATAGGCCCAAGGTGCAGGGTGGAACATCATATATGATCAAACTAGACTCATAAGGGATGGCCAACATGCAATAGTCAAGAGATTTGCGGAGTGGTCGACTCTGGTTTAAATACTTCCTTTGAACAAGAGCATGAGCAAATGGATAGACTCAGGAAGCATAGAATCAACACTAGATACTAACAATACTTTGTGACACACGAGGCATCCAAAAAGGCTCCATAATAACTAGAAGTTTAACCATCTGGTTGAGTAATATCTGAGAAACAAGTACAGCTTCCTAAGTTCATACTAATATCCTGACCCATGATACATGGAGTGGTAGTGAATGCTCTGTTCAAAGGTGACATGACAGTTGCCAATAGAAGGTAGTAAAATTTTCCCATTCGGATTTTTAATTTATATGATTTTTTTTCTTTTTCATATTTTAAAGCTTGAAAAAGAATAAAATTGTTTATGATACAATAGTGAGGGAACGAGTGTCATGGGAAAGCAAACTAGTTCCGAGCAATGGAACATACCTATGATCAATGCAAGGAAGCATTTGGAGGATTTGGACACTCAGGGGGGGGTGTTCCCTCAAGGTAAGGGTCATCAAGCTGCAAAAGATAAATTAAGGCTTTGCTTGGCTCAGATAGCAAACTGCTCAGGAAAATGGATAATAACTGAGAAAGCGGGAGCTAACACAAGGCTCAAAGGCAAGCAGGATAATGCAATGCATTCACAACTTGACATAAATAGGGAGTCCTTATTGGAGATGGCTAGAATAAAGATAAAGTAGAGTATGAGTCTTCATCGCAATGTCATGGCGGGAATGCAAAGGAATACCAATCCTAAGGAAGAACAACTACATGGATGCTATAAGACATAAAAAAAGGATCTAACTGGGGCATCCATGATTGGACAGGCCCTACCACCAAATAACGACACTTCTCAAGTGGCATGAAGGTTCTGTGTCAATTAAAAAGCAGGGTTGCACCTAAGGTTTATAAATATAGTCATAAGTTCGATGCAATAATGCACGCGTAATGACATCCTAACCTTTATGACGAGTGTAGAAAATACCTTTCGAAGGCACAAAAAGGTCCAAAATCCAATCCCGATGCAAAAACTGCTCAAAAAGATACCTCATAACGATGAATTAGTCAAAAAAGTCTCTAAAAATGGTAAAAACTATGTAAATGTGGATAAGGAAAAGTAATAAATAGTAAAAAGAAATATTTTTACCATACCATTTTCATTTTTACCCAACATAGTGCATTTTGGTGGTTTTTACCTTCAATCTTCAAGTGACAATTCCAGGAGCTAGGAGGAATGAAACCGCGAGCCGTCGGGACCAGGTAAGAGATCTCATCCTTCCTTTCAATTATATGGCTTTAAATTTGTTTTTTAGTGGTATATTTTTAGTCTTATTAATTATTTTATGCCCACAGTCTGTTGTACACGGGATACAATTTATCGAGTCGCGTGTAGGGATGGCTGGTATGCATGAGAAAATCAAAAGTAGCCCACGTATACATGCAATTGTATCTCAAACAAGCCGTGTATAGCGTCGTGGGTAAATTTTTTTACATGTTTCAACACTAGGAAATTCGTTGATTTTTACACAGGATGGTGCTAGAGTGGAGGGAGAGGGAGCACGATGCAATTGATCATCAAGTTGGAGGCGATTTGACCACCCAACAAGCACTGCAAGCTTGTGGTTTATATAAATTTTGGAGTGTCGGGAGTTTAAGGGCCCAAAAATGATTACTCATTGCATTGGTAAAGTACTGGGACCCGAAAGCTCATCATTTCGACTTGGATGGACAGCCACTTCCATTGGAAGTGGAGGACATATATTTCATTACCGGCTTATCCTGCCAAGGAGATGTGGCAAGCCTTAGATCTCGTAGCATAGGAGGAGGAGTCACCATAAGTGACTACATTGACAGATATTTTGTTTAGGGCACCCAAAAAATGGGTATCCAAGTCGTCGTAGAGGCTACATCAAGTATGAGTATGAAGATCATCATCCTCACTCTCGGGAGGTTAGCGGGGTAGACTTCACTTCACTAAGTCTCAAGGCCATTGATATTCTATGTGGCCAAGTGCTTGAGGACTACTATATATGACTAGTGTACTACACTATTGGGTACAATGAAACACCAGCTAACAGAGTGCAAGTTGGTGCGGACCAAAAAATTTGGCTTTGGGAGCGTAATATGCAGTTTATTCTTTGAGAGGGTACCATGCCTTAGTCCGAGGGTGGAAGTCCCTCCTCACAGTCTCTGAGATCCTACTCAGACCCGGTGGGAAGAGATATTGACACAAAAGGGGGGTGTCCGATTGACCTCTCCATATACAGATGAGTTCTTCCATTAGTAGCGGTGACACGCGATCGCCATAGATGACTATCCGTATGAGGGGACCAACTATAGAGGAGATAGAGACATGCGACTTCCACTAGGGGCCGCATTCAGAGACATCGGTAAGACACTCTTTTTAATTTTCAAAGGATTTTTGTTTCAAGTAAAAGAAAAAATATTTTTGGTGTGATATCATGTATTAATGATTGACTGTTTGCTCACAGATTTGGGTCCGCGAAGACCACAAGGCTTCCCATGATATCGATACAGAGCCAAGGGTGGAGAGATAGTAGGCATAGTAGTGGAGCACACACTAGATACTGTACGGGCCAACCTCGGTCGCATGACCACCAAGGTACCTATGATTGAGGTGGAGCACCTCCTTGAGGCGATGCAGAGGCATGTACTAGGGGTACCAACTACATGGGTGTGGCTCCTGTGTCGTATAGACAATGTCGTGCACTAATATGTGTAGGCTCATCATGTTAGGGAGGTAGGCCTCCACATAGGGAGTAGATGCCATGGGGTTTCATTTTTGTATCATATATATGTATATTTGAGAGCTATGAGCTCCAATTTTGTACTATGACATCACTTTTTGGACATATAAACTTTGATAATGAAAAATCTATGACTTTTTCAACTCTACTATATTATGCATGAATGTTAAATGTGTGATTCATTACTACTTTTAATTATGTGACAAGTGCCAATCTAGGACATAGTTAGCATATGCATGAGCAATATGATTAAAACATCTTGGAATATGAATATAAGTAATAAAATCAAAATGACGTTCCAAGAGTCTTACCCTTAAAAATATCCTGAGTAGCGTAGGATTCCTCATGCAGTATTGGCCATTCAACTGAGACACAATCAATTGCGAATCCAGGCGGACCTCTAAAGACTAGATACCATGTGAAATGGCATCGCGAAGCAACTCAATGATGACACTATACCCAGCCACATTGTTCGATGTTGGACCAGGAGAAGCACCTCCTGAGGACACAAGTTGGTTGTTGGGAGAGTAAATAACCCAAGTGGCAGAGGCTAAGCTTTGCATATGGCAGTTGGCACCATCCACGAATCCTAAGAACACCGAAGATTCTGCTGACATATGTCAACCAAAAGGAAGTGAATCAGCAGACTTGAAAAAACCAAAGGAAAGCTAAACTATGTACATAAACTATACAATAGTATACAAAGTATCAGCTCAAGCATAATACCGCTTGAGATAGAGCCCATTTCTAGGCTCCTTCAGGACGTTCCCCTCATAATATTCTAACAAATAGGCTCCTTTCTCAAGGAAATGCTTCACAATGTAAGGATTGTGCCACATCGGGTTAAACTTTCCTGCCCCCAGGGATTCACTAGCTTGGACATAAAGAAGAACCAAGTCACCTTCATCATACTTCCAGGGATGGACATACCTATTGTACTGGGTCTTGACATGACTTTTATTGGAATCTATTGCCATGGTGGCATCCCAACACTGTTCATCAAGTTGCTCGAGGTGGACTAAGTGTTGCTCTACATCCGAAGTATTAGGAAGGAGTTATATGGCTAGTTTCAAAGAAGGGATCTCGCATTCAATCGGTAAGATGGACTCCACACCATGAACTAACTGGAAAGGTGAGAAACCGGTGGAAGTCTTCACTACGGTTCGATAAGCCCACAAAGCAGGATACAACATGATATGCCAATTATTATTGCTTTGTTGGAAGGTCTTTTGGAGAATGGCCTTGAGAGACTTATTGACTGCCTCGACCTGGCCATTCACTTGGGGATAGTATGGATAAGAGTGATCCTGTCTAAACCCAAGCTTAAGTGATAATTCAGCCACCATCTTATTTTGAAAGTGACTACCATGGTCAGTGACCATATATCTCGGGATACCGAATCGAGCTATGATCTGATTGAACACGAAGTGGGCTGCTGTTGCACCATCCGCTTTAACAGTCGGCATGGACTTAACCCATTTGGTAAAGTAATCCATGACCACTATGATATGACAATTCCCCCTAGCTGAAGTTGGGTTGCAATCCATGAAATCAACCCCCCACTTGGTGAAGGGACCGATGGTGACAACCAGATAGAGAGGGGTGGGATGCGAACGTACATTTTGAGAAAACACCTAACAAGGGTGGCATCTATTTACAACATTAACACAATCTTTAAATATCGTAGGCCAAAAATAACCTGCTCGAAAGATACGTTGAGTTGTAGCAAGCCCGGATAAGTTGCCACCACATGCCCCACTATGGCAGTCATTCAACACTAACTTTCCTGTTCATGAGTCAAGAAACGACGTAGGAGAGAGTCCTTTACTCGACGATACAAAGTTTCACCGACGATGACATAATCTTTGGCATGATGTCTCACACCTCATCACTCATCTCACAAAATATGGGAAGGGAAATTTAGATTCTGGAGATATACAATGATGTCCATACCAAGGGTCTGATGATGAGATCAGAAATAAATGCTCATCAACGAATGAGTCCTGATGGACCACTTCCTCATCAAGTCTAGGAAAATTTGACATCAGCTCCATGAAAACCAAAGACTTCACAGACTTTGCTGAGGCAAAATCGAGATCGAATTCCTGAAGGATGACAATCCATTTATTATACTTCCCCCCAATAAAACGTCATGTAAGCATGAAATGAAATGGATTGACATGCGCCACAACCGTGGTTTTCGTCAGCAAGATGTAGTGTCGCAATCTCTAGATTGCATGAATAGTCGAAAGGGCCAGTTTCTCCACATGAGAATACCTTACTTCAGCGTCTACTAGGTTTCAACTAAGACAATAGATAACATGCTCTTGAAGCATATCATCTTCCTGAACCAAGACTATACCAATCATCTCTTGAGACGCGGCCACATAAATAAAAAAGTCTCTCACATAGTCAGGTGGAATAAGAAGAGGGGATGATACCAAGGCTTTCTTAAGAGCGTCGTAAATATTGTTGGGCTTGCTCATCCTAGATAAAAGGGGTGTCTTTTTAAAATAGTCACGCGAAACCCATAGTAAGATTGGCATAGTTCACGCTGAAATGACATAAGAAATTGGCCTTCCCTTGGAGGCTCTAAAGTTGAAACCAGGTACGTGGGGGAGGCAACCAAAGTATTGCCTCAACCTTCAACGGATCGACTCTAATACCCTCCTTCGAGACTATAAACCCTAGAAGGCGACCAATTTTCATGCAGAAGATGCACGTGTTTGGATTCAAACGAATATTATAGTGATGACATCTCTCTAAAATAAGACGGAGGTGACTTGGGTGATCCACTCTACTACGAGAATGAGCAGCAAGATCATCCATCTAAGCCTCCACTATACGGTTAAGATTGTGAAAAGCATAGGTCATGGCCCACTGAAACATAGCTCTGGCATTTTGATGGCCGAAGGGCATTTTTCGATATGTGAAAGTACCCCAAGGACATATAAATGCAGTTTTATGTTGATCCTCAGGTTTGATTTGGATCTAATTATAGCCCGAAAATCCGTCCATAAACGAGAATACTTCACTTCTTAAACACTCATCCAATATTTGATCTATGAATGGGGTGGGGAAGTAATCTTTAGGACATGCTTGATTCAGATCGCGAATTTCAGTGCACACATGGATGGTTCCTTGCTTCATATCAACAGGAATGGGGTTGGATACCCACTCGGTAAGGGGAACCGGCAAGATGAAACCAACCTTAATTAGTTTCTCTACCTCTTCCTTAATGGTGGCTTCCTTCCTAGGATTAACAGTACGAAGACGTTTTCGAATAGGGTTTAACATGTGGGTAAGTCTTAATCTCATGTTTGACAATACTGGGGTCAATTCCTGGCATCTCCTTGTAAGACTAGGCAAACACATCCCGAAATTCTTTGAATAAATCAGTGTAAATACGGATTTCTTCAGGGGAACAATCAGCACCGATGTACACATTTTCGACTTTTCCAAGAGTACACGAAAAGTTGATCGGGATAGTAGGGGAAATATTAGCCATATTTCCCTCTGGGTAAATGCCATGCGACTCCAAAGGAACCACAGGGTGACCAACATTCTCGGCTAGAGTCGATCGAAACTCATCTTGCTCAATAAGATCAAGGTTGGGAAGGAAATAAGATCTATGATGGAGCCCAATGCTTGTCATTGTCGTTCATGGCCTTGATGATCGCTTCATCCAAAGGTAAAGTGTCATCATGGTAGTCATGTGAACAAGACGAGTCAACTACCCATGTGGGCAGCGTAATGGGATCTTCTTCCTTTGTCTTTGAAGAAGAGAGATCAGGCTCTGTAGTGACTTGTTGAATATCATGATAAGAAATCTCAGCTGCAGACAAGGGCATGGCCATTCCGATGTGAGAAGAGTCTCCCGATGAGGAACTCGCCGAAGATAGAGTCCACGAATCACTAAAGTACAATGTCCGGAATGGTATAGGATTCAACGCTGAAGGAGCATCATCATAGATGGTTCCTATAAAGGAGATTAGTGCAGAAAAATCAAAAGGTTACATCAAAAAGGGATAAAAGCTTATATCAACACTCCCAGTTTTCGACTGATAATTTTTGATCTGAGGGACCACAGATCTCAGTGATGTTATATGACAAGAACTAGTAAAGGATAGTTGATCGATCATCACAATATTGCCTTCATGGGGGAATAAAATGACTCTAAAGATAGAGGATACGATCGCTTTCATAGTGAAGATCCAATTCCGACCCAGTAAAACGTTATAGTCAAGGGGAGCAAAGACCACCTCGACCTCTATAGGCACAGACTTCCCACCCAAGTGGACCTTAAGGGAGGATATAATACCATGCATCCTGAAAGTACGACCATAGAATGAAGTAAGAATGGTCATGGACTTCGACAACAGAGGAGATCCAAGAGCCTTCCAACAAGACAAACACATCATTGAAGTGGAAGCACCTTCATCAACGATGGTACGCTTAACGATCATCTCTAAACATCTAACATGAACTTGGAAAGCCACATGATAGGGAAACCGAGGTTGAACATCAGTAGTGTCAAACTTGATGGCATTCAGGCTATAAGGATCTTGGACTCCAAAATCAAATAGAAGGGCGTTCCTTTGTGAGGGACAATCCTGAAGGACCTTGAGAGCCGACATAGCAGTAGCACATGGGGTTTGGCCCAGATCATCCAGAATCAAGTAGTTATGGGAAGATCGGGCATTAGGATTATGGTCCGAGCGCTTGAGGACACCTTTTGGTACCTGCGGCATAATGTTGGGCTTCTCGATATGCAATGGTGTGTCAGGTGGAGGGGGATAATTCCCCAAAGAAGGTTGTGGAGCTCCATAATCACTAGCGCGAGTAGCAACATAAACCTCATATTTGACCCTGTTTACACATCCAAAACCGCCATCATGGGAAGAAGAATTCGAAGTTTCAGCAGTCCCATGACCGACGGCGGAAGCACTAGAAGTCATATTCTAATGATGAGGAAGGGGATTTGTCAGTACAATTGGATTCTGTGCGATGGGCTTTGATGCTTCCTCCATATGAGGACACAAATGTGTAAGGTGATCCTGAGAGCAAAGTTTACAATGAAACTTCACCTTACTCTTGGGCTTGCGGTCCCCACCAACATTTTCACCATCCCAAGGAGGGTTAGCATTCCCTTTCTTATTCTTATTGTTCCCACCCTTACGGTTATTCTTCCCCTTATTTTTCCCACCAGGCTGTTAGTTACCATATGGGTTCACTGATTGTATGGAATGTACATCGGACGACTAGGTGGAAACGGATGAGGTGGGAGTGTATCCAAGGGTATACTGGTTAATAGATAGATTTTGTGATCTAGGTCGTGTCCAGGAAGCACGAAGGGAACAACAGTTTGATTGAATGAGTTTGCTCTGTTATGGCGGAAGATTAAGAAGTAGAATGAGCAAAAGCAAGATTACACTACACAGATAAATACAAATACATACAGACAATATGCTTGAATGCGAACTATTCTTCTCTATTACTTGTAAACAGATAGATTGATGATAAGATCGATATATGTTACAATATTATACAAGCCTATATAGAATTCTAAGATGCTTGGGTGCCTACCATTACGTTCAGTTATAAAGAAGAACTTAGAACGATTCAACAGTCCAATCGTTACAGTCGACTGGAAGACAAAGAGACAGTGTGTTGAAGTTCGACAGTCGCTGGCGGCATGTCGACACTGCATGTCGATGCCGTGAAACTGTGAGGTTACTTAACATGTTGAAGGTGCGGAGTGAGTCGCAGTATGTCGAAGTCGAGACTCATCGGAGTTGTGTTGAAATTGAAACCTGTTGGAGTTGCTAAGTTTGTTGAAGTCATGTCGAGTCGAAACTTGTTGAAGTTGTATCGACATCAATGACTTGTCACAGTTGATGTTAGCATTCGACAACAATGCCAACTACAATGTGGATCAGACCTCCTTCCTTAAGAAACAATGGTTCCCATTGTTTGCTCGCGAAGGTGAGGAAAATTGACATTTATTTCAGTAACAGAGTACCACTTTCCTTGAGATGGGAGTTCGCCGGCTTTGGAAATCGAAAACAAAGTAACTGTGTTTGTCCTTGTATGGCGTACTCGTTGTCCTGCAATGGTGTCTCAAGGAAGAGGCTCCTAAACATATGGATGGATGTCTTTGATGTATTTGGGTTCTATTGTCGGTAAGTCGTTATGTTCCAACAAGGGTGCATGGTATGGTGGAAGTAGATCCACATTAAATACTAGATGTAGACCCAGGCATGCAGGAATGTCGAGCTAGAAAGCGTTTCCGCCAATCTGTCGAAGAATACTGTACGGACCATATCGCAAAGGTTTTAATTTCTTGAATGGACCAGTGAAGCGCTCCTTCTTGAGATGTAACCAAACCTTATCCCCAATTTGGAATGAATGAGGAATACAATGCTTGTCATTCTGGGCCTTATCTTTCTCGTTTTCTTTATGAAACATGTCCTGTGCTTGTCGCTGGATGTCGCATATCTGATCTCTGAACTTGAATTCTTTGTCAACTTCTCGCTGGTTGTGGTCGGTGTCAGAGTTTGGCAGTGTTGAGAAGCTAATCAAGTCGATAGGCGCTGAGGGTTAACATCCATAACATATCTAAAATGGACTCTTTCCTGTAGAGATGTGCTGAGCTAGATTGTAGCTTTGCTGGATGTATGGAAGATTGTCATCCCATGCTTGTCAATGCTTGTGGTTGTACATGCGAAGCATTTGTATGACCAAGCGATTCACAACTTCCGTATGTCCGTCGGTCTGAGGATGGAAAGATGTCAATAATGATATTCGTGTGTTTAGAAGTTGCCAGAGGGTCTTCCAAAAGATGCTGATCAATCTAGAATCTTAGTCATAAATTATAGTCGCTGGTAAACCAAAGTGTTTCCAAACATGTGTAAAGAAGAGATGATCGGTCTACTGCATTGTCGTGGTCTTCTTACATGGTATGAGAATGGCCATCTTGGAAAATCAGTTGAATACTACTAATATCACATCATGCTGATGTCTGGTAGTAGGATAACCCATCAAGTAGTCCATAGAAACAGATTCCCATGGTTGGCTAGGAATTGGCAGAGGTGTGTACAATCCCTGTCGTCGATTAGGGGGTTTAGTAATGGCACAAACCATGCATGATCGAATGTACTTGTTGACATCGGATTTAAGTGTAGGCCAAAAAGAAATACTCCTGCAAAATAGTAAGTGTCTTTGCTACTCCAAAGTGTCTTGGAGTCTTGCTGTAGTGCGCATCCCAAATTAGTTGATGTCGGTGCTCACCAGTCGGTACAGAAAGCTGTCCAAGCTTGTATAGAAAGGTTTCTTTCAGGAAGTAGTTAGAGGTCGACGACTTGTTAGTCTTTAACTGTCGATAGACTGTTGAGAATTCATTGTCATCCTCATACAATTGTGGCCAAGTGATCATGTCATATCCCTGCATACTCATCACTATCAAAAGGAGAGTAAAGGGTGGTCAACTAAGGAAATCGGTGGTAGCGTTAGATTTACCTTTCCAATACTTAATCACCAACTGGAATTGTTGTAGGTAATTAATCCACTTGAGTTGTCGGTTTGTCTGCAACTTTGATTGTGTCAAAGCGAACTGTAGAGGATTGTGATAAATAAGAATGACATACAGTTATTTTTCATACATCGATTATCTTCTAACTATGTCATTAAAAGTATCAGAATGAAAAGTGACTGGGTGACCAAAATGAGTGATCACTGCACCCAAGGCATAGTCGATGCGTCTGTCTCAATCTAAAAGGGCTGATGCAAATTAGGTAACACAAGTAATGTTGTAGTGTAGAGCTTGTTTTTGAGCTATTCAAAAGCTACTTGATGTGTTGTTGTCCATTGGAAGACAATTTTCCCATTTCCCTTCGTCAACTGAATCAAGGGCCAGGCTATGTGACTAAAGCTGAGTAATAATCATTGATAGAAATTTTCCAAACCAATAAAACTTCTTACTTATTGAATGCTTCTACGAATGGGCCAATATTTGAGGATCACTTTTTTTGGATCAACGTGAATGCTTGCAAAGTCAGTTACATACCCCAAATATTTGATGCTAGTCATTGCAAAAGTGCACTTGTCCATGTTCAGATAGAGCCGATGTTGCGGGAGAGTGTCAAGGACTTGTCGCAGATGTCTGACATGTTCTTCCCATGATCGACTAAAAATCAATATATCGTCAAGATAGACAATGACCCATTTGCCGATGAAAGGTCGAAGAAGGTTATCCATATGTTGCATGAAGATCATAGGTGTGTTGGTTAAGCTGAAACACATCACTAACCATTCAAACAATCCTTCCTTGGTCTTGAAAGAAGTTTTCCACACATATGAGTGCTCGATTGGAATCTGATGGTATCCCAACTTGAGTTTGAGCTGAGTAAATAATTTAGCACCTTTCTGACAATCGATGAGCTCATCTATCAATGGCAGAGGTTAGCAATTCTTTACCGAAATTTTGTTGAGAGATATGTAGTCGATGCACATGCGCCAAGTCCCATATTTCTTTGGAACTAGGATGACTATACTTCTAGAAGGAGAGGAGCTGGGTTGGATATGACCTTTGTCGATTAATTATTGGATATGTCAACGAATCTCTTCATTTTTGAGAATGGATCTTCTATAAATAGATGCGTTAGGAAAAGAAGAACCAGGAACAAGTTCAATGGAGTGTTTTACCTAACAATGTTGAGGTACTCCGTCTGGAGCTTGAAAGAGGTTCTGGTACTCATCGAGAATATGATCGACTTGCTGCTTTTGTAGGGAACTGTATCGGTCGGTGACTCGACTTGTTGTTGCAGTCTTCTTAGAATGTTGCAGCTTGATGATGATTAATGTGGACTTCTGAGCATGATTGATGAGCTTCTTTATTCATTTAGCAGATATCAGTGCAGCCATTGGTGTAGGTTGATGCTCTAGTATGTTGAACTATTGATTTCATATTCTGACAACCACCTTCTGAGGCCGTGACTGATAACTTCCATGTCTATCTCAGAGGTAAGGTGTACCAAACAGGGATTCGGTTATGGAGAGTGGTGCCACGTCGCATTGTACTTCATCTTCAAAAGGTTTTGTGAATTAAAATAGCTTGCATTGTCGAGTGATCTGTAGTTCTTGTCCATCCTTCATCCAACCGATGTTGTAAGGATGACGATGCAGAGAGGTAACAAGACCTAGTTTCTTCACGATATATTCAGAAATGAATTTCTTCTGGCTATCATTGTACACTATCAGATGCAATGGGTTTCTCTCGACCCATATTTGTGTATAGAACAGGGGTTATCGTTCCTCCTCGTCAATGATAGTCGAGGCTGCTGGAGTGGTCGATGTCAAAAGTGTCATTGCGTATGGATCAAATTCTTCCACCATCTTGTCGAACACGTTGGAGGTTGACACTTTTGCCAAAAATGTCTTCCGAGATTTGCATTCAGACATATCATGCCAAGATGAGTGGTGGTAATATCACCATTTTCTGGTCGGCTGTTGTTTTCTACGTTCCCTCTTGTGAAAAGGCTTATTGTTGTTGTTTGGCTTTGGCAGTGTCGACTGGCAATATTTCAACTTGTTGAAGTCGGTTGGTTCCTTCTTGTTAGGTGGTCATCCTGATGTCGGCTTTGTCGCAAAGCATGCTTTCCCTTTCTGCTTGGTTTCCAGTTTGCTGGCATAGTGGAATGCATCTGCAAGTGTATTGACAGTTAGAAATTCCATCTCCTACTGAATGTACTGGGACAATCTGCTAATGTACTTCAGAACAAGAAGATTCTCTTCTTCTTGGACACCAATTCTAGCCATGAGTCAGTATATCTAATCAGTGTAACTCTATATTGATTGGTCTTTCTATTGCCTTAGCTGCTCCCTTTTCTTATACTGTTGCTCGAGGTATTTCAGTGGGTAAAATTCCTTTCGGATGTGTTCGACGAATTTGTCCCATGTTTCGATGGGGTCTCCTCTTTTCTCCATCTTTTTCGAGAGGTTCTCCCACCAGCAGTGCACATATGTTGACATATTTAAGGATGCAATGGTGATTTTTTCAGCTTCTGAGATTTGATTCACAACATAATAGGATTCCAATTGTTGTACCCAATTATCGACGGATTCCGCATCAAGCTTACCTTCAAGATTCAGTATGTCTAGATTCATTTTCATTTTGAAGGGGATGATTTTATTGTAGTGAGTTCTCGTCGAAAATCCTCCGGATGTCGAAGCAAATCGCATGAGAATTTCATTGAACTGGGCGAAAATTTCATTCCATTGTCAAGCTAGAGCTTGCTCAATACGTTGTGTTGTCTTGTCGGCTGCATGTCTATCATATGTTTATTTTTTCATTTCCGGAGGTAGTGTCTACTTGTGTAATGTCCCTTTTTCAAAAATTTATGAAAATGCCCAATTTTCCAATTTTTCCCCAATTTCGAACTTTGACTAGTTTTACTGTTTCGGCCTCCAAATTAACCCAAACGCTCCCAAATATTCTGTAAGGGTGTATGAATGATATTTATACTTGAATATTAAGTTCAGGGATGATTTATAACCCTCAAAATACTTCTGCAAATTTTATTTGTATTATGGTCAATGTATGGTATTTTAACTAGCAATTTATGCATCAAATCCCTCCTGGGTAAACAATGAAAATGGCCTCCCAAATGCTTCGAAACTCCTTCGAATATCTGAACAGAGATAGGGTATGTATTAAGTATGTTATTAAGGTCTCATGTGAATCATTAATTTATTTTTATCTCTATTCCAACCCTCTCCCATTCAGCTGCAAAAATTAGAAATTCGATCCTTAGGGAAATGACATGATTTCTTCTCCTAATGCAATTAAACTGAGTAAAAATACTTCAAATGCTCAAGTACAGTACATGAAACTTGTAAAATATATCCATGGCAGTATATTAATCATAAATGTATCATATAATCATCCATTCATTCGAAATCATCAGAATTATCATGCTATACATCAATGTAGTGGGGAAATGGACATTGTTTGCTCATTAATCAACATTTTTGCATACAATCAGTGGGTATTTCGACCTGATACTTTCTGAATATGAAGAAAAGGGGATATGAATCTATTACAATCAGAAATATATTATATGAATCTCTCCCAATGAGTACAAGTGCTCACCAAAAACGCCCTCCCTCAAGGAGCATGAATATGCCTTCAAAACTGGAAATGGTGGAGAGGAAGTGCTACACTAAACCAAAACCTGAACCTTCCTGTAGCTTCTACCCGCAAATACAAACTCCATTAAAGCACCATGAAATACCTGAGTGGCCTCTCCAAGCACCAACTTGGATGGGAATCTTTCACCCTCGAAATTGGCTAAGGCAAGGAACTAGTCATCCACTAGCTGTCTCTTCACAAATGCATTTTTTCTCAAATCATCAAAATCCCTTCTCATACTTGATTTCTACATTTTATAACCAACATTATCCTTCTAAGGGTCGAAATCCTCTCATTATATTCTAAATATTTTCACCTAGGAAATATTCCACATTTGCCACTTGACTCCTAGTTTCCGACCCTCCATCTTCTCCCAAATTCGAGTAGGAGTCTCTTTAGCTTCCCCCAACTCCATGAGTGCCTTCTTGAGCCTATTTTTGGGGCTGACATGTCATAATGGTCAGGTGTAAGAAGTCAGATCTGAATTTTGTCATAGATTTCATAGATGCTTCATCATTGTTATCATAAGACTAGGGAATCTAGCCCAAGTGTCCACTAGTCTCTAATTTGACACTTCCTCTTCCATGGAGGTTACTATTCCATAAAATTTCGACCTAAGATGCTCCATGCCATGCGTATGCCTTACCAACTCACCCGATAATGTTTTCCTTCCCATGGATTCGAAATGCCAAGTGAGATTTTCCATGTGGCAGTGAGAAACCAAGCTAGTGGGGGTCCCACATCCTCCAAATGTCCTCAAAACCATTTGCCACCTATAATTCCTCTTGGATTCATTTATTCAACTTATTTATTAAATACTTGGACTATTCTAATGTGTAGACATTATTCCTTTGCTCCCTTATTACAATTCCCAATGCACCCATTCAACCTAGGGAACTTGGTAGGATTGATGGGGATTGTCTGCAATACAATTATTTGAATGGGGACATTACAGCTTGGATTGCTGAGATTGCTAGCGAGTTTGAACCGGCATAAGTTAGGTAACTTCGAGAGAAGTGTATATGCAAAATTAAGCACGAAAAAAACTAAGTGCTCTGATACCAATGATCCAGGTCGTGTCCAGAAAGCACGAAGGGGACAACAGTTTGGCTGAATGAGTTGGCTCTATTATGGCGGAAGATTAAGAAGCAAAATGAGAAAAAGTAGGATTAAAGTACATGGATAAACAGAAATACGTACAGACAATAGCAAGAATGCGAACTGTTGTTCTCTATTACTTGAAAACAGATAGATTGATGATAATATCGATATATGTTACAATATTATACATGCTTATATAGAATTCTGAGACGCTTGGGTGCCTGCTTGTTAGATTTAGTTACAAAGAAGAAGTTAGAATGGTTCAACAATTCAACCATTATAGTCGACTGGAAGATAGAGAGACAGTCTGTCGAAGTTCAATAGTCATTGGTCGCATGTCTATGCTGCATGTCGATGCCGCAAAACTATGAGGTTGTTGAAGATGTCGAAGGTGCGGAGTGTATCATAGTATGTCGAAGTCGAGACTTGTCAGAGTTGTGTCAAAATCAAAACCTGTCAGAGTTGTTGAGTTTGTCGAAGTCATGTCGAGTCGAAACGTGTTGAAGTTGTATTGACATCGATGACTTGTCGCAGTAGATGTTAGCATTCGACAACAATGCCAACTACGATGTGGATAATTTTTCATCTGATTTGTAACCATATCTACGGAATGAGCACTCGTGGAACCAATAATTCCATCAGCATGCAGTCCAAGAGCGGGCTTGGGTTCATGTCTTGATCGCGGTGTGTCAGGTATAATGTCATACAGAATCCCAGATTGAGCATAAACTTGGTCTAACTGCTAGGGTCTAAAGATGGCTTGTTCCTCAGTTGTAATTCTAGACAACCAAATGTCCTTTGAAATATAAGAGAGCAGAGACTTGAGGAACCATTCCAGGAGAAAATCTGGAGGAATGTTGGCTTTTAATAACCTCTTCCGTAGGCGACACTCTTAAATGTGATCAGAAATATGCGTGGCTTTATCCTGGCGGAAAGTGGAAAAGATTTCGGTGCCAATGTTGTAACAAACCATCAACTAAAAGTGATCTATAAAAACCAAAGCCAAATCGTTGAAGCTCTTATACGTTCCCCCAGGAAACTCGACATACCATTTCGCAGCAGCCCCCGTAAGGGTGCGTTGAAATAGCCTCAAATGGATGGAATCATGGTTTAAGGAGTTCAAGGAGCACCATAGATGGAATGTGGTCACGTGATCACCTAGATCCTCACCCTTCGTCCCTTCAAAATTTGGAACATAGGAAGGGATCTTGGTGGGGACTGGGGGCCATGTGCAGTCATGACACACCGAATCATTCGTGAGCTTAGAAATAACAGGCAAATTCAACCTAGTGAGGGATGGGATCTGAGGCTGCAAAGCTTGAGTACAAGATCCCTAGAGAGACTTACTCTGCAAAACTGAGGATGAGATCGTGGACACCGAGTTCGACACCTGAGGTGCCGATGAACTCTGGTAGAGCCCATGGCCCTGACCAGTAGGATAATACACTCCTCCCACCTGACCCATATAAGGATACATATGCATGTGCATAGAAGGGGATCCATAGGGGGGAATGGGATAAGGGCAAAAAAACAGCTGAATAACCATAAAAATTACCTCCATAAGAATGGGGTACCATATAACCACTTGACACGGGAAAACCAACTGAGTAAGGGCCATCAGAAATTGGTATGTTCCCACCCCATGGAATCGAAAATCTAGTAGGAGGAAGAGGATGGGGAATCACATAAGCGTTCGTAGGCACAGGCGCAGAGGCACACGGGTTAATAGATGGGATATAGATCGTCGATCCGATGCCTACTGTGAAACCTCCACTTGAGAAAGGAATCAAACTAACACTAGGGGCTGACGAAGGAGGAGTCCATCCTCCAACATTTGGATAAGTGGGAGGGATATGACCACTCCCAAACTGATAAGCAGTAAAAGGAAATATAGTTCCCCCAACCCCAATGCTAGAGTTAGAGTGGCTACCGAACAAGGAGGAAATAGCACTCGATAGAACGTCGGGCACACTGAATGTAAAAGGGTCTGAGGTCATGAAGACGGATGCAGAACTAACACCTGACACACTCATAGATGAACCATATGGATGACCTGATGACCATGTATCATGAAACGGGTTCCTACTAAGGAGCTTGGATTCCCCAAACCTATGAGGAGTGGTGTGTGATGAAACTCCTTCTCGTCCAGTCCTCGGAGAGTACATGTAAGGAGGGGAAGTTCTCTTCGTGCCAATGGACGAAGTCACTGGGACTCTCAATGTTCCAAATGTAGAACTCATAGTGGGAGCTCTATGAAGCTTGTGCAATGTAAATAAAGGACCAATGATAGTCCTCTAATGTCTCTTGTGAAGAGACTATAACAGATCGCTAGCTAGTAAACCAACCAATCGATGGGATCGGCGGAGAGCCAGATCTCGATCCACGATGATCCCAAAGAGTCAACAAATAAGCGTCTCCTAACGACCTACTAAATCGTCATAAAGCACACACCTAAAAGAAACTACAGCCAAAATGCACACAATATGGGACTGGCTCAAGGGGCCTCCCGACACTAAAGCTAGTATGTCTCTCCTAGCAGAGGCCTGAGACTGCCAAACTATAACCAAAGGTAACAAAATTAGTTATAAGGGCCCTCAGACTTCCATGTGTAACCACAATGTTTTTTCCGACCCCTATCTGGCTCAGGACACGAACATAATAACCGTTGCAAATTCCCTATGTGATACCTAGGTAAGGAAACTAAGGTCACCATGTATAAGCAATGCTCAATAGAATAGTCGCATGTGGGATCTACTGTATGGGAAAGGTAGCTAAGCCGAAAACTCAAAAGGGTCAAATCCCTCAAGAGTCCCCATATACAAACAAATCTTGGATATATCTCCCACATTCAGCAAGTATTGGAGGGCTATCTCCGTAACCTACATCCTGTGACCTCATGCTTAACTCTGGTGTGAGTAGAGGCTCCTAAGAACACCGATGTATACCATGGGTTTCATCGCTCCCTAGTTTGACACATAATGTTTGTTTGATGGTCTTGGATTGTTTACTCCCATAGGTTCTATTCCAAGACTCTACAACCTATACTTGTTGGTGCACCCTAGAAGAGAAAAATGTTCTAATCAATTTTAATTAAACGTTGATTTTATTGGTTGTGCTTACTCAAAGGAATATGGTCATGAAACTAGTGATATGAAATGACTCAATAATATGTACACCTGACAACACTAGACTCGTCTTCCAATATAAAAATGTATGCCATTAAATGAAAGTCAAACCAAAATCCCTTCTTCAGAAATAATTGCAATCTCTCTACAATATTTCATGCCCAATCAAACCCTAATGAAGTCACAAGCACTGAAATGAAAAATGCAAGTACAAAAAGAAATTTGTTTTTGTATTTTCAATATAAATAAATGAAAATGCAGCTAGAATCAATACTTTTTAGGAAAAAAATGTAGAGAATCTAGTGCAGATAACCCAAACAACCCAAAAAGAAAGACTCAACTAAGAAAATGATCTATAATAAAGAAAAACGGATAAAAATAAAATTTCTCAAAAAACAAAGAAAGAGGAGCTTCTAGTCACTAAAAAGGAAAGAAATAGTTAGGATATAGGCCCAGTAAGACTCGAGATCACCCAGAACTCACCCAACATCAACCAAACACCATAAAAAAGGCTAACACAGAGTTGTACGCAACTGTTCAGGGAACAGTAGTGTGTGTACGCGGGCTGGTTAAGCAACATTAGCATGTATACACAGATAAACCACATCAAAATTGCGTATAGAATAGGATAGGTGAACAAAAAATGAGTAAAAAGGCCAAGAAACTCATGATTTTTCTATAAATATCCTGACAACCTACTGGCAACACAGAAACCCGAAAGAACAATGAACCAAAACAAGGAAAAATTGCCCAAAAGACCCCAAACAGAGGCTTCTCCCCAGTGGAGTTGCCAATTCTATTACGGAGAAAAAATTCATATGGATTGGGGTAGACCACAATAGATAGATGGACTCAAGAAATCAACTCACTTCCCAACATATGCTATATAAATGTAACTGTTGATAAACAGAATAAAGGGACCTACCTCAACCGGACGAGTGATGGAGAATTTCATTGAGCTTTCGAATCACAACACTTGAACCTGTAGCTTAGCCTCAACAATAAACACAAACAAGTGCATATGATATATAAAAGAGGTCAGCATATACAATAGCATAATCCATGATATATATGAGCAAATGTACCCAATGATAATAAATGATCATTGACAACATAAATGGACGAGAAAATGAGTATTTATATTAATATCAGCAAGAAGTACAAGATACAACCTCCTGTCGGCAACTCATATGAACCAAGAACTAGGTCCCTCCACTTGTGCCTCCACCACTTCAATCTCCCATACAATGGAAAACTCACGAGTAAAAGAACAAATCCTTCACAAGATATGAAAGAGTTTGGGAGGTGAACATAATTAGTTCACAACAAATATGATCAATGGATGTAGACTCAAGCAATCAAGGCAAAATTTTGGTAAAGTTTTGATGCTCTTCTCTTTCTCCTCCCTCCATGCATCAAAATAGCTCAATATATAACCCTCCAAAGGCAAGTGAAAGGTCGAATCGAGTCATTTCAAGATACATGGAATGCCAAAGATCACAACATTTCAAGATACATGGAATGCCAAAGATCACAATGGCCTCTTTTTGGAGTGAAAAATAGAGATTTTACTATCCTTTACCAAAAAGTTGATGTATGCAGGCTGTAGTGATGCAACCTGCGCATATGTGAGTTGTATTGAAGTAGCTTGCGTGTAGGAGGAAAAATAGGGAAAAATGGGTTCAAGGAAAACCAAATATATGGTTTTGGGTCTACAAATGGGTAAGGGAGGCCAAGGAGTTTTAATGCTCACAAGGTGGCAAAATACGGTGTAACAAGAATTCGAGTCACCTTTTGGCCAATTTGAATTCACTTGTCAGTATTGTTATTGTATTCAGTTTTCACAGCACCAACTTATGGCTGATGTATGATTATACTGTAGATTTCTCCATTTCTAAGTTTATGAGTGATTACTGATTCAATTCTTCTTCTTTCTTCTTCTCTGCAATTCTTGAGTGAGATTAGTGAGATTTATTCTAGTTGTGTAATCTATCGTGTAAAATATCACACAATGAAGGCTCCATCACCTCCAAGGATTCAAATTCATGTTCTCACACACTTGGTGGCATTAAATAGCCCCCTTGGTGTACCATGGAACTAGTTCATGGAGTATACGAGTTCACATTTGGATCTAGTTGTTTCTTGGCCACCTCTTGGCCTATAAAAGGAATCCATTGACATTCATTTTGTAGAGAGAAAGAAGAGAAAGGTTATGTTGTTGGATTTGTGTTGGAATTTCCTCATATCCCACTTGTTCCTACCTTTGTAAGCATTCCCAAGCTCCCTTTCCACCTTCCTTCAAGGGGCAAGTGTTTGTCTCCATAATTCTACCATTCACTTAGCATATAGTTTGACAAAAAAGGCCTCCCTAAGAGAGACTATGGTATTCCATTGAATCTCACACCTTCTATGTGTTCTATAGCCTCACCATTGGGAAATATAAAGTGGTTTGGCATACCTTTGATTGTTTTTGGATTTTGCATCCTCCCCCCATTTCCTTTTTATTTACATTTTGTTCAATTTTCTTTATTTTATGTGAATTCCACTAACAATATTTTGCAAGATCACTTGGAGGACAACCACAAACCCACACAGGGGATTCAAGGACTAAGGCCTTGCTGTAGCCTAGAAGGTCTAGCCCCTTACTAAGTGGAGGAGTGCATACTTGTGTAGTTTTTTTCCAGAACACCTGCCCAAATATTAATTCATAAATTGAAATTAGCCCAAATTCTTAATACTACAAATTATATAATAATGTTTTGGATTGTTCATAGATGATAGGGGTTCATAGGTCTCATGTTAAGGGAATTCCAGGTGCTATATCTCTTTGATATACTTGTAGGGTCCAAGAATAGTAGTTGGACAAATTTCTCAGGGAACTAACTAAGAAGGTTCGATTATTCCCGGAGGATAGGGATTCCAAGGTATTAAGTTAAGGGAATTCCAAGTGCTATATCTCTTTCATATAATTGTAGGGTCCAACAATAGTGCTTGGCCCAATTTCTCAGGGTAATAACTAAGAATTATCGATCATTCCCTTAGTCGTACTACCCCACTATGACCCCACTACCTAAGTATTAGAAAGTAATATTCTTGATTGTTGTGCTTCGTTCCACTATAGTTAAAGGATGATTGATGAAATTATCTAAACCTAGTTTCAAGTTTCCTAAGGGAATTTTGATATACCCAAGGTTATGTCGAATTGAAACTATATATACATCTATTTTTTAATGCAATAATAATCCAAGGGTTCCAAGAAGGGTTACAAGTGTGTCCAGCTAGGTGAAACCTTATAATTCTTGCTTGTAGTTTTCTCTAATCAAAGATTTAACACTAAATGATAAATCATTGTGTTATTTATTAATGCTAAAAACATTTCTAGCCTAAAAATATTTTCTAAACGTTTTGGCACAAGAAAGTGCTCTGATACCAAATGTTATGTAATTTAATAGTAGAATATGAAATTCAAAGTAGGTACAAATAATAAAGAAATAATTTAGATTGAAAATGACATAATGACCACAACAATATACAATTGTAGAGAACGATATATCACAATATAAATGCATTTATTGATGAAAGCAATGTCTGCTTGCATGTTCAAGTGGGGAACCTCCAAATGAGTACTGGTCTGATTAAAGTATACTTCACTAGGCATCTTATTACATTGCTTCTACTCCTTTATACAATTTTTAAATATTTATAGTAGGTGAAACATTCTAGTAAGTCTTCCTACAAATATTACTTTCATACTATGTCTACCTCATGGGCCTTATTTAATATTGATGGTCTCAATATGTAGCAACATATTTATCTATTTAAAGGGGCTACAGTAGGACCCCAATAGTTACAACATCCACTGCAACATCTATGCAACCTCCTCTTGCATATTCTTCAAAACTTTTTCCTCCATCACCTCTACATAACACTTTTCAAGATTGGATTCATATTTCCTCTTACGACATCTATCTGATCCTACCACTAGATGCATGCTTCATACACTAATTTAGATAACTTTACCTAGAAACACACTCTCCTTGGAGTCATCTACAATTTTACCCTTTAACGGAAACCACAATATCCCTCCTCTTCTCATATAAACAATTCTACCTAGCTCTTGTGTTTTGGAAGAATGTCCATATCCCTCATAATTCTACTTCCTTGCATACCACTTGATGTAAAAATTGGCTTGTTGATGAAACTACACATACAAATTGTAAGCAACTACCACTAGCCACACAATAGGACATGAAATGAAATTTGAAACATATAAATTTCAATAAGCGCAATTATGCAATTAGATTGAACACCACTTAAACAAAAACTCAATCTACATTCTTATTCAATATCTCATGTAATTATATATCAATTCTAAATATACAAAATTCCAAGCTTATACATTTTCCCCTGTCACAATTACTTTTTTAATAAGCTAGTTCATCTATTTTATTACCACAAAATAAAATAAAAAAGTATACATAGACTTATGTGGCTGGTCTGGCACTAGGGAAACCAACAAGAAATGAAACCAAATTTTGTCATCAGTTTTCCATGTAGGGCCAAAGTAAAATGTATTTACAAATAGTCTATAAAAATACTAATAGTTGTCATAATGCCTTAAGAAGATATGCCTACACATAATCAATCTGACATATCTAACATAATTACTACCAAAATAAACAGACCTTGTTTATTCTAAAAGAAAACAATCATAAAGAGTCGAATGCTAAGCATCATCAAGGATAGTGACAATGGAGGGAACCTCACACAGAACTAGAGATGAGTAAAGCTTCTGTAATGTCCCTTATGAGGAATTTTATTAAAATTGCAATTTTCCACTTTTTTTTTCCCTAGTTCGACCTTTGACTAGTTTTGATCTCTAGGTCCCAAATTTGCCCCAAATGATCCCAAATCTTATGAGAAGGTATATGAATGATATTAGAACATAAATATGTGTTTCAGGGATGCCTTTGGACCTTTATATTCAGCCATGTATTCTTTTAGCCAAGAAGTGAATGAAGAATCTCCACTAAAATATGAACCAAATAATGAGCAGGAAAAACAAGGAGACTTCAAAGGACTCAAAGAAGTCTCATCCATACATCCATGAGGATATGTATCATCATAAGGTAAAGAAATATGCTGCTGCAATTCTAAATAATGAGGTGCTCTATTCATGTCATCATCAAAAGGAGAGGTAGGAGTTTCATACCCCTCATGTGGCACCACTAGAAAAAAATCTTTCACCCAATTTTCATCCCAAAGTGATGTGGTTGGAAAAGAAGTATGGGGTGAGGAATTATGAACCAACTTTAATTCTTTACAATTCTTACCCATTGAAATATTTAATTCATCTTCTCCATAATTGGTTGTTCCAACTATTGTGAGATCATGTACCTCTTCCAAGGCTTTGAAACTCTCTCCATGAGGCAACTCATAATCCATTTGAACAAGGACAAGTGCTTGTCCTTCTTCTTGTTTTAGTGTAGCATCTTCAAGAACCTGCATATCAACATGTACCTCATGTTCCACAATTAAATTAGGTTCTTCTTTTGTGGCATAAATTGTTTCATCCTTTTCCTTGAAAAGAGAACCATTGCTCATTATTTTTTTCGAGTTGCTTCCAATTTCACTAAGCAACAATTTGAACTCTTGAAAGTATTGCCTCCACTTGTATTCAAAGGAAGGTTCCAATAATTTTCTAAACTCCTCATTCTCCTCTGAGGTTCCTTTCTCATCCTTACTCATGGTGACCAATGAATGCACTTCTTCTCCTATTTCTTCCCTTTCACCAAAGTACATCCAGTTTCAGTTTCTAAGGGTGGTGGCTTATTTATTTGACTCCTGGTATTCATTAATGTTCTACCACATCAGGTGCCAAGACCATGCTCTGATACCACTGTAATGTCCCTTATTAGGAATTTTATTAAAATTGCAATTTTCCACTTTTTTTTTCCCTAGTTCGACCTTTGACTAGTTTTGATCTCTAGGTCCCAAATTTGCCCCAAATGATCCCAAATATTCTGAGAAGGTATATGAATGATATTAGAACATAAATATGTGTTTCAGGGATGCCTTTGGACCTTTAAAATACTTCTGCAAATCCGCTTTCAATTCTGATCAATGTAGGTAACTTTACTAGTGATTTTCCTTTGACTAGTATTGGCCTCTAGGTCTCAAATTGACTCCAAATGCCTTCAAATCTTCAAGGAAGGTGTATGAATGATATTAGAACTTGAATATGATGTTTATGGATGACATATGTCCACCAAAAGACCTCTGCAAACTCTCTTTATATTCTGGACCAATTATGCAATTTTACTAGTGATTTGGGGTTCAAATCCCCCTGGGGTAAGTACTGAAAATGGCTTCCCAAATGCCTCCAAAACCACTCAAATTTATGAACAGAGGTATTTAATGTGTTAATAATTTTATTAAAGTCTCATATGCACCATTAATGGATTATTACAACTGTTCTCACCCTCTCCCATTCAACTGCAATAATCCCCAATTCGACCCTTGGGGAAATGGCACTATTTCACCTCCCAATACAACTAAACTGAGTAAAATTGCTTCAAATGCTCAATTACAGTACATGAAACTTGTAGAAGACATCCATGACAGTATATTTATCACAAATATATCAGAGAATCACCCATTCATTCGAAATCATCATCAATACATTGGTTCACAACAAGGTAGTGGGGAAATGGCATTGTTCTTCCATTAAAAATGAGATTTATACATTTCTACTTGGAATTTCGACCTGAAAATTTTTGGAGATGAATAACAGAGTATTTAATTCATATTACAAAATAAACGGGGCATTAAAATCTTCCCCAAAGAGTACAATAGCTCACCAAAAACGCCCTCCCTCAAGGATCAAGAATATGCCATCAAAGCTAGAAATGGTTGAAGGAGTGAGCTGCAATAGAAGAAACCATGAGCTGCCCTGTATCTTACACCTGCAAATAAAGACTCCATTAAAGCTCCAAATGAAAGGTCTGAATGGCCTTTCCAATTACCAACTTGGATGGGAATCTTTCACCCTCGAAATTGGCTAAGGCAAGAAACTAGTCATCCACTAGCTCTCCCTCTTCACAAATGCAATTGCAAAGTCTACAAATGATAAAAAGATGGTTTCATTATTTTTTATTGACATTTATAAAGTTCTAATGTCCTCCATGGGTCGAATTCCTTCCAAGAGACTCATGCCAACTCAAGTTGGGAAGAGATTCCAAAGAACGCCACTTGTACAACAATTCCTAGTTTCCCACTTCCACCAAATCACATGTGGAAGCATCTTAGCTGCCCTAACACCCTTGAGCACCCTTTTGGAGTCTAGTTTTAGCCCTGACATGTCATATATGTCATATGTCAGCCTTCAGGTCTGATTTGTGTCATAGGTGTCATAGCATCTTCATCATTGTTGTCATAGAGCTAGGGAATCTAGCCCAAGTGTCTCACTAACTCCAAATTGCCTCTTCCTCTTCCATGGGAGTTACTATTCCTCTATATTTCGACCTTGGATGAGTCATGCCATGAATAATACCTTTTGGACTCCCCCAAGTATGTTATCATCCACCTTGAATTCGAATTGGTGAGAGAATGATGCCAAGTGTAGTGGGGAAATCTAGCCATATGTGGGTCCCACTTCCTCCATGTGTCTTCATGATCAAATGCCACTTTGATTTTCACTTGTATATATTTATTTAGATCCTTTATTAAATATTTATGCCACTCTAATGTTCAAACATCATTTATTATCCCCATTATTCCAAATCCCAAAGCTTCCACCCCAAACCTAGGAAACTAGTAATTTTCCTCCTTGGCAATTATTTGACCTTTAACATCAATTTTACAAACTCTAATGAATATGGCCAATGTGATTAGGCTATTGTGACCCAATTCCAAATTTGGGACATGACAGCTTCCCTATTGAAACCCTTTCCTTGATTACCATGCACATAGTGGCTTTGGATAGCACATTGATCTTGGATACTAGCCCAATTTGGGATTTGGAGATCAATTTGAGAGTGGATTCCACCCTTTTGTGTTGTTCCCATGCTTCATCAAGTTGAAGAAGAATTTACTTTTTCTCCTTTGTGTTGTTCATGAGAGATTTTCCTAGTAGGGTCTTCATCTTCCAGTAGAGAGTAATTTTCTTCATAAATTAGTTACCCTGGGTCTTGGACATGCCTATATATTCCACCATCTACTTTGTTTCATCATGAATTGTGTCTAGTTTAGTCACAACTTGACCTTTGTCTACCTAGGTATCCATGCTATTAGGTAGGTTGTCATGTATCCAAAATCATCACATAATTTTTTTTGATAATAAATATAATCGCTTCGCGATGGACCAATTATAATTGTTAATTTATAAACGTAATTATACAGTGGTAACAAACTTCAATTTAAACATAGTGGACTTATTTATTTCTATTTTTATGACTGTACTAATGAAACAGAGGTAATATTCATAACTCGGGTCAGTTTACCATATTTTTAGATCAATATTATATAGGCCTTTATCATTTCTATAATAGCTCATGTTAGTCCATTTGTTTATTGAACATTATTATTATCAAGCCTATGATAAAATTACATATTCAATGTTATATTTTTAAGAACTATATTAACACAAACATATTTGTAAACTTTAGCTAGATTGTTAGACATCTTATGTTAAAGTCAAGAGTAAGCCATGGTAATTTAACTTTATTTTTATACATGTGTTATACTTTTCCCTTAAGTCTGGTGATGGATTGGCCTAAGATGGGTGTCATGGCTTACTAGCTCCTTGGCTAACGCACCCTTTACATGTGCAGGATACATTAAGGCTTCACAATGATACAAGAAAGGAGGGTTGGTTGCACAGGGGCTTCACTCAATAAACCGCTATCATAGCACGTTCGTTCGTGGAATATGAAACAATACCCCTAATTTCACTAAATATTGGAAAATACCTTCCAAAATCATTTTTTTAACCCCCTCCCAATATGCCTTCCCAATTTAAAAAAACCCTTATTTTCACTAGATATTGTATGTATCAATTTTTTCATTAACATTTTTTATACCCCTTTATATTTATACCTAGTATATTGATATGATACCTCTCTTATGACCCCACATGCATTCTACAATGCACCTTGCTTCTTTCGATGTATATTGTGGATGAACATTACTTCACCCACAATGCAATTAATCAACCACATATAATTAGGATTTGCAACATCTAATGGTCTAATGAAGAGATAGGAGATCACTTCTTGTATGTCACTAGAGCCATTGCACATAGTACAACATTTAGATTGCATGTTGCAGTTCCCCAATTGCTGATTGAGCCTGTTGTGGGCTAGGTATCCAAGCCCCTAGGGCCTGTAACAATATCTAGGAGGCTGACTAAACCTCCCAAGGCCTATAATAAGCATGAGTGGTTGGTTATTCAAGCCCCCAAGGCCTAACGAGGGCCTATAACAGGCCCTTGAGGCTTAGAGCCTCCCAAGGCTATTGGTAATAACTGGCTGAGTGTTATTGGTAACAATTGGCTATCAATGACCACTGTCTCTCGAATATGATTGACCGGAAACCCACTTTACCACGAAACCATTGGCCTCAAGCATGCCTCAAGATGCGATTTCCCTGTGTACTGGTAAGCCCGAGCCTTGCATCAACCCGATTTCTCATCTGGCCGTGATCCCGCCATCTCCTTTTGGCGGATATTTGTCAGCCCACCCATATAAAAAATACCCCAAAGTATTTTTGTATTGTTACATTAAATAAAAAAATCACTTTGCCCCTTAATATATAAGCAATATAAGTTTTAGGTTTTCATGAATATTTAATATCGCATTATGAATGAATGTGATATTATATTGCCTTCTAGTGAAGCCCCCATGGTTGGTTGCTCGACCCTAGCAAGGCTTGACTTGAACAACACTATGCTAAACACCCTTTCCAATGTTTTCATCATTTATCAACTATAGGGGAGTTGGTTCTCCACGTTCCTCCTTCCACTCACCTACCACATTGATATTGAAAGTAACGTTTTAATTGTCGCCAAGAGGTGGAACTTGCATGCCCCACGACCTCCACCTGGACATGTATAGACTCATCATTTAATTGATCGCACTGGTCCTTGAATATGCAATAACTATGGATATTTTCAAGGGTATTCCATCTCATTTTTTCATTCGGTATTTGGAAGCAAATCTATGCGTCATCCTAGGTAAAATATGAATCTTGCCGCCTCCTTTTATGTGATCGTTTAATTCCCTAGTTTGTTCCACGAAGTATACATGTCAAGTAGCAGTGTTAAGTTGGTTTTTCTAGACTAGCATAGATCTATCTTAAATCCATATCTATCAAGCACCGAGAGGGATCCAATTTCTTGAAGTGTATTTCTTTTTTTAAATTCAAACTCAAGAAATTTGATCTCTCTTGATTGATAGATCTAGGTTTAAGTTTTAAGGTTTTATTTTATAAACGAACATCTATTTTTTAATTACTTTTCATAGTATTTTATTTTATGAACCAACATGGGTTTTTTTAAAATACTTTCCATAATTTTTTATTTTATGAGCCGACATGAATCTTTTTAATTATTTTTTAAACGTTACAACATCTCCCCCATACTGGCCTGTAAAGTGCCTCGTTTCTCTCGGTGCAATGATTACATTGTTCCAAAACCACCATGTTTCAATGCAATTCTACCTGCACAACAATTTGGCTTCTTTGTCTCTCATTACAGATATGTGTAATAATCACTTTGCTTATATGATTTTCTTTTAGTTTGTATTTGACATTCGGTTTTCCTTTATTGACTCCTTGTTACATTCGGTTTTCCTTTATTGACTCCTTGTTACATTTACCTTATATTGACTCCATGTTACATTTACCTTATAGGTGATGTACGAAATGGAATGTATCCCAATCGATTTGGAGAAAGAGATGGTGTATAGCTAGTAATCGCACACTCCTTCGTGGCCCAAACCCTCTGAGCTTGAAGGGCCATTCTCATCATGTTATCCATATTGAAATGGTATGTTCTTCCTTAAGGTTCTTCCAACGTGAGAATATAATGTAAGAGATCAGCTCTAATTTGATAGTGACTATCTTTTAATTCTGGACAAACTTAGGCTTGTGAAATGTTTAATGGAAGTTGTGCTCCTGAGGCTAGACAATGTTAAAATATTTCCTTATTGATTTTCTTTATTTATAAATTAAATTTAGGGTTTAAAACCTATAAAGTTATGGCAAGGTTAAATTGTTATTTTGGTTTTATTACGGCCTTGTAAAATCATCGTTGCTTATGAAGTTCTTAAACCTACAAGATTATGATACTAGATCCTAGAGGTTTGGTGTTTAGCATCTTTAATTCTTCTTGTTGGAAGTCTTCTTTTTTCCTCTCATGTATATATTTGGCTGGCTAGGAAGCTGTCCAATTGGCATTACTTGAGGAATACCATCGTGGTTGATTTGGTACATCATTTTCACATTGGTTGGCCCTGCAGGTGGCATGAAAGAAATAAGTGGTGGATAATTTGGAAATTGACCTGGTACCTATACTAATAGTTGACTTGTTGCCTGACCAGATTGTTGGCTTGAAGATTGACCTAATGGTTGTCCTTTTGATGTCCTAGGTGGTAGCACATGCTTCTGATACTGTATAACCATCTGCCAATCCTTCCCCAATGGGTTCTTATGAGTTATCAAGGATTCCAAATATATCCCTGCATTGGTTCTTTTTTCATAAGAGATTGGTCCAATCTCTTGGAAACATTTCTTAACCCTACCCAGATTTCAAAGCAGTTCTTGAGTCTTTCCACTGCCTATTCCCCTTCAATTTATCCTTCCAATGGTTATGGAGGAAATTCTTCCTTCTTTTGATTTAGATGTTATTTAAAGGTGTCCTTGGGATAAGAATCTCCATTTCTATCCCATGGAAAAGTCTTTCCCAGATTCAATACATCTTTGAACAAGGATTTGAAGTTACTTATTTCATCAGCCAATTGTTTAACATTGTCCTTCATTCTGAACAAGAATGTTTGTTTCATGATCATATATTTATCTATCTTGATGATTTGAGTTTTGGTGTCAATCCCTTTCTCAACTAACTGTCTTTTGGTTCGACTGTGCAAGTAATATATTACTTCTAAGGCTTGTTTAGGCATATTTTCTAACAATTTTTCTACTGATTTTACCTCTGTATTTGCTTGTGTTGTCATTTCTAATTCATCTTGAATAACCTCAAAATAATCCCACTTTTGCATAAACCACTCACTAGTTTTCTCCCAAACATTTTGTGCTATCCTCCTCAAGAGTTGCTCTCCTTGGACATTCATTTGCAATGAGATTATTTTTCTTTTTAAATCTCCCATTTCTGTCTCCAGATCTTTATGTCATCCTCCCTCTTACAAACTTCATTCTCTAGCTCGACAATCCTCCTATATTTTGTCTCAATCTCCTTTTAAGCCTCTTCGAGCTTGCCACCTTGGTCATTATCCTCTTGAATGGGTTGAGGACTTGACTTCATATCTTCTTGCTCTTCCTCCATTGCATATATATCTATGGACTTTAGAGGGACAATCTGTTGTTGATCTGTTGTTGTAGGATGACTCTCTGCTACTATAGGCTACTTCTCTGTTGATTCTTCCATAGATGTTATTGTGGGATGACTTTCTGCTGGAATTGCAGGAGTTGATGTTCCAACATATTTCCCAATGGATATTTTATTCCTCTCTAGATTCATGTTGGATATATTCCAATACAAACCATCAATCTTTTTTCTTCTTTCCTCAGATAGTTGTTGGTACTCTAGTCATACTAGCATAGAATTGTTCCTTCTCTTCCTGTACTTATCTGAGCTCCTCAATTTGGACTAGGTCTGTGGTGGGCATTTTCAATTTATTCCTTAGATTGGCTATCTCATTATACTTTTTATAAATAAATGATTTGATATGAGATCCATCTAATGGGTCAGATGCCAATGCAACTAGCTTTGCCTCTAGTGAATTTATTGTGATTTGCTTTGCCCTAGTTGTCCACTTCTCCATTTTGTGTAACTTCTCAAACTTTGCCAAGGCCAATTTGAGCTTTCTCTCCTCTTTTTCTGGATTTAAGATCTCTATGCAAATCATATCACCTGTCTTCCTGTTGAAATACAATTTATCAAGCTTACTAAATTCCTTGAAATTAACAATGTGTTTCTCATCTCTCCAATCACTCAACTTGACAGGTTTGGCTATTTTGGGTTCAAGAAAAAAAAAAACCTAAATGTGTCTTGATGATGATCAAAAACTGATATTAACCTTCTCCCTGCAGTTGGGATCTCTTGTCTTAGATCCTTCACTATTTTCAATCCCCTTTCTCTAATATTCTTGTAACCAGTCTCAATTTCTATTTTAACAAGTATTGGTTCTCTTGATGATGATCCCTGTATCTTTTGGGGAACTGTGAACTCTATAGAAGTTTAGTTAGTGTATTGAATTGGAGTTCTTCTTGGGATCTCTAGTTTTTCTTTCAACTCGGTGATCTCTCTTGAAATTTCAATTGATTTTGGCACCTCCACCAATGGCTTCTCATCTTCTTCAGCTTATGTTCTATCTCTTTTAGGGTCTAGGCCCTGCTCAACTTGATCAATGTCCATCCCTTGAAATTCTCTAGCTGTCCTTTTCTTCCCTATTAACTGCTTTCGTCTCTCTTTTTATTCAAATCTTTTTAAATCTTCTTGGACTTCTTCCCAAGTCTGTTTATTAGCTATTTTCTCCGATATTGGTCTGGCTTCACACACATATGCTGAATTTTTATTTTTTGGCATTTGTTTTGAGACATTTTGGTGTGGATCATAAGATGGTTTCTCTGCTTTAATGAGATTGAGTTGACTTAAATACTCCTCCACATATTTAGAGGCATTCATTCTTCTTATGATGAGAGGACCCACTTATTTTGGTAGAAAGAAAGATCTATGTTGCCTGAAATGCTAGTAATTTAGCTCATATAAGGACAATCCTTGCCTCACATATTCCATGGCAATGATTCTTGGGGTTAGGAAAGTAGACAGTTTATATGGCTCCTCCTCAAAGTTATAAACCTTAATAAATGTGTGGTCTTCATAAAGGAACCAATATCATGTTGAATCGATGAGGTGAATTGTAAATGATTCTTGTTATCTGGAAACATTCTTGGGGGTGAGCTACTAGAAACAAAGCTATATGTAATGCTCATAACCTTAACTATAAACTCTAAGAAATTAGAGTTTTCAGCTCGTCTAAGGATGTTAAGTTAGAATGCTTGGATGCTAACATGGACAAATCGACTTTGTGCAAATGGTTGAACTAGTACAATGGGTCTGTTAGGAGCACACATGACATTGACAAGGAAATAATAATTTTAAATAGGGAAAATATCCCTTTATCTGTTTTGGGAGACATTACTTTCCACATTGGATTTGGAGTTGGAGGTATGAGGAGGCATCATTGGGACCCACATGACAATTGGCAGATGGAGAGGCAAGGAGGAAAAGTTGGGACCCACATGACAGATGGTAGATGGAGAGGCAAGGAGGAAACATGGGGACCCACATGACAGATGGTAGGAGGGGAGAGGGGTGAGTTGTCACAATGGTGATCTTTCAAGCGCTTTGGGTGAGGTCATGCGTGGATACCACTTCTGGTTTCCCAGGTGGTAGTGAGCGGTAAAAGAAAATTGTGCTCAAGGAGGCACGACCAGTTATTAATGAGCACGTGTACTTTGTGATTTTGAGGAAAACACGCACTCATGTCCCTTTTGGGAGGGGCGTATCTTATCAATGAATTTTAGATCTCCACCAGTGATCTACCTTGTGCCCGTATAAAGATGCATGTACACTTTCCCACTTTAACTTTCTTGCACTTTGTGGGCATGTTCGATCTTTGGACCATCAGATCTCCTTTGATCTAACATCTCAGTAGCATTTAGTGGTTAAGCGCTCTTTGTAAAGCCTAAGGTCATTCGTTGTTGGTCGCCTTTAGGCCTCTGGTTCATTTTGCTTTAATCCTTTAGCTCCCAAGGGTTGAAGTAAACTCTGCACATCATGCTAAAATATTTCGAGGGGTATTCTTACATGGAGAAAAATCTCAGTACTAACATCGACTCCACGGGGACAGTGACTTGGTTCGTAAGAATCTAAGAACAATAGATTTGTGCCTTTTTCCATTGGGATATGAATTATGTCCTTCGATGAGATTTTGATCGCATTGAACATAATTTTTAGCTTGAACAATTATTTATATACATCAAACTAAAAATGATAGAAAAGTAAAGTGTTGAAACTTGTAGAAAAACAAGTAATAAAAGACTACTATTCTACTATGTATGTAATATCTAGAACTTGGTTTCAATATAAGAAAAACAATTTCAGAAGCTTTCCATTGACAACAACTTCTATCAGATCACCCTCTAGTTCATGAAGCTTGTATGTATTATTTTCCATCACTTGAGCGATGATGTAGGTTCCTATCCACATATTTTAAAACTTTCCATGTTTTCCTCTATCTTCTCTCCTTGCATCCCATTTCAAAACTAAATATCCTAGGTGGAGATCTCTTTCCAAATATCTTATGTCAAAGGTCTTCTTAATCCTCCTCTAGTGTTCTTGTAATTTGATGTTTACCTGTTCTCTTTCGTATTGTAATTCGATCAATTCATATACCCTTCTCACCATACTATTTGGTTCTTATGTTTCTTGTTGAATTAGCTTCAACACTGGTAACCCTAGTTGAATGGGTAGGACTTCATCCTTCCCATATACTAGATGAAAAGTATGTACCAATTGATATTTTAACACTTATGCTATCAACCCATAATGCATACCTTGGATTTACATCCCATTCCGTTTTGTTCTCTTCTAACATTTTTTTAATAATTCTTAGTAATCTTTTGTTAGATGATTCAGCCAAACCATTTCCTTGGGGATAATATGCAGTAGAATGACCTAAATCAACATTCTATTTTCGACAGAATTTGATCATTTTGGCAGATCTAAAAGTAGGATCCTTGTCAATAATAATCTTTTTGGGACACCCAAATCCCCTTGTCTTAGATCTATTAGTCCTTCTTTGAAGTTAAACATTGAATTGGCTTGTTCTTTGGCCACTCTCTCCTTCACAACAGCCCACTTGTCCAAACCCATCACTTGTTCCCTTCTCCTTTGCATCAAGTCAATAAAACCATTCGTATTTGGTCTGAGACCATCATATACCTCAATGAATTTTTGCAATGACCGCAAAACAATCTACAAACTTTGTTTTCTCTCTGGAGGGAGATCCAAACTAGAAAGATCATTTTGCAACTTGTCATAGTGATATCTACAGCTCTCAAGGGTCATTTGTTGAACACCACTTTCCCATGGAATCTCCTAAGGTATATATAAAATGGATAATTTTTTATGGGTGTACAACCGACATCTACTTCAACATATGCCCTCCTTGCTTGACCTTCGTCCCTCTGTGTAGAATTACAAGCCTCTTCTAAACCTTGCTCTACTTCAAAGACAAACATAGTTGTGTGTAAACATACAAACTTTTTGAACACACAAAAAATTACAATTGATACATGTATTAAAACATAAATGTTCTTACCAACAGAAGGTCCAGATCATCGTTCTCCCATAGAAAGATACGGGGAAATCATATGTGCCCCTTTGGCCTAACTAGTGATCATATGAATGTGAAGTATACAAAAAGATTGAATATCAAGGTGAATCCGACAACCTTCGATTATCAGTCGAGACACCAATTCCTAATGACCGTGATGACCTCCCCTTAAAAGATGTCATTGTACTGGTAGACCTTATACGCTTTTTCCTCGAAGACCCCTCTCTTTCCATTTGATAAACTGTCTACATCTACACAACTATCAACTCATAACATATTCAAATTTTACATGTTTTTATATTTAAATATTCCAAACTTTTGACATCCATACAAAATTTCACATTTTGATTTTACATTTCAAACATGTATATACATATAAAGAGTAATTTTAGTATTGAAACCAAATATGTTTGAGGATGTCTAGATAAAGGTTTTTGGAGTGATTATTGATAAGAAGTAAGAAACCAATAAATAAAAAGAAATAAGGGGGAAAATGTTGAATTGATCTAAGTTGGAAAATATTTTAGATAAAGAAGACTAATCCCATAGATCTACCTAAGGGCCTTTGGTATAGTTTTCTAATGGATCCACAATCTAACTACCTATCCCTAATAAACTATTGAACTAATGAACTTAGGTAAAATATTAATATTATATTAATTCATGTAGCCTAAGGATGTCCAAAGAGATCTGCAAATATTTTAATTCACTAATAGGAACTTGGTTGTTGTAGGTGAGAATCCTATAGTGTTAAAGCTTGATTGGGTCCAATAATGAGGTGTGTAGAGGGATGGATGAAAGGCTTAGGTGTACTAGTAGTTGTGTAAAAGGATAATTCATATAATTTTCATAATTGGAGAGGAACTAGGTGTAACACCAAGTGTCATAAGTGCCTAACACTATTTTTGGTAATGTATCCCTAAAATTGAATGAGAGGATTAAAGGGTGGAAACTTCATAACAGACTATGTCAAAAAATGAACTAATGGAATTCAAGTAATTTGACACTATTGATGTCCATCATTATCTTAGGGATATTATGGTGTATTCATTTTAGGTTGCAAGGTATGAGGAGTAGTATGGAGATGAAGGTGCAAAGGTCAAGATAAATTAGGTTTTGGTAGCTACCATTGTTAATTATAAAAGTCGTCAATTCATCCTTAATCTAATAGTTAAGAGACAAACATATATCAATGTTTTCAAGGATGATACTGATTTGGTCATTAAGAAGTAGGATTAAGACCTCAAATGAGGCATTATATAGAATTAAAGTTTGAATAATGATTAGGAACTTGGTTTTCCAAGGAGTAGTGTTAGGATTGTGACAGAAGAAATGACATATAGGTTGAAGGTGAACTAAATGCAAAGAGAAATGATAAGTCCTTGGTCTAAGTCAGCATAATAAATAAATTTAAAAAGACCACTTCTGTTCTAAACACCTTTACTAAACCAATGATAAATTTGAGTGTAAGCACCTTTAATTCAAATTTGAAAGAAATGAACAGAAAGAAAGAAATAAATATAAATATAATAGGACTTAAAAATGATAAGGAAAGAAAGAAATAATAATAAATATAATAGGAATAAATAAGAACACTAAAAATAGGTGGGACCCCTTTTTACCATTAAACTATTCATTTTCCTCCTTGTTTCTACAAAATATAAAGTATAAGAACAATCATCATCATTCATCAACCTTGATTCTATATCATTACAAGGACCAAATATGGACAAAATACGAACAATGTGCTCAACTTGGAATTTACTGCATAACTTCGTCAATACACATTTTCAAAATTCCAAACTTGTCATTTCCTCAAAACATTTCTGCAGTAATAGTCAACGTGACATTTTGAACTTATAGCAAGATCGATATGCATTAGTATTAGACAAATCCAATTCATACATCCTAAATAAACATCACCAATCCTTATTCAATACTGCCATGTCATACTAATTTTGTTGACCAATATAGGAACTATAATAGAAGGAAATCCAATGCAAAAGAAATATAATATGCAGTGGATTTCACTTAAAGTCATAAACACTTATATTGGCATTTGGAAGGGAAAATCCACTTTATCAAAGGATGCACAATAATGATCTTGAATCTAACTAGCACTCTAATCATCCATTTAAACAATTTTTTAAAATGCATCCAAAAATCTTTATCTTTGTCCACTCAATAAATGCAACTGACTTGAGATAGAATCCATGTAAAATGGTTTCAAATGCAACTAGAGGAAACTTTCAGAACATTTGATTTCTTTAACTCTAAACACCATTGATCACCATAAAATAGGACACAATAGGAGGTATAGGATTTAGATCAAACACAAGATTTCAATTTTGGTGCTCAATGAACCATTGTTGTAATGAGAATTCAACATATCTTTAAAAACATTCCTTTAAATAAGAACACATAAACCATAAATTTGTTTCAATCGCAGTCAACCAGTATGAGTAATTGAACTAGGGTTTACAGTTTCGGGACTGAGTAAACAGAAAATCCACAATATGTTTCTTAAATATACTTCAATCCTTCGGAACTCATAATATTTCTATCATAATAATGAATTGGCAATGAACTTCCCCATCAATTACCATCATGACATGGGACATGAATAACGAAATGAAATGCACAACTATGCACAGATCTCAACAATCCAATAATAACCAACTTCAACCTTGCCAAAACACAACAAAACTCCCTGCATATCATCTTCCAAAATAATACGCAAATTCTATCATTATAAATAAGAAACCCATCTTCATAATGAATTTATGTGAGTCATGGACACTATCAATCAACCCATATAATTAAACTTCATCCAGCATAACAAATTTTGGATCTATATTATCGTAGGAGCGCCAAAATCACTACAGGAAAAACAATCACATAGAATCGATAACAGACTTACCTAGAAAAATGAAGGTTGAATCTGGCTCTCAAACCAAGCTCTAAGCTCCACGTCCAATGTCGCGAACGACCTCCTAACTCCGAAGCTCTACATGCACGTCCGAAAGGTGGAAGAAATAGATGGTACAAGGTGTCGGAAGTGCTAGGGTGCCGAAAATGAAATGATTGGGTGGCATGGTGCCGAAATGGCGGGGTGGTATGGTGTAGAAATCTCGTCAATGTGGTAGGGTGGCCCAGCCGATGGGGTTTTGGCAGATAGGGTCGCAGTAGCAGGGTGGACCTACACTATTCGGCAAAAGAATAAATGACAAGGACCACAGTTGACCATATATGTAATAACCTTGTTCGAACGAATAATTGTTTGGCCGAACAATTGTACGACCGAATAAATTTCCAAAAAAAAATCACCAGAAAATTTCCCTTGCTGGCAATGCCTTGCACACATTTCTAGGTCGCCATTAGTTTTAATGTTCAACCGTGAAAATTTATTCAGCCGTAAAATATATGAATTTATTCGGCCGAATAACCCCATTTATTCGGCCAAAAAAATTTAAACATTCGGTCGAATAATTTCCACTATGCTTCTCCACCCCCCAATTCTCACGAAATAGACACGCATTTTCACAATTTCACCCAGAAGCAGTTGTTGATGCAATTCAATAAGTGGTTTCAAATTTCGTTGATCGAGTCAAAGACCTAGTCCCAGCTTCTGTGCAAAGAGACACGGGGTAAGGTTGTTGCAATTTCACTTTGAATGTAAGTTCTCATCAAGTAAAGGTTGAATGGATACTTTTTGTCCTATTTAGAATCTCTAGGTACGAATCTAAAAGGCGTTTCAGTGGAAGAAATGTTGACCAGATATATGAACTTTTTCCCATCATGGACATGCTCTCCATAGCTCCCTGGCATGTGCTCTACAAGCATTGTCATAAACGAGCCTGACAATTGAGTCCCTTATTTCTTCCAACAGAAAATTTGAAAAATATATGTTTAAAACCCCAAATCTCAATGGATTCAAACACATCTACTTTATTTAAAACGATATATTGTATAGACACTATTGAAATGTTTATAAAGAAATTTTTAATTCTTGGATTTTGAAAAAAAAAAGAACAAGGTCGCTTGTAAACATGATGAACATCAAATTCACTTCATTGTTGGATTGATAAATGATAAATGGACTCCAGAGGCAACTCAAGCTTTTGAACAACTTAAAGAGGAAACGTGCAAAGATCTGTTTTTGGCCACAACAGACTTCAAAAAAAAATTTAATGTAGAGTGTGATGCTTCAAGAAATAGCATTGGTGTTGTACTAATGCAAGAAGGACACCTGCTTGCTTTCACAAGTCATCCAATCAAGGGAAATAACTTACAAAATCCCATTTATGAGAAGGAAATGTTGGAAATACTACATGCTCTTAAGAAATGGAGTACTTACCTAATAGGTAGGCACTTCAAGGTCAAAACAGACCATGATAGTCTTAAATACTTCCCGGAACAGAGACTATCTTCGGAAGAGCAACAAAAAATGTTAACTAAGACGTTAGGATATGAATTTGAAATCATATATTGAAAAGGGAAACAGAATGTGGTGGCAGATGTGCTCTCCAAAAAAGTTGAAGATGTTAGGGCATTGCTTTGTGCAATTTCCATTCTGCAACCAGATTAGGTAGTAGCATCAAGCGGAGAATGGAAAAATGACATATCTGTGTGTACACTCATTCAAAAGATACATAACGATCCCAGTGTATCATATACTTTTGTGTGAAAAAATTATTCACTATGGTATAATGATCGCTTATATTTATGCAAAAACTCCCAACTTAAACTAAAGGTCCTCTTAGAATTACACACCTCTCCTATAGGTGGGCACTTTGGATTCCTGAAAATTTACCATAGGTTCAAGAAGGAATTTTTTTTGGGGAAGGTCTTAAATATGATGTTCAAAGGTTCATGGACGAATGTTTGGTTTGCCAACAAAATAAGGGTGAAACAGTTAAGACTCCATGACTTCTATAACCATTAGACATGTACCTTGCCAACGGTGGGAGGAAGTCTCAATGGATTTTATCACAGTTCTACCCAAGTCAGAAGGAAAGAATGTTATTATGGTGGTTGTTGATAGACTCATGAAGTATGCACATTTTTGTGCACTCGCTCACCCTTTTAATGCAAGTACAATAACTACAACCTTTATGGAAACTATTCAGAAGTTACATGGAAATCCAAATATTATTGTAAGTGATAGACATCCAATTTTCACTGGAAAATTTTGGAGTGAATTATTTTCTTGTTTGGGTACCCAATTAGCTCATAGTTCATCTTATCATCCTCAATGTGATGAGAAACTAAGATAGTGAACACATGTTTGAAAGGATATCTTCGTTGCTTTGCATATGATAAACAAACATATTGGGTGAAATGGTTGTCTTTGGGATAATGGTGGTACAATAATTTGTTTTATACATCATAAAAAATGTATCCATTTATGACACTTTATGGGTGCCAGCCTCCATCTATCACATCTCCCTTAAAAGGAAAATCTAAAGTTCAAGTTGTGGAAGATCGCATAGAGAACCAACAAGAATTTCTTGAGATACTTAAGGACAACTTGGCTATGTCAAAAAATAGGATGAAACAACAAGCTAATCAACATCATAGTGAAAGGATTTTCAAAGAAGGGGATTGGGTGTTTCTGAGGCTACAACCTTAGAAGAAGATGACTCTCAAGCAACTAAATAAGGACAATAAATTAGCATCTAAGTGTTATGGTCCTTATAAAGTGTTGCAAAAGATTGGTAGTATGGATTACAAATTGGAGCTCCCTTCATCTTCAAGAGTACATCTAGTTTTCCATGTTTCTTGCTTAAAGAAGGTAATAGGAGATAAGATCCCAATTCCAACAATTTTGCTAGAGCTTGATGAAAAAGGAAAAGTCATATTGGAACCTGAACAAATCACTGAAACAAGGAACAAATAACTACGAAATAAGGTTATTATTGAGTACCTCATCAAGTGGAATAACTTACCACTTGAATATTAGACATGAGAAGATGAGTGATTCATTCAATAGGATCCGCAACTAAGTAAGTGTTGAGGTCAACACTTATCTCAAGGGGAGGGGCATGCTAAATCCTAAATGTGGGCACATTTCCCCTTATATTGGTCACATTACATTAGTTTTGATGTTGGCTTAGTCCATTAGTTGTGATTATCATTAGTATGGTTATATTGGTTATGTCGACTTGGGTAAGTTATTTGGAATTGTATCTCTTAGTCTCCTATATATAGGAAGGAGACCTTTTCATTTGGAGGCATCTTGTCTTGTCTTGTCTTGTGTACTTAGTACATTGTATAAGGAGGTTTCCCCCTCGAAGTGGCTTGCTATTAATCTATGTTCTTCATTATTAAGGCATCGATTACTCTCTTTGGTTTATTTCTGCTATTTTCATGCTCTTTTGGAAATTTGTTGCATAAAAGCCTCCTTGTCATTGGCCACTTGTCCTCCTGCCCATGCCAGATGTATGTTTGACCAAAGTGGGTTGGCTCATGTCCATGGTCCCCTCTTTTCTCTCTCGTACCACCCATCATGGGGAAGTCCTTTATCACAATTACATTGCAATTTTATTTTCCTTTATTCTTTTACATAGTTGGAAACCTCGTGGAAAAAATATTCTCCCTATATTCTGTCCAAATCATGTACAACAACCTCTTGCCTTATACCAGACAACTCCCCACTCCCCAACTATGCTTTCTCCCATCAACAATTTCCAACTAATAATGCTTTGGGGGGGAATTACTTCAACTTCCATACTCCTTCCATTGTTTTCATTCATCTTCGAGGACAATATGTTCAAACCCCTCGCACCACATATTACCTTGTGTAAAAAACAATTTATTCCTTAATTTTCAGTAAATGACTAGGTAATTCCCTTCAAATCAATGGAATTCAAAGTCAAGTCATGATAATCTAATTGGTTGAAACCCTTGTTAAACAATACTATGGAATGGTGCACCCAACGTTCCTCAACCTACTGATAAATTTCTTGTGCGAATATGAATCCAAGAACTTTGATGCAATCTGATCACCAAAGCATAGATACCGATTTACTAACTTATACCAAATTGACAATAAATATGAATTTTTGCTTAATGGTCCGATAAAAGATAGGGGACATTGAGTTGAAACTAAAATAATGGAAGAAAACTATGGGGTGAGTGAGTAGGAAATATGAAAGACACTATGCTTAATTACATGACTTTACTTTAAAAAACAAATATATGTAAATAAAATATTAAAGTTTACTTCTAATAATTCATATATATATATATATATATATATTATTCATAAATATATTAGGATTTTTTCTTTAGGCCACAAGTGTTATCTCTTACTTATTCTGTCTATCACAAAGTGTCCCTTAATATTGTTTTTAATTGTTTATTTTAAATTTGGAACAACTATCATAAAATCAATATAAAAAATACAATTATATGATGTAAACACCTACTCATTAATTATTACAAATATTTATGATATTTAATATTTAATATAGATTGATTTTTGAAAATAAATTTCCTTGTCGAAGGACACAATCCAAAACATTAAAAAAAATATATGAAAAATATAGTTACAAGTGAGGTTCACTTGAATGCTAACATGTAAGTTACAACCTTAGTTGGCCACTTTTCCTCCTACCCATGCCAGATGTATGTTCGACCAAAAGTAGTTATAACCTTCTAAAAGCTTGCATTTAAGAGATGGTCCATATTATGTACCTAGTACTTAGTCTTATGTATTTTGACAAAGTTGAACTATGTATTTTTTTTAAGGAATCCTTCGTCCTCATTCTCGAAATTTTGTGGCAAGTCCTGCTAATATAGTATAACAAAGGGATTTCGATTACAAATTACTCTAAATATATGCTATAAATTATAAATAAACAAAAAATTACGAAATTCATATGTGTCTATCAATTCTTTTTGGCTTCGATTCATCTCTTAATTTTCTCCTAGCCTCAATTGTATTTTTTCTTTACCTTCTACTTTCTTTTTGGCTACGATTCATCTCTTAATTTTCTCCTAGCCTCCTCAATTGTATTTTCTCTTTACCTTCTACCTTCCTTTAAATAGACTCTAAACCTAATTATAAATTTAATTGATATTTATTAGACATTACAAATTATTAATTCTTAGCTACATGTTATTCCCTCACCTTTTTCTAGTTATTTCTCATCGGCTACCAATTATTTTCTTATTAATAATTGTTCAGCTACAAGTTATCCATGCCTAACTACATCTTATCACCCAGCTTCTTCCGATTATGTGCCATGCGTTTTTATTATTGTTGAGCTACTAGTTATCCATGCCTAGCTACACCTTATCACCCAGCTTCCTCGAGTTATCTGCCATGAACTAACTACCATTTATTTTTTATATTTTTTTTTTTTTATAATTGTCTAGCTACTAGTTATCCATGCCTAGCTGCATGTTATCATCCAACTTCTTCCAGTTATATATCATGAACTACCCAAGCTATCTATTCATCCATGCATCACCTACTAGTTATTTTTTATATTTTTTTCTTTGAGCTACAAGTTATTCATGCCTAACTACATGGTATCACCTAGCTTCTTTTAGTTATCTACCATGAAGTGCTCGAGTTATCCATGCATCCATGCATAGCTACAGTTATAGTTATATATATATATATATTATAATTTATAATTGTTTGTTTTGAATTCTGAACAAAGCCCATAAAATCAATCTAGACAATACACTTGTCCCCTCTTTCAATCTACGAAAAACATAGATGATAGTCCACCCCCAAATTCCAAGATATAAACACGTATGACATAACCAAGTTCTAAGATACAAACTCCTATCATTATTATATTTCATTATTCAAAAACTTTATCATATTAGACAACAAAAAAAATCAAGTCAGTCATAAAATAAAAACTGAAAACCAAATAAAAAGTAACTAAAAAATCTATGTATGTCGATATAGATCCATCTTAAATGGAGATCTATTAAGCATCAAAGGGAATCAAATTTCTTGAAGTGTAAATTTTATCTAGAAGTGTAAAATAATTAAGATTAAAAAAAATTACAACTAAAGAAATTAAAAATTAAATCCCTATGAATGTTTAATAAATCCTTGTATTCATAATTAGCTTTAAAATATCAAATAGGTTATTTGTTTGAAAAATAAATACTCCGATTTTATTACATAAAATGCTTTTACTATAGTGTTGTTTGTAGTAAAGTAATTTACATACTTTTGAAATATAGTAAAGTAATTTACATAATTTCGAAATATTTTAAAACCAATTTATATAACAAAACTTCAATGCCTTGGTTTACAAGTACGTGTACATATTTTAATTCGGATTGACCCAATTCTGGGTTTCGATGATGGCTATACTATACAGGAACATATCCAAGAACATTTTAAAAACTGGGAGATGCATACCCTTAATAAAATTAGGAGGTCAAAATATAATATAGACCAAGGCCCATATTGGCTGAAAGCGAAGGATCTGGAATTCACTGGCAGAGATACAAACGACTGGGAACATTACTTAAACCTCCTGAATACTACAGGATGCAGGTTAACTGAAGACAATGATAAAATTATCTGGTGCGGTAATGTAGAGACCGGTATGGTGACGTCCAAGAACGCCTATAATTCTATTATAAAATCCCTGTGCATATAATCTCCTTCAAACTGGTGGTATGAGGATTTATGGCGTTGGCAGATTCCACTTAAGTTCAAGTGCTTCATGTGATTAGTTTTACAAGGAGGATTAAAAACATGGGAGAACCTAGTGAAAAGAGGTTAGTCAGGTCCAAGTATCTGTTTTCTCTGTAGAAATTTCCAAAAAACTTCGAATCACATTCTGGTTGATTGTATATTTACTAGAACAATCTAGTTTAAAACCATTTCCGTTCTGGATTTGCATCAGACCTGAGGTGTGGGTATATTTTATGGATGCATCTTTCACTGGATAAAGCAGTGGAAGCTTTATACCTCCTTACCAGCTATTATATCTTGGGTTATTTGGCACTCCAGGGATGCAGTATTATTTGAAGACAAAACTCTTTGTGAGGATAGCATTATAAGGCAGATTGTGATATTGTTAAAGGAAAATCAATCCAAGGTTGTGGATTGCAAATTAAAAAATAAAAGTAAGTTTTCTTGTTCATATCATAGTAGAATAATTCGAGTAAGGATACGAATACGATTCGATACGAAAAAAATACATAAAATATCTAGTACGGATAAAATACGGAAGTAACTTGCTTATATATAATATTTTTAATTAAATATTTACAAATATACCATAAATATACATAGACATTTATATAATAAAATTTAATCTATATTTAAAAAACAAAAATATGAAATCTCAACAACTTCGGATATGGAAGTGTAAAAGTCGGCAATACTTATAAATAGTTTATTTAATAAGAAAGTATGAAATTGATTGTTATTTCTATTTTATAGTGTTTAAATAATTACAAGAAAATTGTTTTGTTTTTAAATTGGTTTTCTAAATTTAATTGTTCACTAATAATTTGTATCAGTATTACACCTAAACCGAATATTCACCTTCTTTGACGGGGCAGCTTCAAATGGATTGTGTGGATTGCGTGCTGTGGAATCATCTACATTAACAAAGAACACTTTTACATTATAAAGCTAAATTGTGGTACATGTACAAATATGAAGTCAAAGCTTTTAACACTGTGGGTGGTCCTCAAAGTGGTTAATTCCTTTGGTTTATTTGAACTTTCAGTTTTTGGTGATTATAGAGTGACTATCAAATGGACAAATGGAGATTTCAAACTAAATGTCATCTCACTTTTTCAATGGTATAAAAGAATTCAAACTAAAATCAAACTATTAAAGAATATTTGACTTGAACATATTTACCGTTATCATAATTTAAATGTTAATCTGCTATCAAAACATGCTATGGATAGTGCCGTGCGTGTATTAATTTGAGAAGAGATCCAGGGACAGCAGATCATTGAAAAGGACATTATCAACATTTTCACGTGAGTAACTTTGTTCAGTTGGTGCGCACTGGAATTCATTTTTGTGATACAATGTTCAAGCTGAGAATTTTGTTTTTTTATGTAAAGGAGGTCAAGATACTTATAAATCAGCTTTAACTTTAATACATGAATAAGAATAGCACGTTTTTTTCAACTAAAAAAAATAATAATTGAAATAATAATTGAAAGAAACAAAAACCATACTCACCGACCACAGGCTATTCACCTACCATGGGCTATTCATGTCAAGTACATGCTAACCATTCCAAAAGCATTAATAGACTTGACCAAAACCACGGGCTATTCATGTCAAGTACATGCTAACCATTCCAAAACCATTAATAGACTTGACCAAAACCACGGGCTATTCACCGATCATGGGCTATGTCAAGTCCTTGCTAGCCATTCGAAAACAATTAATAGACTTTACCAAAACCATTCTGGAAGTTGAATATAGATTATATGAACGCCAGAGAGGAGCATGGATCACAAGAGAACGCCAGTTCAATAAATCGGAGGCTGCCAGAGAATATCAATGGAATCAGAAAGCGTTAATGGCGTATCTTTCAGGCCTCCGCATGTTGTTGCAATTCCACTTCCGTATCAGGGGCATATTACTCCCATGTTTAATTTCACAATGAAGCTTGCAGCCAAGGGCGTTATTGTCACGTTTGTTAATACAGAAGATTGTTATGCAAACATCACTAAAGCCCATAACGGAGAGGACCCTTTCTCCCACGCCCAGAGCTTGGGTTTAGATATCCGCTCCGCTCAGATTAGCGATGGATTGCCCTTGGATTTTGATAGATCGTTGAATGCGGAGGAGTTTTTAGAATCCATCGAGACTAATATGTTGCCGCAAGTTGAAGAGCTGATCGCCCGTCTAAAGGAGAAGGAGCCTCCCGTACTGTGTATCATTGCTGACAGTTTTTTCGTTTGGCTTGATCGCTTAGCAAAGAAATTTGGGATTTCTCATGCTTCCTTCTGGACTGAGGCAGCAATGGTCTTTTCAATATATTATCATTGGGATCTGGTGGTGAAAAATGGCCATTATCCATTTTTGAAGGACGGTAAGTTATTTTTCCATTAGCTTCTTCAAAGGAGGAAAAATAATAATTCTTGATTTGATTTATTTGAATGAGAAAGATAGGTTATTTGAAGTTTATAGTTTGAAAATGCTTAAGTTGTCAAACTTGTTTTGTGGTTTTGCAGAGGATGAGCATGAAAACATAATACACTACATACCTGGAGTTTCGGCTTTAAAGATAACAGATCTTCCATCTCATTTTCAGGAATTGGATGTATCAAGTAGATTAAACGAAATACTATATGAAGTATTTCAATCGGTTCGAGGAGCCGATTGGATTATCTCTAATACTGTTGAAGATTTAGAAACCCGAACTATTGCAGAATTACAGTTGAGAAAGCCATTTTGGTCTGTCGGTCCTCTGCTTCCTTCAGCCTTTCAAAAAGATCTCAATAACGAAGCATCACGATCCAACATGTTGCCGGAATCCGAGTGTAGCAAATGGCTGGACTCTAAGCCACAAAATTCAGTCATCTATATTTCTTTCGGAAGCCATGCTCATGTTTCTAGAGCCCAGATAGAAGAAGTAGCCATTGGATTACTTGAAAGCAAGCAACCGTTCATTTGGGCACTTCGTCCCGATATCATTGCCTCCGGAGTTCAAGACATACTACCAGAAGGATTTATGGAGGAAACCAAAGATCAGGGTTTGGTGGTTCAATGGTCGTCTCAGCTTGAAGTTTTGTCTCATCCTTCGGTGGGTGGATTTCTTACACACTGTGGATGGAACTCCATTCTGGAGAGCTTATCATTTGGAGTCCCCATGTTGGCGTTTCCATTATATACAGATCAATTCACAAATAGATGGCTGATGGTAGAAGACTGGGGAGTGGCCATGGATTTGGGTGGGAGAAGCAGGAGCTTCCAAAACTGCAAAATGCAGGTTGGAAGGGAAGAAATAGCAAGAACCCTCAAGAAATTCATGGATGAAGAAGCTGGGAGAAAATTGAGATTGAAGGTAGAGGCTATTAGAGAAGTTGTGATGAAGGCGGTGATGGACAGAGGCACCTCTGATAAGAATTTAGATCTGTTTGTTGAAGCTTTAACAGCCAAAAGTCATACTTAAGTTCGAAGAATATCCACACAGTCTATGCCATGACTAGGATCCACAGTTCTATTTGTTACAGGTTAATTTTCGTCTTTGTAATTTCGGTACCTTCTTTTCTTATTTATTGAATCGTTTCGTACCAGTAAATCTGTTTGCTTAAAATCTATTTTCCCTACCCAGAAGAATTGCATGAAATTGTAAAATTTAACAAAGAAATAAATAATTGGGCTCTTAATCCCGGCGATATACCAACAGGTTCAAAGTTCTAACTAACAAAAAACAATCTAGTCCTGGCTAGTTCTATTTGTTGATCTAGCTACAAACGGGATAGTGTGCTTGAAGTGTAAACGGAGAACCATAGCAGGTTGCAAAAGCTACGAAGTAAACTGACAAGGAACATCTGGATTCTGAACTAATTATGAAATATGGACATGCCATAATGTCCCAATATCTTGGAGTAAACTTCATTTTAAGCAGCAATATCATGCATTTTAGCAGCAATTTACACAACACTAGTTTCACCAAATGGCAATCCCGAGTCTCTTTATCATCATATTAGTTGCAAACAAGGTCAAGCTAGAGAAAAGAAGATGTTCAGACTATACATTCTGAATAGGAATATAAGACAGCCGTGAGTCTAATGCTATGAAGAAGCTCTGTATGTAAAATCCTTTAAGAAAGATCAAGTCAGTGGAATTATGGCAGAATGAAAAACACGATTCCAATATTGACGATGTTATGATGTTATGCATATTCAATCAGCCAATATTTTACATGCCTATACAATTATGCAATTATTAGAAAAATTAAAAGTAATTAATCTACATCCCTGAGTATTGTAATAATAAATCTTATATCAATTAAATAAATTAAGATAAACCTTATATTGATTAAGATCTATATAATGTTGGATTGAGAGCATTATCCTAATCTATACAGCTTTTATCATATTATTGTTGAATGTATGTTATTTATCCTATAACCAACTATAATCCAGAGTAGCACAATTCGACCATATTAAATTAATTGAATATTCTATATAGGTTAGAATTATGCAATTATTAAAAAAATTAAAAGTAATTAATCTACATATGTGTATTGTAATAATAAATCTTATATAAAATAAATAAATTAAGATAAACTTTATATAGATTAAGATCTATCTAATGTTGGATTGAGAGCATTATCCTAATTTATATAGCCTTTTATCATATTATTGCTGATCAATGTATGTTGTTTATCATATAATTAACTATAATCTATAGTAACACAATTTAATTATATTAAATTAATTGAATATTCGGCATAGGTGTAATGATACTTACCAATAAACAATTTAATTTTGAAAACCAATTTAAAAAAATTAAACTTTAATTATGTAAACATTATCAAACAGAAATATCATCCAATTTCATACTTTTTTGTGTTAAAATAATTATGAGCAACTAATTAGTGTCTCATTTATGGTATATTTGTGAATAATTGATTAAAAACATTATATATAAACATTCTGCTTAGGTATTTTATTTTTATTAGTACTAGATTTTTTCATTACTTATTTTTTTCTATTCATATTCATAATAGAAATATGCTACTATGCTATATGATGTTGTATGAACTAAACAATATTACTAGTTAGGTTAACTTTGATTCATGATTAAGTTAAATGTGATGAAGTGACATGGTTACTTAAGTCAATTTTAATAGGGATGTGACTTTTGCCAATCAAATTGAAAAGCTTTTAGAATTTGTATAATCAAAAGAAATAAAACAAATGAAAAAGAAAATGTCATTTATGATGTTAAATTTTAAAGCTTAATGAAAGGGTTGGATATGACATATCATGAAGATAAATTAGTTAATAAATAGAAAGAAAAACTGAAAAGATTTTAGAATTTTTACAATAAAAAAAAACAAATGAAAAAAGGAAATGAATTTGTATAAGGGAAAAATAAAACAAATAAAAAAGAAAATAGTATTTATGATTTTAAATTTTAAAGCTTAATAAAAAGATTAGATATAACATATCATAAGTACAAAAAATAAATTAATTCACAAATGAAAAAGTAAATATCATGATAGTACATATAAAGATAAATAATTAAAAAAACTATAAAAAATAATATAAACAAAAATTCAAATGAAAGGATAATTACCTATATAAAATAAAAAACAAAAAACAAAAATTAATATAATATATAAATATAATAATTATACATTGAGTACTACAACATAAAAGAAGAAAAAAAACATGTATGAAATGTAAAGCAAGATAAGATCGAGAAGCAAGAAAATTGAACTTAACTTTACAAACCAAGACCAAGATATCTATGAAGAGAAATAAAAGTTTATATAAATTAGTTAATAAATAGAAATATAAAGATAAAAAATAAATAATTGAAAAATTTATAAAAATATAATATAAACAAAAATTAAAATAAAAGGATAATTACCTTCACAAAATAAAAAAAATAAAAAACAAAAATAAATAAAATATATAAATATAATAATTAGACAATAAGTACTAATACATAAAAGAAAATAAGAAAACACGTATGAAATGCAAAACAAAACCGAATAGAGAAGCAAGAAAATTGAGCTTTGAATTTTGTAGAGCTTATATATATATCCAATTTTTTGAGAACTTTCATGATAATAGAAAGAACAAAAAGGACCTTACAGACCAAGATATCTATGAAGAGAAATAAAAGATTGAAATAAAAGATCATATAGAAATTAAAGATTGAAATAACATAAAACCAAAATGTATCCAAATCTTCAACACCAACATTCAAACCCTACTAGGAGAAAATATATCTTACAAATTTTACCTTCAATCCTCATTGCCAACCCATGGATTAATCTCGGTGACACATGGAACTTGGTGAATGCAAAAATGCAAAACTTGACACATTTATAAAACTACGAAATGTACACATTTGACTCAGTGACACATGGAACTTGGTGAATGCAAAAATGCAAAACTTGACACATTTGACTTTTCTGCATAAACCAAGTAAAACTACAGAATGTACAGAGTGATCATGGATCTGTGCTTGCCACCGCTCTAACTTATCGGTCACTATTGTGTGCAAGGGATTTGTAAAATTGGCCGCCATTGCATCACAACGCATATGAGGGAGCTTATATCGAATTATTATGGCTAAAGATTGGATTTATTCCCACTACCTCGAATATTTTTCTCCTATAAATGTGTGATAGGATGGGCTGTTTTATTATTATATGAAATTACTGTTTAACTCTCTCCTAAGGAATGATGGTAATATTAACTCCTAAGTGTTGTGTTTTGCTTAAAGGTATATAATAATATGAATACAATTTTTTAATGTTTTGCTTAAAGGTATATAATAACATGAATGCAAATTTTTAATGTGATGATAATCAATATTCACATAAGTTATGTTAAATTATGGTTTTTATCATAAATATTTATTTGTGTTAGTGTGTATGTGTGTATATATATATGTGTGTGTTTATATATATATAAACAAATTATGGTGATAGTAGACATGGATATGGAAGAAAAATGTCATATTAAAATGACATAACATAATATGAAAAATCTAATCATACTAAAAAAATAGAATAATGGGAATGCTAATTGTTACATCCCGAGAAACATATTTTGGTCAATGCACCGGTGCAGGGAGGGATGCTTGCGATCTCGTTAGGGTTTTTGCAATAATCTCAAACTAGAGGGATCAAATCTTACGACGACCAACAGAGGAGGACAGCTGATGGTGATCCATGGCTACGGTGATGGGTGGTAGAGGGAATTCCTCCCCTACCGGCAAGACCGCAGGGTTTCAAGTAGGAAGTTTTGAGATCCCCTTAGCGAAAATGGGAGGAGAAGGGTTGATTAGGCCCGAAGTGACTTGAGGGATGATCCCCAAGGGGAGGCTCCCTAGACAATGCATGCCCAAGTCGGATCAAGTTACTGCCATGAAGATCAAGTCGAATAACTTGAGGGAGAGCATTCAATACATGAAATATCATGCCCTAATTGGCAAATTTGTGGGGATGCTCCCATTAGAAAAATCCCTAATTTGGTGGATAAATTCTACCTAGAAACCCTGCAAACACTATGATTTGTATCTAGGGTCCAATGGTTTCTTCACCATAAGCTTGATCAATCTTACAGATTCAAATCATGTGATGGATGGGGGGCATATTTTTTCTACTTGTCGGGTCTTTTTCTCCGGCCCTGGAAGGAAAGGTTCTGTCTGGAGAAGGAAGATATGAGAATTGCACCAGTCTGGATTTGTTTGTACTCCCTTCTGGGGGAATATTGGGATCCCAAAATTTTGTTGGACATTGGTAATACTCTCGGATCTTTCATTAAAATATCAGAGAAATCTGAGGCCCAAATATACACAACGTATGCTTAGATATCCATCTACATGGATCTCCTTGAGGCTATTAATTTGACTTGGGAGGATGAAGATTGGTTGCATCCTTTAGATTGCGAGCAAATCCCCTTTCGTTTCCATCGACGCCATGTGTACGGGCATCTGTTCATGGATTTCCCTCACAAAAGCCCCCCCCCTCAACCAAAAAAATCAAAGGAGGTGGATGAGCAAGGGTTTACTAGGGGACCATGTTAGTCCTAGAGGTAGACTAGGTTGAGATAGTGTACGCTGAGGCATGATAAAAGCTCATTTTTTAAAAATATTAGAGCTATATCTTATACACAATGTATTTCAATTTGATTTTTTAGGTTTCTTTAAATTTAAAAGTTATGGAAAATTTCTACAAATGTAAAGACACAATTGTAGAGGAAATTTACAGCATGTCACAGAATATAGAAAATGATGAGGGAAAATTTAACAGATGAAATACTAGGGTTTTTCAAGAAGTGACTACGAAGAACAATTTATTGAATCCAAGACAACATGAACGTACTGAGCCTCGGGATTAGGAATTCAATAATTCTTACACAACTATAAAGCAAAGTGTAAGGAATAAACGAAATGCAACCATATTTTTATCTGTATAACAACTACAGGAAACTCCTTGTAGCTCTAAGCAAACATAAAATATTTAAAAGGAATAACAAAGGAATTTTTTTTTTTAATCTCTGGTATAACTTTTTATTCTCAACCACTACAAGAATCACCGACATCATAATAAGATCAAAATTGTTGCATCAAACTTCTATTAATCTGGTGAATCTTTACATATAGACACAAATAAAGTAACAATGGATTCACTTAATAGAGGAAACACATCTCTGAAACATTGTTGTATCTTTAACCTCATACAAATCCAAATTACAAGCTCAAATTCTGTCTCTCGACTCTACAGGACTAGATAGAGATACTCTCTCCCTAAAATTACCAGCCCTTTAGACTGAATACAAGTTACTTTATATAGAGTCTCTAAGTAACTGAATTCAATTTTTTCATTGTAACAGAATTGTAAAAAGACTTGATTTAATTTTTTACAAAAATTGACTTGTTACACTTGAATTTTCCAACATTCTTTGTTGAATTTAGCATCTTTAATTCTTCTTGTTGGAAGTCTTATTTTTTCCTCTCATGTATATATTTGGCTGGCTAGGAAGCTGTCCAATTGGCATTACTTGAGGAATACCATCGTGGTTGATTTTGTACATCATTTTCACATTGGTTGGCCCTACAGGTGGCATGAAAGAAATAGGTGGTGGATAATTTGGAAATTGACCTGGTACCTATACTAATAGTTGACTTGCTGCCTATAGCTAGGGTTTTACTCCTAGCTTGTGCAAATGAGCACCTACTAAGGAGAAGGGACTCCTTAGTAGCAGTTCAGTAAATGGAAATTATTATGCTAAAACAGAAATGTAAATTACTCTAAAACATGTGCATGAAACATAAAAACAAGATGTAAAGAATGGCTTTTGTATTAATTTTTACCTCCAATGTGAAGGTTGGTGAAGCTCTTGCAATGTCCAAGAGGGTTGCTCCAAGCTCCAACTTGCTCCTTCTCTTTCTCCAATGGTGGAAATGGGCCAAAAGGGGCTCTCAAGGTGAAAGTGGCTCAATGGTGAGCTAGGGTTTCAAGAGAGATTTTGGCAGAGTAAGGGTGCTTATGATTGTGGATGTGGAATGAGGGGTCTCCATCACCTATTTATAGTTTTTTGGTGGTGGAGTGCTGGCCCATGGTTTTGGGAACCATGTGGTTTAGGGAAGTTGTATATGGTTTTTTCCTCCTTTTCCTCATTATTCTATATTTTTTATTCCCTTTTTAGGGGGTTTTTGCTATTTTCAGAGGAATTTTGGATATTTTTGGAGGAAAAAGGGGTTTTTTAGCCTTTTTGAGGCTTTTTTGATGGTTTTGTGGCCTTTTGAAGGCATTTTAGGCCTTTTGGAGGCTTTTTAGTGGGACTTTTAGGGGAAATATGGTAGGAAAATGGACAAATGAGCCATGTAATGTGGTAAATGAGGTAGTGAACACTTTTTGGGTGTGAACAGATTGCCCCCTGATGTGCGAGGGCAGGAGTTCATCGTATGGCCGATGGACATCATAAGTCATGTAAGGTTTTCCTGGGGTGTGGAGAAGAGAAGAAACAAACTGAAGCCCAGAACAATGATCCCGAACCAACTGCAAGAACTAAAAGTACATAACCTCAATAATGGATGAGGAATCATCTGATCATATGGACGAGGCAGGCATTCCCATGCTCGTATCAGGATATAACATAATAATAACAATGGGGTCCAAAAAATGGGGACCTGACATATACATGACCTCAAATACTGAATGAGGAAGAATCTCAATATATGGACGAGGCGGGCATACCCATGCTCGTATCAAGATACATAAACAGAACTGTGAGGCCCGACAAGGGGGACCTATAAGATACATAGATAACCACTGTGTACATCATAAGGGTCCAGAGGGGACACAAATCTGGGACATACTGCTAGGCTGACCATGTGTGAACTGAAAAACTGGTGCACTGGAATATCAACAGTGTTGCTGACTGGGGTACCAGAGGAACTTACGAGCTGCTGGATCATAATGACTGGGAGCCATAACCTCGATGGTACACTGAACTGGAACTGAACTGGGGACTCAAGGAAGCATATAACTGGATGGCTTCCGAAAACAATCGCCAATGCAGCCCGGACATCCACGGGAACATAGAACTAGGCGTTCCGAAGTGACTCACCAATGTGCTAGAGTCAGGGGAAGTCCGGGGTCTTCGACTAAAAACTAAAGGGATATAACCCTATGCGATTTTCGATGATGCGATCAAGGTGCTGAAGTCGAGCATGTGAGAAACAACCACTCGGAGAGGCAATGATGACTCCTCTCAGAATGGTCCGTAGGCACTTACCACAGATGGTGATGAGTCCAAGGCATAGGGACCTCTGGGCCTATCCTATGGAATAGAGGAGCTTTCGTCGACAGAGGGAGACCTGCAACTATCAAGGCAATGATGTTTCCTTGACAGGAGCGCGAGTTGGAGAACCGAAATGTGAGAGTACTGATGGCAATACTGACAAACTGTGGGGGGACAATTGGGCAAGTAGAGTGGGTGGACTCAAACTTCCTTTGTTCAGAGTATGATAATGGGGATGATCGGGCAGCATATGAAACTGACTGAGGGGAAAGGGATCATAGCTGTATTGGATCTGGGAGGGTGACTGGGCTGAGGGAGACTCAAGCTGTGGAAGAATGGCAGGAGACTGCAGAATACTCTGAACAAAGGCGACCTGATTGGGGGTGCTGCCGAGATGATCGATCATAGTGCCAGGAGACACGGGAGGGGACTTCTTCATGGATTAGAGAACTAGAAGAAGTGTGTATAAAATGGTACTGTCATGTGGATTTATACAAGCCCAGGACAGTTCATGCTCGTGGTCGCTTTCAATTTTAAGGAGTCTGAAAGCGATAAGAAGACTCTGAAGTAATGGAATGGTACTGTCGTGTGGATTTTACGAGCCCAGGACAGTTCATGCTCATGGTTGCTTTCAATTTTAGAGAGTCTGAAAGTAAATAAGAAGACTCCAGGGGGTTGCTTTTTCGTGTGTTAGTCTCCAAGGCCCAAAGAAGCATAAAAGGATGCAATGAAGAAATCTTCTAGCCGGTGTGACTAGAGTATTCCTTTTTCATAATTAGTCTACCAGGTCCGGAAAAGGGTTAAACTTATACTAGATAGACGCCCTTTCAGGTACTTTAACGAGCATGAAAGGAAGCAAGATTGCTTGGCGATCTTTTCATTGTTTTAGGATTCAGAAAAGAGCTTAACAGAAACTCCCTAAGTGCCTTTTTTGTAAAGGACTTGTCCGGCCCGAAAAAGGGATAAAATTATACCGAACAAAAGGAATGGCCAGGCAAGGAGGAAGTGTTCAATCAAGGAACATTAATGATGACCAAGAACGAGGGTAGGGGGGAACACTGGTGGTCCTCCTTGCTGGGTGAATGAATGGTGGCAAAATAACGAAATATTTGCAGTATGACAGGAGTGAATGGCTCATGTAAAAATGTGGAACAATCCGATGGCGGTCGATGTGGTGCGCAAACCGAGGCAGCAAGGTGTCGGGACACAATGTTGAAACTGTACCAAGTGAGAGTGAGAAATGATCTCAAGAATCATCACGAGCTCGGAAAAAATGAATCCGGCGATATAAAGAGTGTCAAAAATGGATAATGGCCGATGTGGCATGCAAACCGAGGCGACGGGGGGCGTTTTGGAAAAAATACCCAAAAAAACTGGGGGTGAGAGTGAGAAATGATCTCAAGCATCATCACCGGCTCGGAAAAATGAATCCGATGATTTAAAAAGTGTCAACAACGGAAAACTGTCGATGTGGTGCGCAAACCGAGGCGACAGGGGGCGTTTTGGAAAAATACCCAAAAAAAAGTTGGGGGTGAGAGCGAGAAATGATCTCAAGCATCATCACCGGCACGGAAATGTGAATCCGGCAATGCAAAGGGTGCGAAAAACGGAGGTCAAAAGGGCTCCGAAATGGTCAAAGGAAATAACTAGGTGTATAAAATCAAATATACAAGTGATATGTGACCTTAAAAATGGTTGAGATTGTCAAGCACTCTATATGCAGATAAATTACTACCAAACACACAGAGCATATGAAATTTATTGTCAACCTGAGAAAGTCTTTTTATTTCAAAGGATAAGTGCACAATATATTCTTAAACACCAAACCATTAGAAGTAAATACTTTTATCTTCTATCATCCATGTTCATCCCAAGAATCTATGCAATCCCCATTGCCTTCTAACTGCTATACTACAATTCTTCTCTATTATGCATCAATAAGAAATGGTATCAGATCTAATCAACAATTGCAGAAAAGAAATCTCATTCGTATTCTAGAGCAATCACTTGTCTGATCTAATCAATCTAGGAATCATAAAGCATAAACTGAACATTAATCTAGAATTTCAATTGCAAAAGATTGAAGCAACTATTCTAAGAAATTGAATTGCAAAATGGAAGTTAATCAACACATAACAGGAAAGCTAAATTGTAAGAGCTCCTGGGATCACGTTTCAGCTGTAAGATGAACACGGCAGTGTGAACAGAAATTGAAATGCATAAAGCAAACCTGACTCAGTCTACTGTTATTCTACACCATTCACCAATCTCACAGAAATGTAATCTTTTACTGAGAAAGCCACACAATAAATATTGCTGCTGCGTACAAAGGAAAGAACAAAGCATCACACAACAAGAAAGATAAAATCCTATTTTAACTCAGCAATCTCTATGGAAGACGGGCCCAATCTTCACGCAGAGACGCTGGTTGAACAACACACTCTTTAGCTCAGAAGTAACCCCTTATATTAACAAAAGAATGAGTACACAGTTTTGCTCGGCTGCTAATACAAAATGAATTAATTGTTTGCTGTTAAACCCCTAAGTCGCGGCAACTCCCCCTATTTATACATACAAATCGTAACATCTAATCCCATAATTAGGCAGCCATGAAGATCTCTGATCTTCAGGCGCCCTAAATAATCTAGCTGTTACAATGCGTGGCAGAACAGAAACATCCAAATATGAGGGAGTTATTAATTGACCCAAGAGTGGCGGTCCTTCCAGCTCAAAGCTAGACTCAAGCAGCAACATACTTAAGATAGCAAATTCTGTTACAGCTGCCCTGTCACGACTGTGCCTTGATTGATGATTCGAGCCCCAAGGATCCTTCTACAAGGAACGAACATCCCTTTCTTTATGACTTGTTCAGCCCCGATTTTCCTGCCATCCATTTGTCTCAACTATCTTCACAAATCGCAACATGTTAGCACAATTTGAGAGATGCACAGCTTTAATTATCACAATCATAAGCATTAATAAAATAAAATAATGATCAGCCATACCTTGGTAATTTGGGGGATAAGGTAAGGACAATAGGTTTGATTTCCATGATAAATGGTGTAGGACAGGGGCAGGAAAGATGAATAATGATGACTAAAAAGGGCCAATTCTGGGCTCAACATCTCCCCCCAACTACCCTGTTGCATGTCCTCATGCAACAACCTGCATCTGAATCGTGTACTGAGCTCTATCCAGAAGAGAGGAAGAAATGTAGGAAACTCAGGAACCTTATCTATCTTTTGAGAGGCCTCTGTGAGTGACCCAGCATCTTCCAACCTCACTGTTTCCCTTCCACTGCTACTTGCTGGTATCTGAGAATGCAATTGGTGTAGTGGGAATCTTCCTGCAGTCTCATTATGCTGTGCCTGGGGTAGTTGAAAGGAAATCCTCAATCTAAATCCAACTCGATGACATCTCTAGGAGGTGGAAGCACTGGTTCTTGTGGGACAGTGTCTTCTAGCGCATCTAGTTTTAACAGGAGAGTTGCTGGTTCTTGTGTAACAGCAACATCCTTTAAACCTTCTTCAGTAGCTACCTTTATTGATTTTGGAGACACTGGTTCTTGTGTAGCAGCATCTTCTTTGTCCTTCTGCTGCTAAGATAGGATATCCTTCTCATCTTGCAACCCTTCCTCCAAGATTTCGGTGTCACCTGAGCATGGTGTCTGTACCTGTTCATCTTCACTCCACTGTATATCAGGAATGATATCCACTCCAGGGTTATCTTCTAACTGCAATTCAGGAGTTCTTGCTGCAGCTTCCGAGGGTATTGGTTCTTGTGTAGCAACATCCTGGCTTACCTCTTCATCCTTCTTTTGATGCAACTCTTCTCCTATGAGTTCTGTGTCATGGGAGTCCTCTGGGGTTACAACCCAGAGGTCATCATTAAACTCCAGAATCTCCTCTGTCCCAGGTTCTTCCCCCATCTATTTGGTAGATTGGACAAGTATATTCAGGTTTGCTGGTTCTTGTGTTGCAGCTTCCTGTTCCAATTTATCATTGTCCTGCCTTTGTATCTCCTCTTCTAAAATTTCTGTGTCCTGGGAGCATTCTGGGGTTTCGTCATATTCCTTTATAAGCTCCAGCGCATCCTTCATTCCAATTTCTTCTCCCATCTGCTCTATAATCTCTGTATCATGGAAACATTCTGGGGTTACCATACATTCCTTATTAATCTCTAGAGCGTCCTCCATCCCATGTTCTTCTTCTACCTGTTCCATAATTTTCGCATCATGGGAAGTGGCAGCTGCAGCAAGGATGTTTAAAAGTGCTGGTTCTTGTGTGACGGCACCTTCTTTTTCCACTGCTTTCCCCACTGTGGCTACAGGCTGTTGTGCTAAATAAGTGCTAAGTAGAATTTTATGGCCTGCTTCCTCAAAGATTTCTCCACAAGTGGGGCAGAGTATTCACTCATCCTTTTATCCAGCTCCAGTAGAAACTGATTCCTCCACTTGGTCTGCAGCCTCTATTAGTGTGTACATTTTTCTTTCACCCTACTTTCTGCAGGTTTCCTTCCAAGTTTCCAGCTCCCTTCTAAGTGCTTGGAGGTCCTCTTTCAGCATTGCATTCTCATACAAAAGTCCTTCAATTCCAGGTTCTTCCTCCACTGGCCTTTGTGGAGCATCCATCGGTCTTGGTGTAAGGATTGGGGGCTCAACCTGTGTCTCTGAGGTTGCCCATCTTTTCCTAGATGCCTCTGCTGCTGTGATTGATCGAGTTCGTTTCCTTCTGATTGGTGCTATTAGATCAAATTCATTGGTGGCTCTCTTCCTTTTCTGTGGCGTTTTCTTTTGTGATTTTTCTTTTTGTGGTGTTTCCTCTTGTGGAGCTGGAATATAGGGGGGGAAAACTGAAGTCAAAGGAATATTTCCTTGCCCCTCATGCTGTTCTTCTTCAATCACAGCTCCTCCTCCTACCCACTCAGGTGAAGACTCAATTGTAACCAGCTCAATGTCTTCTTCCATTGCCCTAGCTCCGTCATCTTCAGGTTCCATTGTCGCAGCATTTGATGCTGCTCCAATTTCACCTTTTGCTGTCGGAGCTGTCCTGTTATCTAGGTTTTCCATGAAGTTTTCATCTACATTGTCACCTGATGGCTCTGTTTGTGCTTCCCCTTGCTCTCCTTCAAATGTAGTGTCATCCCCCACTGGTTCTGCTTGTGCTGGGGATTCATCTACCCCGAATGGCTCTGACTGTGCCCCTGTTTGTTCTTCCTCTGTGGTTTTACCCACCCCAGATGGTCCTTCCTGTGCTCCCGATTGCTGTTCTTCTCCCATTTCATCCCTCTCCCCAACTTCACTGGAGGAACTCCGGTCCTCCTGTTGTGGTGGAACCTGTAATTGCTGTAATGGGATGACCCTCAAGGGAACAGGTTGCTGTGGTCGGGTTATAAATTGTTCCCAAGTTATATTATGTTGGGCAAGGGTTCTTACAATAATTAAATTGATAAGGCCATGGTGGGTGAGAGAGGACAGTGGGTGCTTCGCAGACTGAACAAATGTTGCCATATGACGCAAGTCGTGCAATAAATAAAATGGAATGTTCAATAAAATGCCATGGCGGAGATGAGAAAGCAAAGGAAGTTCAGAGTTATACACAGTTTGGTATCTACCTTCGCAGGTAATGTATTTATTGAGGAAGATAGCAACCTGGTCCCATGGCCGCGGCAGTGAGTTCAGTGCAATCCCTCTCCTGGATGCTTCAACTTGCTCCCATGGAAGTAAAAATTGTTCTCGTGCAACCGTTGTAGGGACTCGACGGTTAAACCAAGGTTTTCCCACCATTGGGATGGCTGTAACCTAAGATATAATGACCTCAGAGACGTCTATACACAGCCCCCACACCGTGGAGTGAGTTTTGGTAAGATTCAAGGCAAATTGCAGGGCTGCGTCCCGATCGAATCCATCCAATCGCTCAAAGAACTCGACCCAGCCAGCAGCTTGAAAAATGGCAAGAACTTGCGGATTCCGTCTGAGTTCCCGGGTATTGAAAGGTTCATGGCGAACTGGAATGCCCATGGTCCTGGCTGCAAACTGAAACTGCTATTCCACAGATTACAGGATCCCAGAATGGAAGTTGCAGCACAGAGGATGCACGAATCGCTGAGCGGAGATGTTGAGAGAATGACCAAATTTGGAAAGTTGAGCACAGAACAGTGTTTGAAATTTTCATGCCGAATTGGGGAAGGTGGCAGTTATTAGCATTTACGTCGTACGAGAGAAAGGTTTAATCAGGTATAATGGTGGTACGAGTGAGGGTACGACCAATATCGTTTAAATGATATCAATGCTTAATCACGTGATAAATGAAAGCCATACCTCATAAAACTGTGCATCGGAAAGCTGCGGAAAATGGTGGAGCATGCAGTTGGTGACGTCACGGAGCCGAATTCGTGCATAGTCGGATTTGTGATCATGATGACTCGGATAAGGCAATAAGTTCTTCCACCGGTGAAACACAAACCGTAGCTTCCTCGGTGTCGGAATGATGAATTCGCCGGCACGACTGAGGTGAATCAGCACCATGATTAGCATGTTTGAAACAATTCTTCTGTTAACACGGGAGTTACCACTGCAAGTTGCCAAAAAGAATGATAGCACGGCCGACGAAAAAGATGTTCCAGTCGTAAAAAAAATATGTTGCAGCCACCGGGAAAGAAGTTGCGGCCACCGAAAAAGAATTCACGGCAGCCGGAAAAAAAATTTAAAAGTTTTACGGTGGCGGGAAAGATTACAGGTGGCGGGAAAAGTTGTTGCAGTGCTGTGACGTGATGTTGCAGCCGCTGGATTGAAGTCGCAGCTGCCGGGGATGATTTACAGCTGACGGGAAAAAATATTTTAAGGTCGACGGAAAACAATAACGGTGAAATGTTGCAGCCGCCGATGTTGCAGCCGCTAGATTGACGACCGACGAAAAAAAAAAAAGGGATACTACGGCTGCTGAAAATGAGGTGGCAATTGCTGGAAAATGAGATGGCAGCCGCGGGGAAATGAGGTGGCAACTGCGGAAAAAAAAATGTTGCAGCTGCGGAAAACGGTTACGGCTGCGGAGAAATGATGTGGAAGTGGCTGGTAAATGAGGTGGCAACCGCTGGAAGATGAGGTGGCAGCTGCGGGGACTGGGGTTGCGGCTGCCGATGTTATAGCCGCCAATGTTGCAGCTGCCGGAAAAGATTGACGGCAAGCGGGAAAAAGGATTTTGCGGCTGCTAGGGAAAAGGATAATGTGGTTGCCGAAAAAAGATATACAGCTATCGGAAAATATGTTGCAGCTGCCGAAAAATATGTCGCAGCTGCCGGATTTTTTTTTTTTTAGCAAGAACGGCACAGGGAGATTTTCATCTAACGGGCCCAAACTGGTCGTTCTCTTGGCGCTTCCCTGAAAATTTTTGAAAAACGACAGCAAACAAAGAGATCAAATGCAAAGAGAAAGAAAAAAAACAACAGCTATACGCTACAACAGGAAATTATTTATGTACAACAAATACGATTTTCAGTTTAAGGTTTGGCGAAGGTAGAGAAAAGTTCCTGCTCTGGTGCCAATTGATAGTCTGGATCGACAACAATTTGTGAAATGAATGCATCTTTCGAAATGGGCTTACGATACAGTCGCAGTTTGTGGCCGTTAGCAAGTAATGGTATACGGTTTTCATCAATGGTCACCAGGCGAACAGTGCCGTTGTCAAATACCCTGTCGACCAAATATGGACCCAGCCATCTTGTGCGTAATTTTCCTTTAAAATCCTTCTTGAATCTGGAGTCGTATAATAGTGCCCAGTCTCCTTCACGGAAGATTTTCTTTTTGATGAATCAGTCATGCCAGTTAGATCTCTATTGCTGAAGCATCATAGTCTGGTCTACTGCAGCTAACCGTTTCTCATCCAATTCATTTAATTGATTCAATCTTCTCTTCTAGGATTTTGTTACATCCATATTCATTTCGGTGGCTGTTTTCAGGGTCTTGATCTCAAATTCAATTGGAAAGATGGCACTCTTTCCATACACCAGATCATAGGGAGAAAACCCCGTGATGTTGCGCCAAGTTGTGCGATATGCCCACAGTGCTTCTGGAAGCCTGTCAGCCCAATCCCTTCGATGGCTTTTAATTGTTTTAGTAAGGATTGCTTCAATAACTTTATTAGTACTTTCCACCTGACCATTGGCCTGGGGATGATAAGGTGAAGCTATCCTGTGCTGCACATGATACTTCCGGAGCAAGGATTCAAATTGGTGTGAGATTAATTGCGGTCCCCCATCGGTAACTACTTCCTTTGGTACCCCAAAGCGGGTAAAAACTTCACTGTACAGAAAATCAATCACCGCCTGGTCATTAGCCTTAGCCAAAGCTACAGCTTCTACCCACTTGGTCATGTAATCTGTACACACCAGAATGTAAACCTTCTGTCTGGAAGGAGGGTTGATAGGGCCAACAAAGTCCAATGCCCATCTATCAAAAGGTTTTAGTACCACTTGGGGCTGTAAAGGCATCTGATCTGTCTTATTAGGTTGGCCCATCCTTTGGCAGCTGTCACAGGACTGAACATATCTTTTAGCATCTCTGAATAGTGTCAGCCAATAATAGCCCATCCGCAGCACCGTATGCCCTGTTCTTTTGTCTGCAAAGTGTCCTCCGCAAGGTTCATCATGACAGGCCTTCAGTATATGAAAGATCTCATATTCCCTTACACATCTTCTAATCTCAAGATCAGGTCCTGTGTAAAAGAGATGGCCCTTGAGCCAACAATACCTGGCACTTTGCTGAATAATTTTTCTTTTCTCTCGTTTAGACATATGTGGCGGAAGCTTTCTTGCAACCAAATAATTAGCAACGTCTTCATATTAGGGTGAATGAGCTGAGAGTGCGAATAAATGTTCATCCGGGAAAGCATCCTCAATAGGTGAACTGTCATCACTGTTAGTAAATCGTGATAAAAAATCAGCAACAACATTTTCTTTTCCAGGTTTATCTATAATAGTAATATCAAATTCCTGTAATAATAAAAGCCACCTGGTTACTCTGGCATTAGTGACAGGTTTGTTCATCAAATACTTAATGGCAGAGTTGTCAGTGTGCACAAATGTAGGATACCCAGTAATGTAATGTCAAAACTTATTAATAGAATAAACAATAGCAAGGAATTCTTTTTCAATAACAGTATAATTTAGTTCAGCAGGGGCTAAGTTTTTACTAACATAATAGATAGCATAAGGTACTTGACCATGCTGTTGTCCTAGTACTGCTCCAATGGCAGTATCAGAAGCATCTGAAGAAATGTGGAAAGGTATGGTCCAATTAGGTCCCCTTAGAATAGGGGTTGTGGACAACTTCTCTTTAAGCTTATCAAATGCTGTCTGGCATGCTGTACTCCACACAAACTGTGCGTCCTTCATTAACAATGAAAACAAAGGAGAAGCAAGTTTGGAGAAGTTTTCTATAAATCTCCTGTAATATCCAACATGTCCCAGAAAACTTCGCACCTCTTTCTGAGTTGAAGGAGTTGGTATATTTTTTATCACCTTAATTTTTGAAGGATCCACTTGAATACCATCGGTAGAGATGAAATGTCCTAATACCACCCCCTCACTCATCATCATATGGCATTTTCCAGTGCTTAATGAGAGGCGATCCTGTTCACAGCGAATTAAAACTTTCTTTAAATTTTCCAATGCTTCCTCAAAATCCTTGCCATAGGGAGTAAAATCATCCATAAAGACTTCCATACTATCATTAACCAATTCAGAAAATATGCCAATCACAGCTCTTTGGAACGTTGCAGGTGCATTGCACAAGCCAAAGGGAAGCACCCTGTAGGCAAACGTTCCCCAGGGGCAAGTGAAGGTGGTCTTATCCTGATCCTCCGGAGCAATCTGAATTTGATTGTACCCACTGAACCCATCCAAGAAGGAGGAGAACTTTTTCCCTGATAGGGTATCAAGTACTTGGTCAATAAAGGCCAGAGGAAAATGATCCTTTTGTGTAGCTTTGTTCAGCTCCCTATAATCGACACAGACTCTCCATTTACCATTTTTCTTGGGAACAATTACAAGTGGGGAAACCCACTCACTATCTGAAATAGGATAGATAAATCCTGCTTCCAAAAGTTTCTGGATTTCCTCCTTCATTATATCCCTCAAATTGGGGTTCATGCGTCGTTGGGGTTGACATACAGGCCGAGAGTCGTTTTTAATATCAATATGATGAGTGCACAGACTGGAAGGAATACCCTTCATGTCTGTATACTCCCAGGCGAATGCCCCCTTACGTTCCTTCAAGAGATTGGTTAGGCGCATCTGTTCTTCTAAGGAGAGACCATGGTTGATGTTCAAAGTTCTTCCAGGCTCTACCTCAATAGGAATGCTTCTCGAGTTTTTCAAAACTGGGATTATGTTTGTGTCATTGACTAGCGCTTCCTCCGTAAGCTGTTCTTGTTCTTCCTTACCAAGGGTACTATTCAGGAGTTGATAAACTTCTTTATCTACTGAAGCAGGTTCGCTAATGAAATTATTAATGGCATCGTCTTCTATTTCGTTTTTGAAGGTTAGTGCCTTCCCTATTGTTAATAATGGCTGAACATCCTCCTCCTCTTCCTGTTCTATCCAAAGGGAAGTTTCAGTTTCTAGACTCGGCCGTGCTGGAGGATACAGGGTGAGGTTTTTGGTTTCCATACCATCAGATATAGTCATAGACCCCAATCGACAGCTGATGCAAGCATCAGCTGTAGCCAACCAAGGCCTCCCCAAGATCAATGGGTGTCCCCCCAGCTGTGATTTTGGTTGTAATACCAGAAAGTCGGCAGGGTATTCCCATGAGTCTACTGAGATGACAAGGTCGTCCAAAATCCCTTCGAGTCTGATGGTGGATCTGTCTTCCAATTCTAAAATGGTAGGGGTCGGTCTAATATTGGTGAATCCGAGCTTCTTTATAGTCTCAATTGTTATAACATTGATCGCTGCTCCTAAATCTACTAGTACGTTGGGTATCTGCGTTTGTCCTATGTGTACAGTGACAGTAGGATTTCCAGGGTCATCATACTTGGTCATAGGGGTTTTTCCGATCATTAAAGCATATAAATTCCCTATGACATGAACAGTGGGAGGATCTCTGGGCTTCCTTCCCGGTCTTTTAGTGCATAGGTCCCGAACAGTTCTAGCATAAATAGGTACGTCTTGAAGAGCTTGCAAAAGGGGGATCTTAACATAAAGGTTCTTCAATTCTCCTAGGAGATTGAACTGAGGTTGCCCCCCTATTTTTGGCAGCATCAGTCTCTCAGGGTATGGTGGTTGCCTTACCAGCTGGGTAGGCTGCGTATTATCTGATTTATTGTTTAATGTTTCAGCCATCCCATCTGAGGGATGCTCAGCACCTTCAGTGATAGGAACCGGATCAAATGGATGCTGGGAACTCTCTTCTTTGTCATGCACAGACGGTGGAATATTTTCTGAAATTACACGTTCTATTATCTTCCCAGACCGTAGGCGAATATCATTACAAGGTACAGGGGAGAGAGAGTAGGCCGGCATATTGAGAGCTTCCAATTGATGGACTGTTTTATTATTTGGGTTAGGGTTAGGTTGGGCAGGCAGCTGAGGCCGTATTGGTATATTAGGAACAGGATTATTCTGCAGTTGCAGCTGCGACTGCTGAGGTGGGTATTGAGGATATTGATGAAATTGAGTATATGGAGGAGAATACGGTAACTGTTGAGGTGGAGGTGGTTGAGGAAACTGGTTCCCAGGATGGAAGTTCCTCCATCCAGGAGACCATGACGTAGGTTGATGTGGTGGCTGTGTCCAAGGACTCCATGAGTTATAACCTTGCATCGCAGGTTGAGGAGAATTCCACTGAGCATAATTTGAAGGGAATTGTGTATTCACATTTTGCATATTAGTATTCGAATTATTCAAATTATTCAAAAATGGAAATGAATCGGGAGACATACCTTGATTTCGAGGCTGCCAGGGTTTATTCTGTGCAATGAAATAGGCTGATTCCACTTCTGGAGTTGATGCCTGCAGAACAGCCTTCACTTGGGGAAGTGTGGGACATTCTTTCATATCATGGTTCAGCTTGCACAGCTGACATACTTGTATTTTGTCAAGAGGGCATTCTTTCAGTGGATGAGTCTTTCTACATCAGGGACGGAACACACCTAGTGTGAGATTCTCCACTACCTGTCTTTTCTTGGCCTTCAAGACATCAATCTTTGAAGAGATAGAGCTTATCATTTCTGTTTTAAAATTTTCAAGAAGATTGCCTATCTTCGCACGTGTAGCTCCCCCATTGGATGACTTCTGAGTTCTGTCGAAGACATCACATTCCAGCTTATCTTGTTTGTTCTGCTTGTTATGCCTAGAAGATCCCCTGGAGTATCTCTTACATAATTCCACAATTGTCTCAAAAGGTTCTTTAGAGATATCTCCCTTTCCTAGCAAATTTAACATGTCTAAACAATCGTCCCTGATCCCTCGAAGTAGGATTATCTTGAGCACATCTAACCCCATGTTCGTCTGCCCAGCTCTCTGCACATTGTACAGCAGCCTCTCTACAAAATCCTCCAAACTTTCATCCTCCTTCTGTACCATCTTGAATAATTCCTCTCTTTTGTCCCTGGTGTTGCAATATTCTTGATATTTTTCCAGGAACACTTGCTTCATCTTATTCCAATTAGCAACAGTTCCTCCCCCAAGGCTCATGAACCATCGTAATGCATTGTCCTTCAGGGTGGCAAGAAAAAGCTTCAGCTTTTGGGCATCTGTGACATAATCATAGCTGCGACAGAGGATATCGAATTCAAAAAGGAATTCGTCTGGATCTTCTGCCGCCCTGCCATGGAAGCGAGGCAACACCGATGGTGAGATGTTTTTCATAGGAGCTGTTCCTTCTAGCTGTCGTATTGGGAATTGTAATGTAGCCATAGTTTCTTCTGGCAGGGAATCATTTTCATGATGGTATTGTACCACTGCTTCTTCCTCTTCGTTCTCATGTCTGTTATTCATCTTTTCTTCTGTATCCTCTTCTCCGTTCGTTCCTGCGTTCCTTACCTCAGTTGTAACAGCTACGTATTCTTCAGGTGTAGCAGCTGCGTATTCTTCAGTTGTAATAGCTGCGTATTCTTCAATTGTAACAGCTGAATCAACTGTTCCTTCTTTAGCAGGGGTATATGCAGGAATCACGGCTGCTCCTGTATCTTCCACTGTGGATCCTGATGCTGGCGCTCCAGGATCAGTAGGGCCTCTTCTGATAGGAGTCTCCCGTTGACGAGCTCTGACAGCTGAATCATTTATGTCAACAAGGTCGTCGATCAATGTTCTTCTACCCAACGGTGGACCTCGACCACGACCCGAACCACCTGCACTGTTAGAAATTTGTGGGGTTTTGGGGGTTGGGAGGTGATCGTGTTTTACCCTCCTTGTATTCATGCGAAGCAGATCATTCGAAAACAAACAAAAGACTGTCTAAAAGCAATTATCAGACGCAACTAATGACTAGTGTTTAATTTTTATCCTTCCCCGGCAACAGCGCCAAAATGTCAAGCACTCTATATGCAGATAAATTACTACCAAACACACAGAGCATATGAAATTTATTGTCAACCCGAGAAAGTCTTTTTATTTCAAAGGATAAGTGCACAATATATGCTTAAACACCAAACCATTAGAAGTAAATACTTTTATCTTCTATCATCCATGTTCATCCCAAGAATCTATGCAATCCCCATTGCCTTCTAACTGCTATACTACAATTCTTCTCTATTATGCATCAATAAGAAATGGTATCAGATCTAATCAACAATTGCAGAAAAGAAATCTCATTCATATTCTAGAGCAATCACTTGTCTGATCTAATCAATCTAGGAATCATAAAGCATAAACTGAACATTAATCTAGAATTTCAATTGCAAAAGATTGAAGCAACTATTCTAAGAAACTGAATTGCAAAATGGAAGTTAATCAACACATAACAGGAAAGCTAAATTGTAAGAGCTCCTGGGATCACGTTTCAGCTGTAAGATGAACACGGCAGTGTGAACAGAAATTGAAATGCATAAAGCAAACCTGACTCAGTCGACTGTTATTCTACACCATTCACCAATCTCACAGAAATGTAATCTTTTACTAAGAAATCCACACAATAAATATTGCTGCTGCGTACAAAGGAAAGAACAAAGCATCACACAACAAGAAAGATAAAATCCTATTTTAACTCAGCAATCTCTGTGGAAGACGGGCCCAGTCTTCACACAGAGACGTTGGTTGAACAACACACTCTTTAGCTCAGAAGTAACCCCTTATATTAACAGAAGAATGAGTACACAGTTTTGCTCGGCTGCTAATACAAAATGAATTAATTGTTTGCTGTTCAACCCCTGAGTCGAGGCAACTCCCCCTATTTATATATACAAATCGTAACATCTAATCCCATAATTGGGCAGCCATGAAGATCTCTGATCTTCAGGCGCCCTAAATAATCTAGGTGTTACAATGCGTGGCAGAATAGAAACATCCAAATACGAGGGAGTTATTAATTGACCCAAGAGTGGCGGTCCTTCCAGCTCACAGCTAGACTCGAGCAGCAACATACTTAAGATAGCAAATTCTGTTACAGCTGCCCTGTCACGACTGTGCCTTGATTGATGATTCGAGCCCCAAGGAACCTTCCACAAGGAACGAACATCCCTTTCTTTATGACTTGTTCAGCCCCGATTTTCCTGCCATCCATTTGTCTCAACTATCTTCACAAATCGCAACATGTTATCACAATTTGAGAGATGCACAGCTTTAATTATCACAATCATAAGCATTAATAAAATAAAACAATGATCAACCATACCTTGGTAATTTGGGGGATAAGGTAAGGACAATAGGTTTGATTGCCATGATAAATGGTGTAGGACAGGGGCAGGAAAGATGAATAATGATGACTAAAAAGGGCCAATTCTGGGCTCAACAGAGATCACAAGTGTGAAAAAGTGAGCAGGGTTAATGACTTGCCCCCATGCTATGTGCATGGGGTTTGTGATTATGGATCACATATGTGTGGGTTTGAACAATGGGTGCATTGACGTGCTGAGATAGATGTGACGAGGAAGGTTCAAAATGATTGATCATGCCCCCTATCCCAGGGTTGAGGGAATCTATTATGCCCCTTGACTCAGAGGTGTCAAGGTGGTTCTCTATAATGGCGGGGTCAAGACCGGGCATTTCGGTATAGGACCAGGCAAAGACATCACGGAACTCTCTGAAGACGTTTTGGTATTCCTCAATCTCTTGCTTACTGCAGAAGGCTCCTAAAGTGATGAGTTCAGGGGCACGTCCTGGTGCAGCGATGTCAATTTGGATGATGGGTGAGATGTTGGCCATATTACCCTCCTCGAAGGCGTCAGGAGCCGGAATAGGGTCCTTGAACTAGTCGACCTTGGTGGGAAGGAAGTCTTTGGACTCAACCATGAATTGGGTAGCTGTGCTAGCGGAGGATTCTTCGGGGATGAAATAGGAATGGTGGTGCATGTCATCCCAGGGGTAATCCGGGGCAGTGAGGGCCTCGAGAATCTCCTCATCAGTACGAAAAGTTTGGGTCATCAAATCAATTGGCGAGGGGGTAGTGGTTGAAGAAATCATATAAATGGTATTAACCTCTCCTGAAGGGGAGGAGACCGGGAGGTGGATCTCCTCAATGGTGGGTGGGGCCGTCTCAAGATCCAGATTGTTCATCTCATAGAGAGCCGCTCTGTAATCCGGGAGATCGGGACAGTTATGTGAATAATGCTCGTAAACACCGCATATGGCACAGGGGTGGTTGGTACGTAGGGACTTATCTTTAGGCTTGGGGGTGGGGTCGAGTTTGACAACCAGGATATTGGGGTCATCATCAAGCATCTGCATGTGTTCCTGTAATGCCGGTAACTGTGGGCATTGATGAGTCGCATGGCCTAACTCATCGCACAACGAGCATTTGGGAGGAGCACGAAACACGGGGGGGGTTTTTATTGTCGTGGGAGGTGGTACAACAGTGTAAGGTTGGGGTCCTCTGCCCCCATTTGACTTGGGAGTAGGAGGGGGATTCGTGGAGGACGAAGGGGTAGTGACTCCAGGGGGTGGCTGAGTGGCAGTAGCCATGGGTTGCACCGGTTGGAGGACGACGCTTGGTGTCGGCGGGGGAACGGGAGGTGAAAGGTACCAGACGGGTAATCCCAAGGTTAACCCAGGGAGACTAAGGGTAGCCATAACCGGGGCGCTTACTACTCCTGATGGAGGGACTAGGAAGGGGATTGTATGGATAGGTGTAACACCAATGTGGCTAGGTACCAATGGTGGTTTAGGCAACAAGGGTGGTTGATTGTTAGGTGTTTGGTTATCGTGGGACAGGGTACATAAGTCAGACACGTCAGGCGTAGATGACGGGGGAGGAATGGATTGGAAGGTGGAGGTCATCGGCTCGTCTGAGTAAACTCCAGGCCCCGTAGAGGAAACAAATGAGGTGGTGGCACGAGAAACAGGTTGTTCAACCATGGAGAGAACATTTTCTGGTGCTGCGGGAGCATTGGGATCATAGTAGGTGAGTTGGTCAACCTTGACCACGCGTCCCTCATGGGGGAACATCATGGTGCGAAAAACAGAAAAGGCAATCGCCCGCATGGCATACATGTAACTGCGGCCAAGTAAAAGGTTATAATCCAATTGGGCATTGATTACCTCAATGTCGATGAGGATGGTTTTGCCACCTAACTGGACGGGGACATTGGGTAGGAGGCCTTGCGGCTGGGCCGACCGACCGTCGTAGGTGCGTAATGCAGTGGTGGACTGCTGGAGAGTAGGGGATCCCAACTTCTGCCATACGAATGTAGACATAATGCATGTGGAGGCACCTTCATCGATGATGCATCGATGGATGACAAGATTCCGAACGAAAACAGAAACTTGGAATGCTAAGGAGGAAGGCAGGCGTGGTTCTGACTGGTCCAAATCAAATGCCATCAAATTCGAATCATGTGGGTCAATCGCCCCAATGGCGGAGAGTAAAGTCTTGCGTTGAGAAGGGCAGTTTTTCAAGACTTCTAATGCAGACGTGGCTGCGGGAGATTGGGCTAAGTCATCGATGATGTTGTAGTTTGATGCAGCCCACGCATTGGGGTTATTGTTGATACGGCGAAGCGGGAAATGAGGTGCTTTGGGAGTGCCCTCTAGTGGAGGTGGAGGTATACGTAACGCTTGATCAGTGGGATGAGCGGTAGTAGGTTTATCAGTGGGAGGGGCTTCAGAAGTGGAGCCATATTGGTTCCTATGGGTTTGAAGGTTGACATCAGCGGATGACATCATCAACAAGTGGTGGGTCCATGAGTCGAACATGGGTTGATCAGGAGCAGCGTAAGTGATTTGCTGTTGGGGGGGTGCATTGGCGTGAGGGGGAGCCAACGGCTGAGTGTTCACTATGCCTTGGTTGGGTAAGGGGTTTTGCAGCACCAAAGGTGGCTGCTGAGGCTGTGGGGGGTTGGGTGGTGCTTGAGGAGCTACATGCCCTTGGCGATGGGCATCATCAACCCAGAGTTTCCAAGCTCGCTCCAAGTATGGGAAAGCATGCGTGTAGTGGCCATAGACCCCACAAATAGAACAAGGATGGTTTGTTCGCAAATTGGGGTTTTTAGCATGCTTGGGCAGGCGATCAGGGTTTTGGTTAGCAGGAGCCGCATTATTATTGTCGGGGGGATTAAGAGGTTGACCAGCTTGGTCTGTAGGTTGGTTGTTCCAACGATTACGGCCCTTACCGCGATTTTGTTGGCCCTGGTTGCATTGGTTATTCTGGTTTTGCTACGGGTTTTGTTGGGCGTAAACTTGCCCTTGGGCAGCAGGTGGATTCTGAGGTTGCGCAGGTGCTAGAGCAGGCTGCGGGGGATGATATGCAGGTGGAGGCTGAGCAGGTGCAGCAACTTGAGGGGGTTGTTGATATGGCTGCGGAGCGAGTTGTGGGTTTGCCGCAGGGGCTTCCTGTGGCGGATAATAAGCGGGTTGGGCTTGTGAAGGCGCAGGAGCTGGGGCAGCCTGCTGGTGGTAGTAGGGCTGAGGTGCGACCGGGGGGGCGTAAGCGGGAGTCGCATGACCGAAGCACTGAGGTGGACATGAGGATCCATGGGAATGGTGGTGATGTGTCATGGGAGCATACGAGTTGGTTGCTCCAGACTGTGAGGTAGCCTGCGAAAGGTCGGGGCCAGGGGTAGGACGTGCTATAGAAAATGGTTGGGGATGCGAAGAAACACGGCCAATGATGCCGTCTGCAGCGTGGGATGCCCCCGGCGCATCGTGCTGGGAGGAATCTCCGTGAGGGGTGTCAGGTATAATGGTATAAAGGTAACCCAACTGGGCATAAATGAGGTCGAACTGTTGGGCCTTAAGGATGGCCTCTTCTTAAGACTGGGGTCTTTCTGATGCCACATCCTTAGCAATGACAGGGAGAAGGGATTTGAGGAACCAATCTAGGAAGATATGGTCATCTAATTTGATCTTGCATAAGCTACGGCATCGACGCCACTCATGAATGTGGTCCGTGATATGGGTAGTCGTGTTTTGTCTGCAAGATAGGAGGATCTCAACGCCCGCGTCATAGCGGACAGGTAACTGGAAGAACTGCAGGAAGGTCGAGGCAAGGGAAGCAAAGGTGGCATGGGTCCCGTGGGGTTACTCGATATACCACTTGGCTGTAGAGCCAATGAAGGTGTGTTGTAACAGACAGAGGTGAATAGAGTCGTCCACTATGGAGTTGGAGGAACACCATACGTGGAAGGACATGATATGGTTTTGTGGGTCCTCACCTGCCTTGCCCTCGAACTTAGGGATGTCAGAGGGGAGCTTGGTGGGCATGTGAGGCCACGCAGGGTCGTGTCGGATAGGGTCGTTGGTCAATCTGGCCAGGTTGGGCAGGTTGAGGCTAGCCATGAATGGCAAACTAGAAGAAGGATGTGACACAGTAGTGGGTTGGACCAAGTTAGGGCCAATGCCCCCAAGTGGAGGGATAGGATTTGGGATGTTGCCCCCAAGTGGGGGAACTAAGGTGGTATAGGATGGTCCTGCACCACCATGGGTAGTGTGAGCCACTGATGGAGTGGGGATAGGTATTCTAGTTGCGGGAATAGGTGTAGTGAGGGGAACGGTAGATGGGGGCCCCATGGAGGGCATACCCAAAACAGGTGTAGTAACTGGTATAGTGGTGGATGTGCCACCAATGGTCCTTACAACGAAAGGAGTGGAAGTCATGCCAGCCATGGGGCTAGTAGGGGCAGTGTAAATGGCGTTCTCAGACTCTGTCTCAGAATCAGAGGTAAAGTAAGGGGCATCAATATCTGGTGACGAAGTCCTATGCTGCTGACGAGTGGAGTTAAGGGACAAGGCTCGTGATCTATGAGAAGTAGTATCAAGTGATGATGATCTGTGGCGATGACAGGTGGTGTCAAGTGAACCGTGTTGTGGGGGCTTGCCCGTGAGGCACCGAGAATGTCTCGGGGACTCAATGGTGACAGATGGTGTCAAATCTCTGTGGGTTGAGGTGAGTAGAAAAACAACTCAAAAATCCTAATGCAAACGAGTGTGCAGAAGGAGAGCTAAAAAAATAAGGCACTCAGTCCAACAACCAACTCAAAACACCTACTGTAACAGTTGTGCCTACAATAAGTGGAGTATCAACAAAGATGGTCAGAATACCAACAAGCAGCAGGTTTCCTAGAAAAATAAAAAATGGTGGACTCACTAGACCAAAAGGAGGTAAGGGAGCATGCAAACACCTAACTAAAATGTATTCTGACTCAACTAGACATATCCTCTGCAAGGTGATGAAATCCAAGTCAGACAATATGAATAGGAAAGCCAAGTGGCTAAGATATCCCCCTATCGGGAGGGACACCGGGTAGTCAATCCTAGAAGAATGGCAACTAAGATACCCCGTTCATGACACGTCCAGAAAGGTGAATCTGCCGTTTGGTCGTTGTACCGCAATACCCCAATATAGGGATATCCCGAGAACTGTGAAAGGTAGCCCTTCGGTTACTGAATGGAGTGCGGTATTCCACTCAGGCCTCCGGAACTAGTCTCATGACTTCAACCCTCCTAGGGGAGAGGCCCTCTGGTAAACTGGTCGTGACCGTGCCAAAAAGTACTAGGGGATTTTGGTTCCCTAATTGGACAACAGCTATGTCTCAAGTGTAAGTAACCGAGGGGTGTTATTGGAAGCCTATCCCCCCGATCCTACCTAACTACAACGATTCTTTTGTGTTCCCCAAGTGGGGTTAGAATATTGGTTGAGTTAAGTATTTTTTAAGGCTCACTTGAATTATGTGACAGAGTGTGTGCTCGTGAGGTGATGAACCCAAAATAGAAGTGCCACAAGGGGGGCAACTTCTAACTATCAATAATACTAAATTTGAAACTTTAACTTGCAAAATTTTCTGAATTAAAAATACTGGAAATTTTAAAAAGATTCTGTAAAGGGAACATAAATTATGTTGCAGAAAAGGCTGTAGGGAAGTGGGGCTGCAGGTAGGACAGATGGCTGTTCAGATGCAGAAAATATTGCAGCAAAGGGGCTGGGCTCAAAACAGGAAAAAATGAAGAAATCAGACCGCGGGTCTGTGGCGAAGCTGAGCAGTCGGACAGCGGGTTTTGGGGAAACAGGCGCGGACAGGTCGCGGCTTTTTGGCCGACAGAGGCAGTCGGACCGCAGGAAACAGGGAAAAAGACGCAGTCGGGTCGCGGGAAAAAGGCTAACAGGCATAGTCGGGACGCTGGAAAGGGGCTGAAAGCCGAAGTCAGGACGCTGGAAAATGGCCGACAGGCGCAGTCAGATCGCAGTAAACAGGCTGATTAGTCGCGGTCGGATCGCAGGTAACAGACTTGAATCCGTCGGCAGGGCGCCGGAAATAGTCTGAGAGCCGCGGTCGGGTCGCAAGTAAAGGCCTGAAAGATGCGGTCGGGACGCGACTGCAGAGGGAAAAGATGCGGTCGGGACGCGACTGCAGAGGGAAAAGATGCGGTTTACGGCGGCTGAAAGGGACAGTCGAAAGGAAAAATTCGGAAATTATTGCAGAAAACGAATTTTTTTTTTTTTTTTTTTAAAACTGAAACCAAAAATTCAAAGCTAGGGGAGTCGCCAAAACTGTAGCTAGGGTTTTACCCCTAGCTTGTGCAAATGAGCACCTACTAAGGAGAAGGGACTCCTTAGTAACAGTTCAGTAAATGGAAATTATTATGCTAAAACAGAAATGTAAATTACTCTAAAACATGTACATGAAACATAAAAACAAGATGTAAAGAATGGATTTTGTATTAATTTTTACCTCCAATGTGAAGGTTGGTGAAGCTCTTGCAATGTCCAAGACGGTTGCTCCAAGCTCCAACTTTCTCCTTCTCTTTCTCCAATGGTGGAAATGGGCCAAAAGGGGCTCTCAAGGTGAAAGTGGCTCAATGGTGAGCTAGGGTTTCAAGAGAGATTTTGGCAGAGTAAGGGTGCTTATGATTGTGGATGTGGAATGAGGGGTCTCCATCACCTATTTATAGTTTTTTGGTGGTTGAGTGTTGGCCCATGGTTTTGGGAACCATATGGTTTAGGGCAGCTGTATAGGGTTTTTTCCTCCTTTTCCTCGTTATTTTATATTTTTTATTCCCTTTTTAGGGGGTTTTTGCTATTTTTAGAGGAATTTTGGATATTTTTGGAGGAAAAAGGGGTTTTTTAGCCTTTTTTAGCCTTTTTTGATGGTTTTGTGGCCTTTTGGAGGCATTTTAGGCCTTTTGAAGGCTTTTTAGTGGGATTTTTAGGGGAAATATGGTAGGAAAATGGACAAATGAACCATGTAATGTGGTAAATGAGGTAGTGAACACTTTTTGGGTGTTAACACTACCTGACCAGATTGTTAGCTTGAAGATTGACCTAATCGTTGTCCTTTTGATGTCCTAGGTGGTAGCACATGCTTCTGATACTATATAACCATCTGCAAATCCTTCCCCAATGGGTTCTTATGAGTTATCAAGGATTCCAAATATATCCCTGCATTGGTTCTTTTTTCATAAGAGATTGGTCCAATCTCTTGGAAACATTTCTTAACCCTACCCAGATTTCAAAGTAGTTCTTGAGTCTTTCCACTGCCTATTCCCCTTCAATTTATCCTTCCAATGGTTATGGAGGAAATTCTTCCTTCTTTTGATTTAGAAGTTCTTTAAAGGTGTCCTTGGGATGAGAATTTCCATTTCTATTCCATGGAAAAGTCTTTCCCAGATTCAATACATCTTTGAACAAGGATTTGAAGTTACTTATTTCATCAGCCAATTGTTTAACATTGTCCTTCATTCTGAACATGAATGTTTGTTTCATGATCATAGATCTAGCTATCTTGATGATTTGAGTTTTGGTGTCAATCCCTCTCTCAACTAAATGTCTTTTGGTTCGACTGTTAAAGTAATATATTACTTCTAAGGCTTGTTTAGGTATATTTTCTAACAATTTTTCTACTGATTTTACCTCTGTATTTGCTTGTGTTGTCATTTCTAATTCATCTTGAACAACCTCAAAATAATCCCAATTTTGCATAAACCACTCACTAGTTTTCTCCCAAACATTTTGTGTTATCCTCCTCAAGATTTGCTCTCCTTGGACATTCATTTGCAATGAGATTATTTTGCTTTTTAAATCTCTCATTTCTTTCTCCAGATCTTTATGTCATCCTCCCTCTTACAAACTTCATTCTCTAGCTTGACAATCCTCCTATATTTTGTCTCAATCTCCTTTTAAGCCTCTTTGAGCTTGCCACCTTGGTCATTATCCTCTTAAATGGGTTGAGGACTTGACCTCATATCTTCTTGCTCTTCCTCCATTGCATATATATCTATGGACTTTAGAGGGACAATCTGCTGCTGATCTGTTGTTGTAGGACGACTCTCTGCTACTATAGGCTACTTCTCTGTTGCTTCTTCCATGGATGTTATTGTGGGATGACTTTCTGCTGGAATTGCAGGAGTTGATGTTCCAACATATTTCCCGTTGGATATTTTATTCCTCTCTAGATTCATGTTGGATATATTCCAATACAAATCATCAATCTTTTTTCTTCTTTCCTCAGATAGTTGTTGGTACTCTAGTCATACTAGCATAGAATTGTTCCTTCTCTTCCTGTACTTATCTGAGCTCCTCAATTTGGACTAGGTCTGTGGTGGGCATTTTCAATTTATTCCTTAGATTGGCTATCTCATTATCCTTTTTATAAATAAATGATTTGATATGAGATCCATCTAATGGGCCAAATGCCAATGCAACTAGCTTTGCCTCTAGCGAATTTAGTGTGATTTGCTTTGCCCTAGTTGTCCACTTCTCCATTTTGTGTAACTTCTCAAACTTCACCAAGGCCAATTTGAGCTTTCTCTCCTTTCTTTTCTGTTTTTAAGATCTCTATGCAAATCATATCACATGTCTTCTTGTTGAAATACAATTTATCAAGATTACTAAATTCCTTGAAATTAATGATGTGTTTCTCATCTCTCCAATCACTCAAAAAACCTAAACTTGAAAGGTTTGGCTATTTTGGGTTCAAGAAAAAGAAACCTAAATGTGTCTTGATGATGATCAAAAACTGATATTAACCTTCTCCCTGCAGTTGGGATCTCTTGTCTTAGATCCTTCACTATTTTCAATCCCCTTTCTCTAATATTCTTGTAACGAGTCTCGATTTCTATTTTCACAAGTATTGGATCCCTTGATGATCATCCCTGTATCTTTTGGGGAACTGTGAACTCTATAGAGGTTTAGTTAGTGTATTGAATTGGAGTTATTCTTGGGATCTCTAGTTTTTCTTTCAACTCGGTGATCTCTCTTGAAATTTCAATTGATTTCGGCACCTCCACCAATGGCTTCTCATCTTCTTCAGCTTATGTTCTATCCCTTTTAGGGTCTAGGCCCTGCTCAACTTGATCAATGTCCATCCCTTTAACTTCTCTAGCTGTCCTTTTCTTCTCTATTAACTGCTCGTGTCTCTCTTTTTCTTCAAATCTTTTTAAATCTTCTTGGACTTCTTCCCAAGTCTGTTTATTAGCTATTTTCTCCGATATTGGTCTGGCTTCACACACATATGCTGAATTTTTATTTTTTGGCCTTTGTTTTGAGACAATTTGGTGTGGATCATAAGATGGTTTCTCTGCTTTAATGAGATTGAGTTGACTTAAATAATCCTCCACATATTTAGAGGCATTCATTCTTCTTATGATGTCAGAGAGGACCCACTTATTTTGGTAGAAAGAAAGATCTATGTTTCCTTAAATGCTTGTAATTTAGCTCATATAAGGACAATCCTTGCCTCACATATTCCATGGCAATGATTCTTGGGGTTAGGAAAGTAGACAGTTTATATGGCTCCTCCTGAAAGTTATAAACCTTAATAAATGTGTGGTCTTCATAAAGGAACCAATATCCTGTTGAATCTATGAGGTGAACTGTAAATGATTCTTGTTATCTGGAAACATTATTGGGGGTGAGCTACCAGAAATGAAGCTATATGTAATGCTCATAACCTTATCTGTAAACTCTGAGAAATTAGAGTTTTCAGCTCGTTTAAGGATGTTAAGTTAGAATGCTTGGATACTAACATGGACAGATCGACTTTGTGCAAATGGTTGACCTAGTACATTGGGTCTATTAGGAGCACACATGAGATTGACAAGGAAATAATAATTTTAAATAGGGAAAATATCCCTTTATCTGTTTGGGGAGACATTACTTTCCACATTGGATTTGGAGTCGGAGGTACGAGGAGGCATCATTGGGACCCACATGACAGATGGAAGATGGAGAGGCAAGGAGGAAAAGTTGGGACCCACATGACAGATGGTAGATGGAGAGGCAAGGAGGAAACATGGGGACCCACATGACAGATGGTAGGAGGGGAGAGGGGTGAGTTGTCACAATGGTGATCTTTCAATCACTTTGGGTGAGGTCATGCATGGATACCACTTCTGGTTTCCCAGGTGGTAGTGAACGGTAAAAGAAAATTGTGCTCAAGGAGGCACGACCAGTTATTAATGAGCACGTGTCCTTTGTGATTTTGAAGAAAACACGCACTCATGTCCCTTTTGGGAAGGGCGTATCTTATCAACGAATTTTAGATCTCCACCAGTGATCTACCTTGCGCCCATATAAAGATGCATGTACATTTTCCCACTTTAACTTTCTTGCACTTTGTGGGCATGTTTGATCTTTGTACCGTCAGATCTCCTTTGATCTAACATCTCAGTAGCATTTAGTGCTTAAGCGCTCTTTGTAAAGCCTGAGGTCATTCATTGTTGGTCACCTTTAGGCCTCTGGTTCATTTTGCTTTAATCCTTTAGCTCCCAAGGGCTGAAGTAAACTTTGCACATCATGCTAAAATATTTCGAGGGGTATTCTTACATGGAGAAAAATCTCAGTACTAACATCGACTCCACGGGGACAGTGACTTGGTTCGTAAGAATCTAAGAACAATAGATTTGTGCCTTTTTCCATTGGGATATGACTTCTTCTCCTTCGATGAGATTTTGATCACATTGAACAGAATTTTTAGCTTGAACAATTATTTATATACATCAAACTGGAAATGATAGAAAAGTAAAGTGTTGAAACTTGTAGAAAAACAAGTAATAAAAGACTACTATTCTACTATATACGTAATATTTAGAACTTGGTTTCAATATAAGAAAAAAAAATTCAGAATCTTTCCATTGACAACAACTTCTATCAGATCATCCTCTAGTTCATGAAGCTTGTATGTATTATTTTCCATCCCTTGAGCGATGATGTAGGTTCCTATCCACATATTTTAAAACTTTCCATGTTTTCCTCTATCTTCTCTCCTTGCATCCCATTTCAGAACTAAATATCCTAGGTGGAGATCTCTTTCCAAATCTCTTATGTCAAAGGTCTTCTTAATCCTCCTCTAGTGTTCTTGTAATTTGATGTTTACCTGTTCTCTTTCGTATTGTAATTCAATCAATTCATATACCCTTCTCACCATACTATTTGGTTCTTATGTTTCCTATTGAATTAGCTTCAACACTGGTAACCCTAGTTGAATGGGTAGGACTTCATCCTTCCCATATACTATATGAAAAGTATGTACCAATTTATATTTTAACACTTGTGCTATCAACCCACAATGCATACCTTGGATTTACATCCCATGTCCTTTTGTTCTCTTCTAACATTTTTTTAATAATTCTTAGTAATATTTTGTTAGATGATTCAGCCAAACCATTTCCTTGGGGATAATATGCAATAGAATGACCTAAATCAACATTCTATTTTCGACAAAATTTGATCATTTTGGCAGATCTAAAAGTAGGATCCTTGTCAATAACAATCTTTTTGGGACACCGAAATCTTGAAAAAAAAAATTCCTCCAAGAATTTCATGATTAAATTTTCATTTGCTAATCTAGTGGGGATGGATTCCACCCACTTTGTGAAATAATCGGTAGCGGTTAAAATTCATCTATGTTGGCCACTGGAGTTAGGATTTATTTCTCTAGTAAAATCTAAACCCCATTGTTGAAAAGGTGTTGAAGTTATGACATGCCCCATGGGTAGGGGCTTCAAATTATGCTTTCATGCAAACATTTGACATTCTATGCAAGCCCTCGCAATACAATTTGTATCAACAAATAATTTTGGCTAACAATATCCAACTCTCAGGACTTTGTAAGCTGTGCATCTCCAAGCATGGTGAACCCCACATACTCCTTTATGAAATTCTACGATGATGCCTTTTGTTTCCTCCTCAATTGTACAATTAAACAATATCCCTTAAGGATCTTTCCAATACAAATATTCATCAAATATGAAATATTTAACTACCTGTAAATTCAGAGACCTTGCTTGTGATTTTAGTAGATAATCATGACATTTTAAACTCACCAAGTAGTAAACAATGTTTCCATACCAATCAGATTCTTCAAATGTTCTATTCACCTTAACTATGTCACTCTGAGAATCTTGAATATCTTTTAGCTTCTCTTCTTTTGTCAGTTCTGAAATAAAATTAAAATCTAAAGCTTCACAATTTGACTCATCCAACAACTTGTCCAATCCCTAGCCTTTAACCAACTTAGTGGGTTTGATTTCTAGATCATATTCCTGAATTTTAGTAATCCACTTGCCTCTTCTGCCTTCATTATCAGTCTGACACAAAATATCTTTAACTGTGCTATGTGGAACATATGCAATTATCTGAGAATGTAAAACATAGCATATGAAATATTTCAAAGCCTTAATTGTGGCATAAGCGTGTTTCTCCATGAGATTCTAATCCAATCCATCATCTCTGAGAGCTTTACTAAAAAATGCTATGTGTTTTTCATGACAATCACAATTCTTTTGCAAAAGAACAACTGCAATTGTGTGAGAAGAAGAAAAATAAAATATCAAAAATGGCTTTGTGTAGTTAGGACTAATGAACACTAGTGTTTCCCCAATGGCCTTTTTCAATGTTTCAAATGATTCCCTTGCTTTCTTATTCCATTTTACATCATTACTTGTTTTGAGCATGTTGGTAATGGTTTTAATCAATTCAGTTAGATTAGGAATGAATCTTCTGAAGAAAATTATCTAGCTAATAAATTATTGTACTTCTTTCTTATTTCTGGGGACCTCAAGTGCTTGTATGGCTGCCATGCTTCAAGGATCTATCTTCACTCCATCTTTAGATACTATGTGTCCTAGTAGCTTACCTTCTCTCAAGGAAAAACTAGACTTCTTGGGGTTTAGAGAAAGGCCATATTTTTCTCCATTTTTTGAAAGTTTTCTTTAAATGGGATAGATGTTCCTCATTGGTATTAGAGAATGCAGTAATATCATCTAGATATATAACTATGAATTTGCCTCTTTCTCCAACAAATTTTATTTCCATGGCACGTTGGTAAGTTGTACCTGCATTCATTAACCCAAATGGCATCTTATCAAACATAAAAGTTCTCTTTGTCTTGACAAGTCCCAACCTACAACATGTATAAAAGAAAATTATGAATCTCATTAATTATTTAAACAATTTTAAACTAAATTCAAAAGCTAAAATATTAAACTTATGAAAATAAAATTGAAAAGAATAACAATTATAAACAAAATTACCTCATTCCCAATGTCCATGTCTGTCAAAGGACCAATATCCCCCGCTATGGTCTTCTGCTTGACTGGACAAGTACCAACCTATAACATGTATAAAAGAAACTATGAAGATCTCATATTAATTAAAAAAATTTAAACTATTAAATTTAAACTTGTGTATTAAAATTTTAAAAATTAATAGTTTATAAACAATTACCTCACCACCAATGTCCATATTTCCCCGTGTTTCCTGAAATTTAAATTTTGTTAATAAATAAAACATTGTGTAAGTAAAATAAAGTAAAATTAAGTAGTTCACTTAAAACCAAAACAAAAAAATTGAAAACGTGCTTACAAGAGACGAATATCATAAAAAAATTTGGAACCTAAATGAACTTGCATGTATAAAACCATTTTCAATTTCAAAATGTGTTCACATTAACAATAGGATACATAGATTACTTAAAATTCTAAAAAAAAATACAATTTATTTTAAACATAAATATAAATTTGTTTAATAAATATACCTCTCTAAAATGCTCTTCTACATTTTCACTAGTGGAGAGTTGAAAATCATGTTCATTCAACAGTCTAGAAAACTGCAATCAATAAACATTTACGTAATGTATTTATTATTATATATAAAAATATACTTAAAGTCATAGATATAATGTAACGAAAAGTTCAATTCAAAATGAATAAAACAATTATAGATTGCATGTACATAAACAATAGACCTCTCCTATACTCGATGTGTCATGGGACGGGACATCTAAAGCTGTATCGTGACAGACCTTGGCATAAGCCCTAAGATATTAAATGCTCATTGCGTCTACCTCCTCATTGGTTTTGTAAACTAAATTTTGATGAATAGTGGCTCGAGCCCTCTCTCGAACCAATCCAAATCCTACAAATTTCAACGTTAATCCTTCGACAACATAATCCCTTGCAGCTGTCCCAAGTTGGGATGTGGGATCCATCTCCGATTTTAAAGTCACAAGCATAGATGGGAGAGATATTTTGAGTGGAGTTCTAAGAGTTGTGGGATCTCTAAGAGCACATTTTCGATCATATATTCACCCCTTTCCAACTCCATAAAATCTAGAATAAATATCAGTATAGTCTGGCTTCATATTTAAAAAAAACTATGCATAAAAAAATATGAGGAAATAATTAGGAACCTTGTCATTCTATGGAAACCTACCATAGGCTACAAGGAACCGATCATATAATAGATGTGCAAGTTCAGGGTGCTTGAAATATTTCGCTTTCAATATTTTTCGTTTTAGTCCTTCTTTGAAGTTAAACATTGAATTGGCTTGTTCTTTGGCCACTCTCTCCTTCACAACAGCCCACTTGTCCAGACCCATCACTTGTTCCCTTCTCCTTCACATCAAGTCAATAAAACCATTCGTATTTGGTCTGAGACCATCATATACCTCAATGAATTTTTGCAATGACCGCAAAACAATCTACAGACTTTGTTTTCTCTCTGGAGGGAGATCCAAACTAGAAAGATCATTTTGCAACTTGTCATAGTGATATCTACAGCTCTCAAGGGTCATTTGTTGAACACCACTTTCCCATGGAATATCCTAAGGTATATATAAAATGGATAATTTTTTATGGGTGTACAACCCACATCTAGTTCAACGTATGCCCTCCTTGCTCGACCTTCGTCCCTCTATGCAGAATTACGAGCCTCTTCTAAACCTTGCTCTGCTTCAAAGACAAACATAGTTGTGTGTAAACATACAAAATTTTTGAACACACACAAAATTAAAATTGATACATGTATTAAACATAAATGTTCTTACCAATAGAAGGTCCAGATCATCGTTCTCCCATAGAAAGATATGGGGAAATCATATGTGCCCCTTTGGCCTAACTAGTGATCATATGAATGTGAAGTATACAACAAGCTTGAATATTGAGGTGAATCCAACAACCTTCGATTATCAGTCGAGACACCAATTCCTAATGACCATGATGACCTCCCCTTAGAAGATGTCATTGTACTGGTAGACCTTATATGCGTTTTCCTCGAAGACCCCTCTCTTTCCATTTGATAAAATGTCTACATCTACACAACTATCAACTCATAACATATTCAAATTTTACATGTTTTTATATTTAAATATTCCAAACTTTTGACATCCATAAAAAATTTCACATTTTGATTTTACATTTCAAACATGTATATACATATAAAGAGTAATTTTAGTATTGAAACCAAATATGTTTGAGGATGTCTAGATAAAGGTTTTTGGAGTGATTATTGATAAGAAGTAAGAGACCAATAAATAAAAAGAAATAAGGGGAAAAATGTTGAATTGATCTAAGTTGGAAAATATTTTAGATAAAGAAGACTAATCCCATAGATCTACCTAAGGGCCTTTGTTATAGTTTTCTAATGGATCCACAATCTAACTACCTATCCCTAATAAACTATTGAACTAATGAACTTAGGTAAAATATTAATATTATATTAATTCATGTAGCCTAAGGATGTCCAAAGAGATCTGCAAGTATTTTAATTCACTAATAGTTGAGAATCCTATAGTGTTAAAGCTTGATTGGGTCCAATAATGAGGTGTGTAGAGGGATGGATGAAAGGATTAGGTGTACTAGTAGTTGTGTAAAAGGATAATTCATATTCTTTTCATAATTTGAGAGGAAGTAGGTGTAACACCAAGTGTCATAAGTGCCTAACACTATTTTTGGTAACGTATCCCTAAAATTGAATGAGAGGATTAAAGGGTGGAAACTTCATAAAAGACTATGTCAAAAAATGAACTAATGGAATTCAAGTAATTTGACACTATTGATGTCCATCATTATCTTAGGGGTATTATGGTGTATTCATTTTAGGTTGCAAGTTATGAGGAGTAGTATGGAGATGAAGGTGCAACGGTCAAGATAAATTAGGTTTTGGTAGCTACCATTGTTAATTATAAAAGTCATCAATTCATCCTTAATCTAATAGTTAGGAGACAAACATATATCAATGTTTTCAAGGATGATACTGATTGGTCATTAAGAAGTAGGATTAAGCCCTCAAATGAGGCATTATATAGAATTAAAGTTTGAATAATGATTAGGAACTTGGTTTTCCAAGGAGTAGTGTTAGGATTGTGACAGAAGAAATGACATATAGGTTGAAGGTGAACTAAATGCAAAGAGAAATGATAATTTCTTGGTCTGAGTCAGCATAATAAATAAATTTAAAAGACCACTTCTGTTCTAAACACCTTTACTAAACCAATGATAAATTTGAGTGTAAGCACCTTTAATTCAAATTTGAAAGAAATGAACAGAAAGAAAGAAATAAATATAAATATAATAGGACTTAAAAATCATAAGGAAAGAAAGAAATAATAATAAATATAATAGGAATAAATAAGAACACTAAAAATAGGTGGGACCCCTTTTTACTATTAAACTATTCATTTGCCTCCTTGTTTCTACAAAATATAAAGTATAAGAACAATCATCATCATTCATCAACCTTGATTCTATATCATTACAAGGACCAAATATGGACAAAATTCGAACAATGTGCTCAACTTGGAATTTACTGCATAACTTCTTCAATACACATTTTCAAAATTCCAAACTTGTCATTTCCTCAAAACATTTCTGCAGTAATAGTCAACGTGAAATTTTGAACTTATAGTCTGATCAATATGCATTAGTATTAGACAAATCCAATCCATACATCATAAATAAACATCTCCAATCCTTATTCAATACTGCTATGTCATACTAATTTTGTTGACCAATATAGGAACTATAATAGAAAAAAATCCAATGCAAAAGAAATATAGTACGTAGTGGATTTCACTTAAAGTCATAAAAACTTATATTGGCATTCGGAAGGGAAACTCCACTTTATCAAAGCATGCACAATGATGATCTTGAATCTAACTGGCACTCTAATCGTCCATTTAAACAATTTTTTAAAATGCATCCAAAAATATTTATCTTTGTCCACTCAATAAATGCATCTGACTTGAGATAGAATCCATGTACAATGGTTTTAAATGCAACTAGAGGAAACTTTCAGAATATTTGATTTCTTTGACTCTAAACACCATTGATCACCATAAAATAGGACACAATAGGAGGTATAGGATTTAGATCAGACACAAGATTTCAATTTTGGTGCTCAATGAACCATTATTGTAATGAGAATTCAACATATCTTTAAAAACATTCCTTTAAATAAGAACACATAAACCATAAATTTGTTTCAATCGCAGTCAACCAGTATGAGTAATTGAACTAGGGTTTACAGTTTCGGGACTGAGTAAACAGAAAATCCACAATATGTTTCTTAAATATACTTCAATCCTTCGAAACTCATAATATTTCTATCATAATAATGAATCGGCAATGAACTTCCCCATCGATTACCATCATGACATGGGACATGAATAACCAAACGAAATGCACAACTATGCACAAATCTCAACAATCCAATAATAACCAACCTCAACCATGCCAAAACACAACAAAACTTCCTGCATATCATCTTCCAAATTAATACGCAAATTCTATCATTATAAATAAGCAACCCATCTTCATAATGAATTTATGTGAGTCATGGACACTATCAATCAACCCATATAATTAAACTTCACCCACCATAACAAATTTTGGATCTATATTATCGTAGGAGCGCCAAAATCACCACAGGACAAACAATCACATAGAATCGATAACAAACTTACCTGGAAAAATGAAGGTTGAATGTGGCTCTCAAACCAAGCTCTAAGCTCCACGTCCAATGTCGCGAATGACCTCCTAACTCCGAAGCTCTACATGCACGTATGAAATGTGGAAGAAATAGATGGTACAAGGTGTCGGAAGTGCTAGGGTGCCAAAAATGAAATGATTGAGTGGCATGGTGCCGAAATGGCGGGGTGGCATGGTGTAGAAATCTCGTCAATGTGGTAGGGTATCCCAGCCGATGGGGTTTTGGCAGACGGGGTCACAGTAGCAGGGTGGACCTACACTATTCAGAAAAAGAATAAACGAAAATGACCATAGCTGACCATAAATGTAATAACCTTGTTCGAGCGAATAATTGTTTGGCTGAACAATTGTACATCCGAATAAATTTCCAAAAAAAAATCACCGAAAAATTTCCCCTGTTGGCAATCATGGGGGCTTCACTCAATATACAGCTATCATAGCACGTTCGATCGTGGCATATGAAACAATACCCCTAATTTCACTAATTATTGGAAAATACCTTCCAAAATCGTTTTTTTAACCCCCTCCCAATATGTCTTCCCAATTTAAAAAAACCCCTATTTTCACTAGATATTGTATGTATCAATTTTTTCATTAACATTTTTTATACCCCTTTATATTTCTACCTAGTATATTGATATGATACCCCTCTTATGACCCTGCATGCATTCCACAATGCACCTTGCTTATTTCGATGTATATCGTGGATGCACATTACTTCACCAACAACTCAATTACTAAACCACATGTAATTAGGATTTGCAACATCTAATGGTCTAATGAAGAGATAGGAGATCACTTCTTGTATGTCACTAGAGCCAATGCACATAGTAAAACATTTAGATTGCATGTTGTAGTTCTCCAATCGCTGACTAAGCCTGTTGTGGGCTAGGTATCCAAGCCCCTAGGGCCTGTAACAAGCTCTAGGAGGATGACTAAACCTCCCAAAGCCTTTAATAGGCATGAGTGGTTGGGTATTCAAGCCCCCAAGGCCTATCAAGGGCCTATAACAGGCCCTGGAGGCTTAGAATGTCCCAAGGCTATTGGTAACAACTGGCTCAATGCTATTGGTAACAATTGGCTGTCAATGACCGCTGTCTCTCGACTATGATCGACTAGAAACCCACTTCACCATGAAACCCTTGGCCTCAAGCATGCCTCAAGACGCGATTTCCCTGTGTACTGGTAAGCTCGAGCCTTGCGTCAACTTGATTTCTCATACAGTCGTGATCCCGCCATCTCCATTTGGTGGATATTTGTCAGCCCGCCCATATAAAAAAGACCCCAAAGTATTTTTGTATTGTTACATTAAATAAAAAAACCCTTTGCCCCTTAATATATAAGCAATATAATTTTTAGGTTTTCATGAATATTTAATACCGCAATATGAATGAACGTGGTATTATATTGCCTTCTAGTGAAGCCCCCGTGCTGGCAATGCCTTGCACACATTTCTAGGTCGCCATTAGTTTTAACGGTCAACCGTGAAAATTTATTCAACCGTAAAATATATGAATTTATTCGGCCAAAAAAATTTAAACATTCGGCCGAATAATTTCCACTATGCTTCTCCACCCCCCAATTCTCACGAAATAGACACGCATTTTCACAATTTCACCCAGAAGCAGTCGTTGATGCAATTCAATAAGTGGTTTCAAATTTCGTTGATTGAGTCAAAGACCTAGTCCCAGCTTCTGTGCAAAGAGACACAGGGTAAGGTTGTTGCAATTTCACTTTGAATGTAAGTTCTCATCAAGTAAAGGTTGAATGAATACTTTTTTGTCGTATTTAGCATCTCTAGGTACAAATCTAAAAGGCGTTTCAGTGGAAGAAATGTTTACCAGATATATGAACTTTTTCCCATCATGGACATGCTCTCCATAGCTCTTTGGCATGTGCTCTACAAGCATTGTCATAAACGAGCCTAACAATTGAGTCCCTTATTTCTTCCAACAGAAAATTTGAAAAATATATGTTTAAAACCCCAAATCTCAATGGATTCAAACACATCTACTTTATTTAAAATGATATATTGTATAGACACTATTGAAATGTTTATAAAGAAATTTTTTAATGCTTGGATTTTGAACAAAAAAGAACAAGGTCGCTTTTAAACATGATGAACATAAAATTCACTTCATTGTTGGATTGATAAATGATAACCGGGAAGAATTTGGTACATGCCATCATTAATACATAAATCAACTACATTTGTTGAACAAATATCGGTCATTCAGGTTTGGTTTTTGAACCTCTACGCGCTCAATAGGGAAATATTTAGGGGCAAAATTTCGCCAATTGGCTATTTTTGGGGTTTTAAAAAAAAATCACTATTTGATCATTTTTAGGCTCTAATATCACCTATATTTACATAAAATGTGTTTTTTTATCATGATATTCGCCAAAATTTACAAATTTCAGTATTAAATTGTATGTTTCATATTTAATATTCGCCTACCTATCTATATATATGTTTTTCTCAACCCAAAATAATCGCCTAGAATACTACACTTAAGTATACTATTAGAATCCTTAAAAAATACAATAGCGCTCAATTAGGCTTTTAATCCTCCCTTGTCAAAGCTATTATCTAGATACTACTGAATGATCTGGTGGGTTATTCTTCTCTGCTCCTGGATTCACTATTGGAAATCTTGACTCAATTATAGTTGTTGAACATATATTTGTCATTCAAGTTTGATTTTTGAAGCACAACTCAGTAAACTCAATGCAACTGTTACAAAATAGCGCTACATTAGCTTCAACGGAACTGTATTGGATATAGGCTCGATGCAATTGTTACAAATAGATATTTTGTTTAACAGAGATATACTACATGGATTAATGAATAGAGATATAGTGCATGGCTACTAGATGTATAATGCATTGAAATGTTTGTAATGCATTAACTTATTTGGAATAAAGGGTTTGGTTTGGGTGAAATGGGTTGACATGCAAGTTATGCCTCTATTTTATATGTTACGTTAAACAACTTACTCACTCGGATACCTACCCTTATTTTGTCTTAATAAATATACTTTCCATGTAGTCTTCAATTCTTTGGTTTATCATTTGACCCAATTCCCAATAATGCTTATCTAACTACAACATTGCAAGGAAAAGTAAGAGAAGTTGAATAAATTTTTATTTTGAATTATGCTTCCAAATGTTAGAGCATCTATTGACGCTTAGATAGATGAGAGTAGCTTCCATATTGTAATAGTAATGCATGGAAAATAATTTAATTCCTTCAAGAAAATCATTGCAATAAATGTATAAGGGTTTCCATTTATATGGAAAGTATTATGAAGATTGCATTATGAGAATTTTAGAATATGTAAAAGTATATCCAAATAATTCAACTACCTTATTAGTCCCTTCCCGCAAGCAGCAGGGAATATAGAAATCGATTTTTTGCTCTTGCATTACTTTGGCATTGTTACCAAAACGTTTTAGCCAAATTTTTAAGAGTGGTTTTGTCCTCTGACCAATAGGCAGTTTAGAGGCCTTATTTGGCCTCTTTTCAAGGAACTCCAGTACATTGGTATGGTATAGGGTGATATGACTTACAGTGCTACAGGTGTATAGCATGTGATGTATCATATGGTGGTATGTACTTTTAAGGTAGCATGGCTCACAGGAACAACCTAGGTGGTTATATATCCTACAATTCTATGCCTTTTACGAAACATTGCAGCCTACAGCACCTTGTATATTGCTTTCCTATCACATTCTTTAAACCAATATCCATAAGAAAAATAGCCCCTTCCCAATGGAACCTTTGTCTGTGTGTTGTTTCATATACGATCTTCCACCATCGTGTGAATATTTGGCTTCAAAACAGGTAACATATCCAATTCTATGTCTTTTGAGTCGTTCCAAGAGAGCCCAGGTGCATCCATTAATGCTATGCAGATCAGATCGCAAAACACCACCCATCTGATTGATCTTCTGCATGTGTTATATTGTCGACAAATTCATTTTGTTTCTTCATTAGGTTCAACTATCCTTTGTGTGTTACTCTTATGTTCATCATCAGGGAGGTTGAGCAAAAGAGATTATCTAGTTTAAGGTCAATGATTTTCACTAGAATGAACTATGTGATAAGTACCTTGCAACGAATCTAGGGTTTTTCCTATTCATTTCCCTGTGTGTCCTCCGTTATGGTTCACATGAAGGGTGGTGAATTTTTTCCCTATCAATTGTTTCCCCATCTAACCTATTATGCCTCTACTAGATACCTCTTTATCATCATTCATATGCTATCATTCCTCCCTGGGAAGATAGACATCTCTGCAATAATTTTCCTTTAGTAATGTTGCACGTCAATTTTGTTGTTTTGTCTTCCCTACATTTATGAATGTGAATACATTCTGCATTCATTTTAAACCCTGCTACCCAATCATGCTTGGTTGTGGGCGTCGATAGAATGATACATGGGATTCCATTGTCCACTACTTGTTTGGCGATTAATGTGTGTTCTCTTCGCTGTCTCGCAGCTTGCCCCTTTCACAACCATGCAACCACATGACCTGATGCAGGAGCATTGACCCAAAGTCCTATCTTTTCTAAATGAGAAGACAATGCTATTTTCTCTGCTCCTTGTAATAGTTTCTAGAAGTCTAGGGTTAGTGATTGATTTCATTGTAATTGGTTTTGAGATAGAATTAGTTTGATTGTAATAATGGCAATTTTCCACTGATGTCCTCATATCTTGAAAAAGGTTGCTCGAGGATAGGTCTGTTATGTATTTTCTTTCTTTAGGAGTTTAGATCCTGCTTATTCAGATCTGATAGGTTTGAGAAGTCTTATTTAATCACTAAATGTAATTAATCAAAGGGTTGTTGATGAAATGAAGAACAAAGCTCTAAGACTCTGCGTTTGATTGCATATTCATTGTATTCTTTCAATAACCAGAAGTATGTGTAAATTTCCAGTGTATGTGTGAATTGAGGGATATTAACATAAATGCCTAGAAGCTGAAGTCCATGACATCTTCATTCGAATACAAGGTGTGCGAAATTGATCATTTCATTGATCAATTTATGGGATCAGAGTTTGATCAATCAGTGGATTGAATATTGGATGGTTAAGAGCTGAGAAGGAGGATCAACGGTCCAAGATAGGTTCCAGAAGGCCAAGGTACAATCTTGTTAGATCCGTGGGAGATAGATCTCCACAAATTCTAAGTGAACATTCCACATTTGGCCGTAGATCAATGGACGAGAGAAGCCGCGAAGAGATCAACGGTTAGGACGACATATCGCTTGTATATGTGAATGGGGGTTAACAAAATAAATGGACAAAAAATATACATCAAATTAACCCTAATCCAAATTAACCCCACCATTGATCTAACCTTCTTCTGATCCGATGGTCCAAAGAAGTTGCGGAAGGAACTCTTGCCGATCCGGCAGTCCAAGCAGTTGTGGAAGGAAATTGCGGAAGTCAATTGTGAGGATTTTGTAGAAGGAACACCAAAAATTGCGGAAGGAAGGTGATTGCGGAATGTCATGTGGAAAGGTGATTGTAGAAAGGAGATTGGGAGTAGACAATTGCGGAACGCAATTATAGAAGAGGATTGCGGAAGGCACATTTTTCCAACGCTCCACATTCAAGTGAGACCCGTAATTTTTAAAAGATCCAACTTACAGCCAATTTGAAGTCCTCCCTTCAATGACCGCTGCGGAAGAAAGACTTAGTTTTTTTTGCTAAGTTTGGAGGTTCTGCTAAACTTGGAACCAGATAAATCCTAGGATAGTAGATTAGATTGGTTTGGATGGTCCATTCCTGCATTAATTAGTATCAGAGCTTATTTCATAGCAAAGAGAAGGATTCCACCAAGACGAGGTCGAGCACATGGAGTTCTAGTTGGAGGTGGTCAAGGAAGATGAGTTGCAGATACAGATGCAGATACGCAAAGAGAATTGAGACAACTCCAAACTAGGATGGAAGCTATGGAGAGAAGAAACCCAGGGATTGTAGATGTTGGTGATGAAGAAGAATCCTCTGAAGAGGAACCAAAGGAGGTTGCTGAAGAAGTAAAGTTATTAAGGATGCTGGTAAAGGCTAGTAGTAGGCCTAAAGTGAAAGTCCCCATGTATGAAGGTAACCTAAATGTTGAAGATCTCATGGACTGGATCAATTCTTTAGAAAAGTATTTTGACTTTGAAGATATTGAAGATAAAAAGAAGGTGAAATATGCAACAACCATACTGAAAGGATATGCATCCATTTGGTGGGATGAACTACAAATCCATAGGGAAAGAAAAGGTAAGTCCAAAATTAAAAAATTGGGATAAAGTGTTGGGTAAAATTAAAAGTCAATTTATGCCTAAGGATTATCAGTTAACTCTCATTAGGCAGCTGCAAAATCTTATAAAAAAAGGTATGACTATTAAACAATATATAGAAGAGTTCTTTAGGCTGAGTATTAGAGATGGACATATACAAGGAGACATAGAAAGAGTGGCTAGATATCTAAATGGATTAAGATATGAAATACAAGATGTGATCATCTTATTGAATTTCATGACTATTGAAGATGCTTATCAGGAAGCCTCCATGGTAGAAGAGAAGATACTAAGAAAACATAACCAAAAGAATAGAGGAATAAGTACAGCAAGATGAAAAGGATCTTCAAACATAGGAGAAAGTTTTCAGGCTTCTAGGAATGAATCAGAGGGTTCCAACAACCAAATACCCCAAACAGGAGGATTCAGGGGAAGCAAATTTGGTGCTAGAGGAAGAACCATAAACATAGAAATGAAATGTTATGCATGTGGTGAGATTGGACACATGTCATGGAGTGCCCAAGGAACAAACCGACAGCTCAGAGGAATGCAAACATTGTTGAGGTTCGAGAGGATTCCAATGAGAGAGAAGAGATGGGAAATCCTCTTGTGGAAGGAGAGTCTCTTATGATGAAGAGAGTTTTGGTAAAAACATAAAAAGAAGTACATGAACCAACACAAAGAAAGAGTCTATTCAGGACTAAGTGCAAGTCACAAGTAAGTGTTGCAAGGTGATCATTGATAGTGGTAGTACATACAAATTGGTCTCCACTGAGATGGTAGAGAAGTTGGGATTGAAGAGGATGAAGCATCCCACTCCTTATAAAGTGTCTCGGTTGCAGAAAGGACATCAACTCTTGTGAATGAGCAGTGCAAGGTGGAGTTACAAACTGGTACTTACAAAGATGTGGTATTATGTGATGTAATGCCTATGGATGTGTTCCATAAACTCTTTGGAAGGCCATGGAAATATGACAGAAAGGTTGTTCATGATGGAAGGAGAAACACTTATTCTCTGGAAAAGGATGCAAGGGAACATGTGCTGCTACCTTTGTAGGATGAAGCAGTTCAAGAAGATACAGGGTCTAGCATTTTGGTGATGACTGGGAAAGAACTACTACAAGAAGTCAAGAAGGAAGAGGAGCTACATTTTTCCCTTATTGGAAAACCAAAGGTAGTTTTAACTTCAACAACTTTAGATGCTTTTCCTACTGATTTTAGGATCTTGCTTGATTATTTTGTTGATATTATCGTGGATGAGCTACCTAATGCTTTACCTCCTATGAGAAGTAATATTCATCATATTGACTTAATACCTAGTGTAAGATTACCCAATAAGGCATCCTATAGACTGGATTCTCAAGAGAATGAAGAGATTAAACAATAGGTACAGGAGTTACTTGATAAAGGTTTGGTGAATGGAATTTTGATTCCTTGTGCAGAGCCCACAGTGTTTATCCCAAAGAAAGATGTTGCATGGCACATGTGTATTGATTGCCAAGCAATCAATAAGATCACTATCAGGTACATATTTCCCTTACCCCGCATTGATGATTTGATGGATTGTTTGAGTGGGTCCAAGTATTTTTCAAAGATAGACTTGAAGAGTGGTTACCATCAAAAAATAATTAGAGAAGGGGATGAATAGAAAACTACAATCAAAACTAATAATGGATTGTATGAGTGGTTAGTAATGCCCTTTGGACTTACTAATGCACCTAGTACTTTTATGAGATTAATGAATGAGGTATTGAAGGATTACATTGGAAAGTTTGCGATAGTGTACCTAGATGATATTTTGATCTTCAGTCAGAGTAAGGAAGATGATCTAAGACATCTCAAATTGGTGTTGGATACCCTAAACCACTTATACTATGAAACGAGAACTCGACACAGTTCTCGTTTTTCTCTCTCCTAATTTTAGTAGGTATTTTTAGCTCCGTTTCAAAAAGGGGTGATGCCAGTATCACACATTTTCATTTCGAGGCATTTTTTGGGACCTTTGAATTATCTTTATCGTAAAAAAAAATTAGTTTCTATTTTCAGGTGCGTTTTTAGAAATTTAGCAAAATAGCATACATTTTTAAGCAATTTATAATGAAAAACATATACATTTTGCAATTTTTTCTATAAAATAAGACATTTTTATGGACAAAATAAGACACTTTTATTGACAAAATTGTAAAAAATTCCAGAAAATATAGACATTTAAAACCATTTTCAATCAATTTTCAGATATGTTTTGTATAAAAATGATACTATTTCATATTATTTTCCGAAAAGTGTTGATTCACATAAATTCAAGAAAAACTAAACAAATTATTTGTAAAAAACATATTTGAAACATTATATATAGAAATTTTATTTCTAAAATTAAGTGTGAAAGTCAAAACATTACTAATATATCTTATCAAAATATTGTCAAACTTAACATTTTCTTCAAAACATGAAACTGATCAACACTTTAAGTTATTAGGCACTTTTAGTATCTTGTAATATTTATTGGAATGAGCATACGTGACACATACATCTATCTTCACATATTTTTGTATTACTTTGTGGTTTAGAGTCTTTTTTTATTTCATCCATTAATAGAATTTGGGTTTTTTTATATTACTATGTTCTTTGCAATATCGTTTTTTGTATATTTCCCTTTTATATTTCTTCCTTCATTCTATGAAGAAACTAGATCAAACATCTCTTCCCTATACCATTGATTTTTATGAACATGATACATTATAAACAGGGAAAATATATTTAATCAATTGGAACACAGATGTCTAAGTGTTAAGACTCCATAGGAGGCCAAATATTTGTATTTTATCAATATTAAAAAGAAAAATATACGATTATAACAAGTGACTATAATCACAATCACTTTAGAGAAAACAAATAATTGGTAGAAAGACAAAAAGCCTAGTTCGTGGCTTAAAAATTTAGACATGGAATATATCTATGTAGAAAGGTTGAATGTTAAATTTTCAGAATTTACTTCAATCTGATCTAGGATCTTAACTGAGAGAACAACATGTACAGCATATCAATCATGGAGACAATAATGCAAGCACACAAGAGACACAAAGATTTACTTGGGGAAAACCATAAAGGTGAAAAACCCCAATAACTTCCTCAGAGATAGATAGAGCAATGATACAACCAACCAAGAGAGATAGCCATAACCTAGCAGCAGATCCTCCTCCTCCATAAGTGCGCCTCTCCTCCTTGAGAGCATGTGTGAGAAGTGAGTGAGTAAATAGAGTGCCTCCCGCACTCTATTTATACTTGACTTGACTTGCCTTTTTTACCTAACTCATGTAGGCTCGAACTTAACCACATAATATAATGCTGACTGGGCCAACCCCCAATAGGGTGGTCTAATAACCCTTTGACCCACATGGCCGACCCCCAATAGGGTGGTCTAATAACCCTTCGACCCACATGACTTATACAGGGCCGACCCCAACAAAGTAGTCTAATAACCCATCAAGTATAAGTTACGACACTTACAATATAAATAACGACACTTCCGTATAGAGGAATAATAACATCTCTATAGGAATACAATATACATATATGTGAAATACATTCCGAAGTTACATATACATCAACACTCCCTCTTAACTAGGAAGGTATTTCTCAGCACAGTTCTTGTAGCACAAGTCATCTTCTTTGGATCATCGTCACTGGATAATCATCATCGAGTCATCATCATCGTCACTGCTGCTGCTATCTCAATCAATCTCTGAATCTACTTGTCATAGGAAGTTCTACAGAGCCAGTCCTTTTTCATACTGGATGTAGGCCCACCACCTGCAGGTCTTCGTCATCACTGGCCATACTGTGGAATCCTCAGGACTTATTACGTGCGTCACAAAACCTCGAAAGAGCATCCCAGGCTATTACGAGCACACATCTCTACCTATAGGATCTCCCAGGGCAATGAATTACATGTGGTCATGGAAAAACCTCGCAAGAGCATCCCAGGACTGATTACGGGCACACAGCCCAACCTATCGGATCTCCCAGGGAAACGAATTACATGCCATAGGACAAAACCTCGAAAGAGCATCTGCGAGATATCCCAGGGAACCGAATTACATGCCATAGGAAAAACCTCGAAAGACTATCTGCATATCTCCCAGGGCACCGAATTACATGTCCTCCCAGAGCAAAACCTCGAAAGAGCATTTGCCAGATGTCCCAGGGCACCGAATTACATGCCATAGGCAAAACCTCGAAAGACCATCTGCAAATCTCCCAGGGCACCGGATTACATGCTCATCTGCACAACCTGATCCACGGCCACAGAGTATCAACCTGATACTCACCATACATCATCCTGATGTATCCATGATCATCCTGATCATCATCACTGCAACGTCCTGCTGCATGTCATCTGGAGCAACATCCTGAAGCTCGTCATCTATGATCATCTTGATCATCACTGCAACATCCTGCTGCATGTCATCTGGAGCAACATCCTGAAGCTCGTCATCTATGATCATCCTGATCATCAATGCATCTACCTGATGCATACCAAGTATCTACCTGATACATATCATCATACATGATCCTCCTGATCATCAATGCATCTACCTGATGCATACCAAGTATCTACCTGATACATATCATCATACATGATCCTCCTGATCATCAATGCATCTACCTGATGCATACCAAGTATCTACCTGATACATATCATCATACATGATCCTCCTGATCATCAATGTATCCACCTGATACAAATACATGATACATATCACCATACATGATCCACCTGATCATACAATGTATCCACCTGATACATATACAGATACATGGTCCAAGCATCCAACATGATGCATACATACATACATAAAATGATCCAACTGATCATATCCAGCATCCACATGATGCGTACATACATACATAAAATGATCCAACTGATCATATCCAGCATCCACATGATGCGTACATACATACATAAAATGATCCAACTGATCATATCCAAGCAGAAACCAGAACATCATCCTGATGCTCATCATCCAGCGCTTACATCCACAGCCATGTGAAGGATCCTCCTTCCTCATGCTTGGAATGGCTTCAGCAAATGTTTCCATCACTTCTTCCTCGAAGTGTCCTCGATCTGAAGAACGCCAAGCCTCTCTCTGAAGTACTCGAACTTCACTTTGGCTAGTGGATTCGTCAGCACATCTGCAATCTGCTCGTCCGTCGCAACGTACAGGAGCTTCATAGCTCCTCTCTGCACCATATCCCTGATATAGTGATATTTGATCTCTATGTGTTTCGACCTGTCATGAAACACTGGGTTCTCGGACAGCTTCACACAATTCTGGTTATCACAGAAGATACCAGTAGCTTCCAGCGGGAGATCAAATAACTCAGACAGTAGCTTCCGTAGCCATACTGCCTCACAACTAGCTGAACAGGCTGCAACATACTCTGCCTCAGCTGTACTCAGTGCTACACAGGACTGCTTCCTGCTAAACCAAGAGATCACACCTGATCCCATACTGAAGCAACACCCAGATGTGCTCTTCCTGTCTGCAGCACTGCCAGCCCAATCTGAATCAACATAGCCCTGTAGGTTAAACTTTTTATTTGCTTCATACTTGAGCCCATAATCCACTGTACCCTTCAGGTACCTCAGAACATGCTTTACAGCAACCAGGTGAACACTCCTCGGATCCGTCAGGAACTGGCTCAATGTGTTCACAGCAAAGCAAATCTCTGGTCTCGTGTTCGTCAGGTACATCAAGGACCCAATCATCTGATGGTACATGGAGACATCAACCGGCTCAGATGAAGCATCACATAGAAGCTTTAGATTCAATGTCATAGGTGTGGCCATGGCCTTGGAATTCATCATCCCGAACCTCTTCAAGATCTTTTACTGCATACTTCCCTTGTCCAAAGAAGATTCCATCTACACTCTGCCACACCTCCATTCCAAAAACAAATAGTGCATCATCGCCAAGTTCTTCATCTCGAACTCAGTAGTAAGCTTCCGTTGCGTGTCAGCAATCAATCTATCTTCACCTGATACAAACAGGTTCTCTGCATACAAAACTAGTATCACTGGATTGCCTTCCTCAACCTTGTAGAAAAGATTGGAATCCGCTTTATTCTTGGTAAAGCCCAAACTGAGTAGAAAGCTGTCTATCCTACCATACCAAGTTCTGCACACATATATGACTACACCATGCTGTCTTGAAATCCATCTGGTGCATCTTCTATTTCATCACTTTTGTATTTCTCAATGCTGCCATCTGCAACATGCTTGATCTGATAGTTCTATTTGGAAGTCACAACAGACTTCCCTTTAGCTCTTGGGATCGCATCCCAAACATCATTCTTCATGATCGACGGATCATGGCATTCCATTTCTTCATCCCAGATCCTGGGAACTTTAATATCTTCAATAGATATCTTTGTTGCTGGAACAAATGTTGTAGTCCTTTTGTAGGTGAAGATATACGGTCTTTCCTACAAAAACAGGTTAAATTGCATGATTAGAAACATCTCATAATTTTCAGAACAAATTCTTACACATAAATAAATATATCATACAGTCATGCAATTATCTTAGCCAATGCTTCAATACAACATTTATCCATATTTCGTAACTTTCTAGATGCCTTCCAATCTCTACCAGAACATTGTTAAGAGTGTGCACAACTCCCAACATGTCAGCAAAGAGGTTTCATTCTAGATAAGTAGCAATGGAATGTTGTACAGTGCCATAGGCCACTTACCCATTTATATTAGTAGTATACTGTTCATCAATGCAACTATTCTAATATGCACAATACATATCCTAAGTCTAGGAACATGAGCATATACATCATTTGAACAATTTTATTTAAACAAACAAATATGCATGAAATGATAATTAAAATACTTATCTTTGTTTGTTCGTTGGGTGGACTCCCTCTGAGTCTTTGCTTCTTTGCGGGAGATACTGGAGTCATAATATGAAGTAGCTTCTTCTACACCTTTCTGTTGTGGAATGTAGGAAGATGTTCAACTCCCTCTGAATATCTGCATCCTTGCAGAAGCTACTGAAGTGTACTCCTTTGCTTTCTTTGCAGGAACAACTGGAGTGTGCTCCCTCTTGATCTTTGCTTCCTGGATTACCTGTCCTTGAACTTAAATTCATCCTTGGTCCCTATGCATGCTTATTAGTATCATGATTGTGTTATCCTTGTGATCTCATATAAAATCATACATTCATTAGAATACTATTAAAAAAAACAATAATCTCAAGCATGTATAGTCATGATCATTTCAAACAGAAATAATAAGCATTAGCATTCAAGGTTTATGTAGGAATCTTATGGTTAGTCAAATCATAAGAAGCATAACATGTCTAAACCTATAATTACTCAAACCTATGACTCTTCGGGTTAGTTGAATCATCAAATAAGATAAGAGATATAATATGCATAAAACCTGTGATTACCTTCATGATTCTTCTGGTTAGTCATATCATCAATTATGGTAAGACACATAATATACATATACCCATGATTATTCAAACTTAAGATTTCATGAATAATCATTATCAACAACAGTATAAGATCCTAACACAAATTAGGATTCTAGCTTGATATAGGAAAAACATACCTAGATTAGCATGCTAGCTAGTTATGTCAAACATACCCGTATAATGTCTTTTGGTTCTCTTCAGTGACTTGTGCTAGTAACCTGCATGTCTCATAAGTTAACCATTATAAAACCAAGTTATACATACCTCGTGAATGGATATTCTATGAGATACATGACAATGGATGAATATTTGTCCTCATGTTATCATGATCATATGTTCTTGAACCAGAACATGATTTGTCTTTCTTGGTGTACCTTTCATGTTAGTAGACAACATAAACCTCATACAACACCATAATGCATTAGTACAATCATAAGTGTCAACACCCTAATCAATGAATATTTTCTAACGTGCATTCATAATTTTATTAAGGTGATACGACAAATCTAAGAACAAGATTGTACTAACCGTAATAACATGAAGACAAACATACCATAAACTTAATCATGAACAAATATCGAAACATACCTCGATGAGTCATACCTGTCGAGATCGCTTGTAATCTTCTTATGTAAGGCCTTAGCCTCATCTCCCTCTGAAACAAGAACTTCTTCACTTATGCAGGTGACCAATCCATCTTCTTCTAGGATTAACCTAATCCACTTGATTTGCAAGAACTGGACCTGGAGCTGGATATGGGTTTGTAAGAGAAACCCCAAAAATTCAACCTTTGAATTTCAAACTTCCGAAAGGATAGGAATATGCGCCTTGATGAACTGATCAAACTGGTATATTCAGAATTTGAAGACTGCAAAGTTTCACTCCTCAATTTTGCCTTTGAAACTTCCAGATTCACTGGACGTGACCCTGAACTGGGGTTTGATGAAGCCCACTCTTCTGCCCAATCAAAATGTTTGATCCAAATATCTAAGCTTCTATTTTTCTGAGGAGCTTCTAGCCGTCGTCACAGAATTCAAAAATTCCCATTTTTACAGAAGCCCTAATTTTCCACTTTTCTGATCAAAGTCCCAAACTAGGGTCTGATCAAGCCCGGCCTTCTGCCCAACCAAAAATTCTGATTTTGGTCTCTAAATTTTTATTTTGATAAGTAGCATCCAGCCGTGGTCTCCGATTACAAAAATTCCAACTTTCTACGAAGCCCTAAATTCCGGAAGCCATGAATGAAGGTACTCAAAAATAATTCTGTTTTGACAGAAATATGTACCTGATTGTTTCTGGTGTAACTCTGAACTTTTTTTATCCACATGGTCTAAAAAAGTTTCTTGAGATAGCCTGACCTGTTATCTTTCCATCCTGACAGGTCTGACCTCAATTGGATTCTCTGAGAGAGAGTTATGCCAAATGTCGCAACGTGACCTGTTTTGGGATAAAACAGGAGAGCGAACTTGTACAGCGTGCCACGTGTCACTGTTTTAACTTCGGCCTCTGAAAACGTTTCCTGAGATAGCTCGGCCTGTTACCTTTCTATCCTGACAGGTCTGACCTCAATTGGACTCTCTGAGAGATAGTTATGCCAAATGTCGCAACATGACCTGTTTATGGGATAATACAGGAGAGCGAACTTGTACGGCGTGCCACGTGCCACTGTTTGACCTTCGGCCTCTGAAAAAGTTTTCTGAGATATCTCGGCCTGTGTACTACCTGTCACTTTTCACGAAATTTCATTTGGAGCTTCCTAGCCCAAGTTATGACCTTTTTCCCAAGGTCACCTGATTTTGACTCAGATCTGGAAGAGGCAGAAACCCTATATTGTACAGATCATAAATCACAAAGTACAACGAATTAGAGGTTTTCCTTTGGACACAAGGTACCTGGAGATTTAATCTTCTTCCTGTAACAATTTCAGATCCGAAAACTTCGCCAAAACGGATTTATAGCGAAAGTGCTACGATGACTGGTTTTTGTTATATCAAGCCCTAGCATCGTAAGTGCAACAAGTGTCATACATGCCATATCATGCCTTCTTTCAGGCTAGCTCTGATACCATGTTAAATTTTCAGAATTTACTTCAATCTGATCTAGGATCTTAACTGAGAGAACAACATGTACAGCATATCAATCATGGAGACAATAATGCAAGCACACAAGAGACACAAAGATTTACTTGGGGAAAACCATAAAGGTGAAAAACCCCAATAACTTCCTCAGAGATAGATAGAGCAATGATACAACCAACCAAGAGAGATAGCCATAACCTAGCAGCAGATCCTCCTCCTCCATAAGTGCGCCTCTCCTCCTTGAGAGCATGTGTGAGAAGTGAGTGAGTAAATAGAGTGCCTCCCGCACTCTATTTATACTTGACTTGACTTGCCTTTTTTACCTAACTCATGTAGGCTCGAACTTAACCACATAATATAATGCTGACTGGGCCAACCCCCAATAGGGTGGTCTAATAACCCTTTGACCCACATGGCCGACCCCCAATAGGGTGGTCTAATAACCCTTCGACCCACATGACTTATACAGGGCCGACCCCAACAAGGTAGTCTAATAACCCATCAAGTATAAGTTACGACACTTACAATATAAATAACGACACTTCCGTATAGAGGAATAATAACATCTCTATAGGAATACAATATACGTATATGTGAAATACATTCCGAAGTTACATATACATCAACATTGAACACCACAAACTTCACAAGGAGGGTTATCTTAATTGGCAATATAAAATACGCCTTTGCACCATTCTTAAAAATATATCTAGAAAGATAGAACACTTCAAACTTCACAATGAGGGTTATCTTAATTGCCACTATATGCTTGTCCACCACTCTTATCAATTGTTTCTTCAAATATAACTTTATTAACTTTATTTTAAGATATATAACAAAATTCTTAAGCTATTGAAAACCTATGTACAAGATTGTGGAAATGAGGTATATATGTCTGTGAAAATATCATAATATTGAACCAAAGAGATACATGTGTACAATAAATATTATTTTTACATCCTTCTCTTGTACATTTTCTTGAAGAGAGAGAGTTCTTTTAAACCCAATTTACCATTTCATATATATTGATATTGAAGCACATCCCTTACGTAAAGGAATTTGCATATCTCGTGCAAATTTAATATTCTCATTAGCATAGATTTTGTAACATGGGGTGATAACTAGTATACTAATTGAATCTTCATATCTACAGACCATGTAAGCCTGTAGAACACCACTAGTATACTTCTTCTCTTTTATAGAAAGAGAGAACAAATAAAATTAAGCTTGAACAAACTAAAAGGGAAAGAATGCTAGACGAGTAAGTGATGGATGTGAATCTTCAAGAAAATATTAGATTCCTACTCCATGGAGCACGCCTCACCGGTGCACCGTCATATTTAAGTTTAGGATGAAAGAAAAATTAAAATTCATTATATCAATTTATATGCATTTATCATCATCCCATCACCTCATATTCTAAATATTTTAAAGGAAACAAAATGCAATTTACCAAGGGTTGATCTTGTTGATTTAAGCATACTCTTGAGCATAAACTAGGGATAAGGATATCTTTATAATTTAGTTGTGAGAACCCAAATTACAGTTGAAACATCAACTGATGAAGTTATACCCTCAACTTTTATGAAATATCTTAATATAATAATTCAAAATTCATCAATCATCTAAAAAGCAACATAGCATAATAGAAACCCAAAATAGCAATGCATGTGTAGCACATTCATGTAAAATTTAACATTCCCTTTATATTAACCGTTTTATGACATTACATGAGAGAGAAAAATAAATACATTAATTCATATCCCATGTTCATGTAAAATGCAATATTACAATCTATGAAAACTAGATTTTTTCCCTACAAACAAAACAACATTAGACAAACAAAAAAAAACTGATTTTTTTTCTTCACTTCTCATACTAAAGATTTTGGGAAATGAATGATACCAATAGGTATATGGTTGTTCTTTCCTAAACTCTCCGTGATTAGGGAATAAATGAAAAAAGAAAAACAAAAGTCTCCTAAACTCTATCTAAATTTGCGCTTAAAGCATAGGCATTCATCATGAAAAATATATACATGTTATGCTATTGGGTTGAATATGGGAGAAAATATTTCATATACCTATTAATATACTGATGATAATGATTTTATCACTAACACATTGACAAAAATAATTCTCTGTTGTGAACGATAAAAAAAGAAGCTATCATATTACACTATCAAATAAACAAAACAATACTAGGCATCAGTTCAAATTCCATGAATGATTACATTTCATATATCTTAGTAAGTCATTGCGCCACTGTAATATTTAATGATCCTACTAAGTTATATGGTAATTATATCAAAACTTTATGGACACTCATGTCCGAAGACCTGACTACAACCGGGCTTGGTACATGAAGTTTGCATCAAACCTTCCAAAACGAATACCTACAAGTTCTGCTTCGGGAAGTTGAAGATGATTTGGTATTATTACATGCTGCTTATCACTAACATTCAACTCTTCTGAAATTTTCTACAGTCTGGAAGGTGTGTCTTGCAAAGTTGATTTTGCAACTGGAGAAGATGACCTGCTAGGCGCGGCAGAGCAGAGCAGAGCCCTTGGGCGCCCAAAGGGCCACCCTCACGGGCTTGCTCGATGCAGGGCATCGAGCAAGCCCGTGAGGGCGGCCCTTTGGGCGCCCAAGGGCTCTGCTCTGCCACTCACTTGGGCGAGCAGAGCCCTTGGGTGCCCAAAGGGCCGCCCTCACGGGCTTGCTCGATGCCGGGCATCGAGCAAGCCCGTGAGGGCGGCCCTTTGGGCGCCCAAGGGCTCTGCTCTGCCGCTCACTTGGGCGAGCAGAGCCCTTGGGCGCCCAAAGGGCCTCCCTCACGGGCTTGCTCGATGCCGGGCATCGAGCAAGCCCGTGAGGGCGGCCCTTTGGGCGCCCAAGGGCTCTGCTCGCCATGCTTTTCAAATCTGTAGGGATTTCAATCTTTCAACCATGCTTTTCATTATGTCTCGAAAATCCAATTATGACACAGTAAGCAAAGCTTACAGGAGTATAGAGACGTGTGGGTTTTTCTAGAAGCTTTTTCTTTGATTCATACATCTTTCACCATAAGCCTCTGACTGAAATTTGAATTGAAAAAATTTTGTGCCCTATTTTTGTAGCATACAACTATGTGCTTAGATTTGTAGTGCTGTAAAGCATTTTCGATTTGTGTAATGCTGAGTGTTGAATGTTACCAGCCAAGCAATATCATTTCAAATGAATTCCATTGTCCTTACTTTGGATGTGTATGCTTCATAAATTTGTTTACGATATAATTTAATTGTTCCCACTTGGAATGTTGGACCTATATATTCTTCTCATGCTATCCATATTCACAAGCTCAAGGATTCTGTTCGCCCAAGCCATGCTTTTCAAATCTGGATATCAATCTTTCAACCATGCTTTTCATTATGTCTCGAAAATCCAATTATGACACAGTGACCAAAGCTTACAGGAGTATAGAGACGCGTGGGTTTTTCTAGAAGCTTTTTCTTTGATTCATACATCTTTCACCATAAGCCTCTGACTGAAATTTGAATTGCAAAAATTTTGTGCCCTATTTTTGTAGCATACAACTATGTGCTTAGATTTGTAGTGCTGTAAAGCATTTTCGATTTGTGTAATGCTGAGTGTTGAATGTTACCAGCCAAGCAATATCATTTCAAATGAATTCCATTGTCCTTACTATGGATGTGTATGCTTCATAAATTTGTTTTCGATATGATTTAATTGTTCCCACTTGGAATGTTGGACCTATATATTCTTCTCATGCTATCCATATTCACAAGCCCAAGGGCTCTGCTCGCTCAAGCCATGCTTTTCAAATCTGTAGGGATTTCAATCTTTCAACCATGCTTTTCATTATGTCTCGAAAATCCAATTATGACACAGTAACCAAAGCTTACAGGAGTATAGAGACGCGTGGGTTTTTCTTAGAAGCTTTTTGTTTGATTCATACATCTTTCACCATAAGCCTCTGACTGAAATTTGAATTGCAAAAATTTTGTGCCCTATTTTTGTAGCATACAACTATGTGCTTAGATTTGTAGTGTTGTAAAGCATTTTCGATTTGTGTAATGCTGAGTGTTGAATGTTACCAGCCAAGCAATATCATTTCAAATGAATTCCATTGTCCTTACTATGGATGTGTATGCTTCATAAATTTGCCGCGAGCAGAGCCCTTGGGCGCCCAAAGGGCCGCCCTCACGGGCTTGCTCGATGCCTGGCATCGAGCAAGCCCGTGAGGGCGGCCCTTTGGGCGCCCAAGGGCTCTGCTCTCCCGCTCACTTGGGCGAGCAGAGCCCTTGGGCGCCCAAAGGGCCGCCCAAAGAGCATCGAGCGGCAAGTGATTCTCTGCTCTGCCGCTCACTCATTCGCTCATCTGGGCGCCCAAGGGCCGCCCTCACGGGCTTGCTTGATGCTCGGCATCGAGCAAGCCCGTGAGGGCGGCCCTTGGGCGCCCAGATGAGATAAGCGAATGAGTGAGCAGTTAAGTTGTTAAAATCTCAACACAGTTAGGGAACACCATACCAAACCAATGGACAATCAATTTGATTTTGATAACCGTGAGCAGGCTTTCGACACAGTCATAGATGAGATCTATCTTGAGCTTATTGTTTATAGATACACCTGTAATTGAGAAATGGGATCAGACTTTTATCATCGGGGCTCGGGGCTTCTTATTGTTGAACTCTGTTACCAGTCATTTGAACTCTGAGTCTACTCAATTCTATGCAAAGGGACAATACCGATTATTTTTTTCAACACAGACAATACAGATTATTTTTTTCAACACAGACAATACAGATTATTTTTTTCAACACAAACAATACCGATTATGCATTTTATATCACCGCAGGTCTCCAAACGGATTGCTTGATAAAAGTCTTGTCCTGAAAGGAATACATGTATTGTCTTGAAATGATAATCCCCATGTGCATTTATAGAGAATTAACTTCAAAAAAGTAATTTTATTTGAAAAGTAAATATGGATTTTATAATCTTTAAGTTTTGTCTTATTGTAAATTTAAGAAAATGCATTTTATATCACCAAAGGTCTCCAAACGGTTTGCTTGATAAAAGTCTTGTCCTGAAAGGAATACATATATTGTCTTGAAATGATAATCCCATGTGCATTTATAGAGAATTAACTTCAAAAAATGTAATTTTATTTGAAAAGTAAATATGGATTTTATAATCTTTAAGTTTTGTCTTATTGTAAATTTAAGAAAATGCAATTTTTAATGGGTGAACATTTTAAAAATAAAGTCTATTTAATGTGTATTTTTTAATTTATAAGTAAGCTACTATTTTATTTTATTTTATTAGATTTTTTCTTTACATATATTTTTTGTATCGAATCATATTCATATTTGTATTTGTACTAGAATTATGATACTATTTTGTATTCGTACTCGACTTATAATACTATGATTGATTACTAATTATGATACTATTCTTTATTTGTACGAATTATAATATAACTATTAATCATAGTATTATAATATAATGATTGATTACTTATTATAATGTTATGCACATGACCATTTTGATCCTTCTTATTTTTACGAAATCCGAAATATCCAATTGAACAGTTACAACAAATACATGAAATATCCAAATGAGAGAAGCCGGGTTTGAAGAAATCTAAACACATGACCATTTTTATCTAGCATGTGTTTTTCTTTTTAAGAAATCCGCATTCTCGATAGATCACCCATATTTTGAGAATAAAAACACTCTTTGATGGAAATTTACAAATTATCTGTCGGATTCCATCTCGCTAGAAAAAGCTGATAAAGCTAAATAGTTTAAATCTTTGCGGCTAAGCGCCAAGGAAACAAGGCTAAGCGCCCGAGGCACCTCCAGGAAACGGAAACAAATTGGCATTTTAGCAAAACAAAATCCAAATGCAAGAGTCGAGTTGGTAAAACTAAATGCACAAGTAACATAATTCAATGGGAGACTCGAAGTTCAAATTCCGGTAACAGAGTTCAACAATAAGCAGCCCCGATGACAGAAGTCTGATCCCATCGATTACAGGTGTATCTATGTATTTAAAGATACACCTATATCCCAGAGTTCAACAATAAGTAGCCCCGGTAATAGAGATCCATGTCGGGCATCGCGCAACCCCGTGAGGGCGGCCCTTGGGCGCCTAGATGAGCGAATGAGTCTAGCCAGAGGAGCACGGAGGAGGGGGAGGAGGGAGGTGCAGCAGGAGGAGGGGGCATTTCCACTTCATTTCTAAGAAGTTTGGCACGATTACAAATTTAAAAAGCATTGTAATACTGTAAACAAAATGTTGGAATTAATATATGCTTCATTTCTAAGAAGTTTGACACGATTACAAATTTAAAAAGCATTTTAATATTGTAATGATCTAGCATCGCACATCCCGTGAGGGCAGCCCTTGGGTGCCCAAGTGAGGGAATGAGTGTAAAACATAAGTTGGGCACAAAAAGCAAATCCTAACTTTAAATTTACATACATATATAATATGTAAAACATAAGTTGGGGACAAAAAAAATGTTGGAATTAATATATGTTTCATTTTTAAACTTGTAATGTTGGAAACAATAATTTTGATTAACTATAAAATTTAGTATTTTAAGTATTTTTAATTGATAATTTTCTTGTCATTTCAAATCTTATATTTAAAATTTATAAAAATATAAAATGAGTTTTAACTTCTAAATCAGTTTTAAACTCGAAATAAGTTTTTGAATATTTATATGAATTATTTGTTCTTGTATGGTCTAATATATTATTTAATTATGAATCGCATCATAATTTCTTTGTTTTTTTTTGTTAGAGTGGTGAAATTATTTATGATTTTTTGTTTTGTTTTGTTTAATATGCAACTTTAAAAAAAGTTGTAATTTATCTCTTGAAGAATTTTTTTTTTTCAATTTAGGGGTTGATTTAAAAAAATTTGTAAACAAGAGTATGGGATGTTTGGGCCATGGCTCCATTTTTTGCCAAAAAAAAAATTCGTGTATACTGGCATCAACACTTTTCTATTTGGGGGGTGTTTTTAGTGTTTTTTTTGCAAAAATCATCGTTTTTATGTCTAGAGTTCTCGTTCATAGTATAAAGTTCTCGTTTCATAGTATAAGTGGTTCCTACAGAAGGAGAAACTACTAGTAAATTTGAAAAAATGTAGTTTCATGAAGAAAGTGTTGATTTATTTGGGCTTTGTAGTCTCAGAAGAAGGGTTGAAGATGGATCCAGGAAATATACAAGTAATTCTCAGTTGGCCAATCCTGAAGAGTACTTTTGAGGCCAGAAGTTTTCATGGTCTTGCAAGTTTTTTATAGAAAATTTGTCAGGAATTTTAGTCAAATTTGTGCACCCATAATAGACACCTTCAGGGAAAGTAGACAACATTTCAAGTGGATAGAAGCAGCTGATAGAAATTTCAATATTTTGAAAAAGAATATCATTGAGAAGCCTATTTTGGCTTTACCAAGTTTTGACAAAGTTTTTCAAGTGGAGACAGATGCTAGTGGGACAGTAGTAGGAGTTGTTCCAAGTCAAGAACAAAGACTAGTAGCATATTTCAGTGAGAAGTTAAATGAAGCAAAACAAAAGTATTCCTCATATGACAAAGAATTGTATGCTATTGTGAAATCTCTTAAGAAGTGGAGGCATTACTTGATGCCAAAAGAATTTATATTATATTCAGATAATCATGCTTTGCAATTCATAAATAGTCAACCTAAATTGAATAAAAAACATGTTAAATGGGTGGAATTTTTGTAGAACTTTAATTTTCTGATCAAGCATATAATTGGAAAATCTAATAAAGTGATTGATGCCTTAAGCAGAGTAAATTTAATTTTACAGGGAATTAGTGTCAGCACTTTGGGATTTGAAAATTTGATTAATATGTATAAGGAGTATGTGGATTTCAAGGATATATATGCATCCTGTGAGAATAAGTTTCCTACAATATAATCCAATGGTTGGACTACATGATACAAGAAGGATTGTTGTTTAAAAACAATAAGTTGTCCATTCTTAAATGTTATATGAGGGAAAACTTGATAAAGGAGAAGCAGAGTGGAGGTTAGTCAGGTCACTTTGGACAAGACAAAACATTTGCTCAGGTGATTACTTTTTATTTTTGGTCAGGAAGGAAGCAGGAGGTAAAGAATTTTGTTGATACATGCAGGATTTGTCAGCATGCCCAAGGGAGGAGACAAAACACTGGACAATATCAACCCCTACCTATTTCAACTAGGCCTTGGGATTCCATCAGTATGGATTTTGTTTTGGGATTGCCTATAAATCAGAGGGGGAATGATTCTATTTATGTAGTAGTGGATAGGTTTTCAAAAATGGCTCATTTCAATGCTTGTAAAAAGACCAATGATGCAACAAATATTGATAATTTGTTCTTCTCAGAAGTTGTTAAATTGCACGGTCTTCCTTTGAGAATTGTATCAGATAGATACACTAAATTTTTCGGTCATTTTTGGAGAAATTTATGGAAGAAATTGGGAACCAATCTTAGTTTTAGCTCTACTTATCATCCTCAGACAGATGGTCTGAATGAAGTGGTAAATAGAATCTTGTGGGATATATTGAGAATTCTTGTTTATGGGCATCCAAAGCAGTGGGATTTAGCTCTTGCTCAAGCTGAGTTTGCTTATAATGATTCACCTAACAGGAGTATAGGTATGAGCCCATTTCATATTGTGTATGGGATGCATCCAAGAGGGGTGTATGGACTCAGAAATTTGGGAGATTTAGGAATGAGGAGTGCAAATGGTGAATAATTTGCATATAGTATGCAGGAGCTACAGGAAAATGTCAAAAAGAAATTGCAGGAAAGTGTTAAAAAGTACAAACAGAAAGCAGATTTGAAGAGAAGGGAAGTTAATCTTCATGTTGGATATTTAGTGATGGCATATATTAGGAAGGAGGGGTTTCCTAAGGGAACCTACAATAAATTTAAACTCAAGAAAATTGGGCCTTGTAATATTTTGAGGAAGTTTTCTCCAAATGCATATGAAATAGAACTTCCTTCTAACCTTGGAATTTCCCAAATTTTGAATGTTTCAAATCTGTATCCTTTTAAATATTTAGGTGTCCAGACAAAAGAAATGATTTCAGGTAAGGATGGTCAAATGGTATATTGGAAAGAACAGTTACCTCAGAAGGAGCAACCACATATTGAGGCTATACTTGACAAGATGATTTCAAAGAAAACCAAAAACAAGGATTATTTTCAGTATTTAGTCAAGTGGAAAGGTCAGCCATCAAATATGCATTGTGGATGACAGAAATGGAGGTATCCAAGTTTAATGTGGACCTTGAAGACCTATTGAAGAGTTCTTTTTCTCCCTTGAAGTATGATGCAGGAGCATCAACCCAAAGTCCTATCTTTTCTACTTCCTTGTAATAGTTTCTAGAAGTCTAGGGTTAGTGATTGATTTAATTGTAATTGGTTTTGAGATAGAATTAGTTTGATTGTAATAATGGCAATTTTCCACTGATTTTCTTGTATCTTGCAAGAGGTTGCTCGAGGATAGGTCTGTTTTGTATTTTATTTCTTTAGGAGTTTAGATCATGCTTATTCGGATCTGACAGGTTTGAGAAGTCATATTTAATCACTGAATGTAATTGATCAAAGGGTTTTTTATGGAATGAAGAACAAAGCTTTGAGAATATGTGTTTGATTGCATATTCATTTTCTTCTTTCAATAACTAGAAGTATGTGTAAATTCCCTGTGTATGTGTGAATTGAGGGATATTAACAGAAATTCCCAGAAGCCGAAGGCCATGAAATCTTCATTCAAATACAAGGTGTGTGAAATTGATCATTTCATTGATCAATTTACGAGATCACCATTTGATCAATCCATGGAGTGAATATTGGATGGTGAATATGGAACGAGGAGGAGGATCAACGGTCCAAGATAGGTTCTGGAAGGCCAAGGTACATGCTTGTTAGAGTTGTGGGAGATAGATCTCCGTAATTTCTAAGTGAACTTTCTACATTTGGCCACAGATCAATGGACAAGAGACATTGCGAAGAGATCAATGGTTCATACAACATCTTGCTCATATATATCAATGGGGGTTAAAAAAATAAACGAATGGGAAATTTCAATCAAATTCACCCTAAGCCAAATTAACCCCACCATTGATCTGACTTGCTTTTGATTTGACGGTCCAAAGAAGTTGTGGAAGGAACTCTTGTCGATCCGACAGTCCAAGCAATTGCAAAAGGAAATTATGGAATCCAATTACAGAAGTTAGTTGCGAGGAAGTTACGGAAGGCACACCCACAATTACGAAAGGAAGGCGATTGCGGAAGGTCGTGTGGAAAGAATATTGTGGAAAGGCGATTGCGGGAAGACAATTGTGGAAGGAAATTGAGGAAGGCACATTTGGTCAATGCTAAACATTCAGGTGAGACCCATATATTTTATAAAATCCATCTTATCGCCAGTTTGAAGTCCTCCCTCCAATGAATGCTGCGAAATAAAGACTTCGTTGTTTTTTCTATGTTTGGAGGTTCTACTAAACTTGGAACTAGATAAATCCTGGGATAGCAGATTGGATTGGTTTGGTTGATCCATTCATGCATCATGAACTCCCATACCAAGAGAAATGTTTTGTTTCACAGATGCCTACACTTTGCAGCCTCCTTTTGAGGGTTTAAATTCTGATTCTTAAGACCAAAACTTGATTATTAATTTGGTTGTTTCAAAAGTTATATAAAACAATGCCCAAAAGATTTTGAAGAGACTTTTATTATTTTTCAGGGACTTGAAACTCTGATTCTTTCCCTTGTTTCTTCTAGAAAATTTAATCCACATCGCAGTTGCCATTGTTGTCAAATGCTAACATCTACTATGATAAGTTATCGACGTCGACACAACTTTGACAAGTTCCAAATTTGGTATGGCTTCGAAAACTCCGCAACTTCGACAAGTTTCGTGACCTCACAGTTTCACGACGTCGACATGCAATGTCGACCTACGATTTGCAATTGTCAAACTACGACAGACTATCTCTATCTTCCAGTCAACTGTAACTGTTGAACTTCCAAACCATTCCAACTTCTGTTGCAACTAAACGTAACAGGCAGGCACCCAAGCATCTCAACATTCTTTATAAGCATGTATAATATTGTAACATACATCAAGCCTTGATCTTACATCTAGTAATAGAGAAATCAATTTGGATTCCTGCATATTGTTTGTGTGTATTTGTGTTATATGCGTAGTGTATTCCTTCTTTGATTATTCTATTTCTTAAATCTTCCGGCATAACATAGCCGACTCATTCAGTCGAACTATTGTCTCCCTTGTGCTTCCTAGCCACGTGAGGATCATTGGTATTAGAGCAGTCAGTTTTGTTCGTGCTTAAGCTTTGTGTAGACACTTCCAGCGAAGTTACCTGACTTATGTCGGTTCCAACATGCTCGCAATCTCAGCAATCCAAGCAGAAGCTACCTCCAGAAATGGAAGAAGAAACAGATGATAGACATGCAGCTGACGAGATAGCACAACTTATTGAGCAAGCGCTGACTTGACAACGGACTAAAATTTTCACCCAGTTCAATGAAATTATCACGCGATTTTCTTTGACATCCGGAGTATTTTCGACAAGAATTAACTCCGACAAAATCAACCCCTTCAAAGTGCAAATGAATTTGGACATACCGAATATTGAAGGCAAGATTGACGCGGAATCCGTCGATAATTGGTTACAACAATTGGAATCCTATTACTCTGTGAATCAACTCTCGGAAGCTGATAAGATCACCATTGTAGCCTTAAATACGTCAACATCTGTTCATTGCTGGTGGGAGAACTTCTCGACAAATATGGAGAAAAGAGGAGACCCCATCGACACATGGGATAAATTCGTTGAACACATCTGAAAGGAATTTTACTCACCCAAGTACCTGGAGAAGTAGTATAAGAAATTCCAACATCTAAGGAAATGGAAAGACCAATCAGTACAGAGTTACACTGACGAGTTTTATCCACTCATGGATAAACTTGGCATCTAAGAAGAAGAGAAATTACTTGTTCTGAAGTATGTCAACGGATTGTCCTAGTACATTCAGTAGGAGATGGAATTTTTTACTATCAATATGCTCACAAATGCATTCCACTATGCCAACAAACTTGAAACCAAGCAGAAAGGGAAAGCAGGCTTCGCAACAAATCCGACATCAGGATGACCACCCGAAAATAAGACATCAACCAACTTCGACAAGTTGAAATCTTCTCAGTCGACTCCGCCAAATCTTAATCACGACAAAAATAACTTTTCAGAAAAGGGAACGCATCAAACAACCGCCGACCTGAAAATGGTGCGATTACCACCACTCATCTTGGCATGATACATCTGAATGCAAATCCCGTAAGACATTTTTGGCAAAATTTTCGACATCCGACATCTTTGACAAGATTGTGGAAGAATATGATCCAGACGCAATGACCCTTCTGACATCGACATCAACCACTCTAGCAGCCTTGACTATTGTCGACGAGGAGGAATGAGAGCGCTTGTTCCATACACAGATAAGGGTCTAGCACAACCCAATATAGCTGATTGTGGATAACAGTAGCCAGAAGAACTTCATTTCTGTAGATTTTGTGAATAAACTAGGTCTTGTCACCACTCTGCATCCTCAGCCTCACAACATCGGTTGGATGAAGGATGGACAGGAAATACGAATCACCTGACAATGCAAACTCGCCTACTTCATAAAGCCTTTTGAATATGAAGTACTCTGCGACATGGCACCACTCTCTATAGGCGATGCCTTGTTTGGGAAACCTTACCTATGGGATCGCCATGGAAGTTATCAGTCACAACCACAGAATGTGATTATCAGATTCTGAAATTGATGGTATGACATACTAGAGCGACGAACTACACCAATGGTATCAATGATTTATGCTAAATAGACAAAGAATCTCATCAATCATGCTCAGAAGTTTGCATTGATCATGATCAAACCGCAACATTCTAGGAAGACTGCAACGACGAGTTGACTCACCGACCAATGCAGCGATGAGTATTAGAGTTTATTCCAAGATCCAGGTGGAGTACCTCGACATTTCTAGGTAAAACACTCCATTGAACTTGATCCTGGTTCTTCTTTGCCTAGCGCATCTGTTTACAGAAGATCCATTCTCGAAAATGAAGAGATTCGCAGACAAATCCAATATTTGATCGGCAAAGGTCATATCCGACTTATCTCCTCTCCTCGTGGAGGTCTAGTCGTCCTCGTTCCAAAGAAATACGGGACTTGGCGCATGTGCATCGACTACAGGGCACTTAACAAAATTTCGGTAAAGAATCACTACCCTCTGCCGCGGATAAACGAGCTCAATCACTGTCTGAAAGGTGATAAATTATTTACTAAGCTCTACCTCAAGTCGGGATATCATCATATTTCAATCGATCCCTTAGATGTGTGGAAAAATGCTTTTAAGGCAAAGGAAGGATTGTTTGAATGGTTAGTCATGCCTTTCGACTTAACCAATGAACCTGCAACTTTCTTGTGATACATGGACAACATTCTGCGACCTTTCATCAGCAAATGGGTCATTTTCTATCTTGACAACATATTGATTTTCAGTCAATCATGGGAAGAACATGTCAAACAGCTTCGACAAGTCCTCGACACTCTCCAACAACATTGACTCTACTTGAACATGGACAAGTGCACCTTTGCGATGAACAGTATCAAATATTTGGGGTATGTAATTAACTTTGTAGGCATTCACATCAATCTAGACAAAGTACAGATCCTCAAATATTGGTCCATTCCTCAAATCATTTAAGAACTAAGAAGTGTTCTTGGTTTGGAGAATTTCTATCGATGATTCATAGTCAGCTTCAGTCACATAGCCTGGCCCTTGAATCAGTTGACAAAAGGAAATGAAAAAACTATCTTCAAATGGACATCGACACAACAACAAGCTTTTGAACAGCTCAAGCACAAGCTCTGCACTGCACCAGTACTTGTGTTACCTAATTTGCATCATCCTTTTGAGATTGAGACGGATGCATCGGACTATGCCTTGAGCGCAGTGATCACTCAGTCTGGTCACCCAATTGCTTTTCATTACGAAACTTTTAACGACATGGTTAGAAGATATTCGATGTAAGAAAAAGAACTGTAAGCCATTATGCAAGCTCTCAAGCAATGGATGCATTACATCGTTGGCAAGGAAACGGTCATCCTCACTAACCATAAGCCTCTATAGTTCGTTCCGACTGAGTCAAAACTTCAGACAACCAGATAACTCAAGTGGATTAATTACCTACAATAGTTCTAGTTGGTGATTAAGTATCGGAAAGGTAAAGCTGACACCACCGCCAATTGTTTGATTCGACCACCCATTACTCTCCTTTTCACAGTGATGAGTATGTAGGGATACAACACGACCACTTGGCCTCAATTGTATCAGGACAAAATCGACTTTTCACCAGTCTATCGACAACTTCAGACTGACACGTCGTCGATTTTCTACTACTTCCTGAAAGACACCTTGCTATATAAGCTTGGACAACTTTGTGTACCAACCGGTGAGCATCGAAAGCAGCTCATTTGGGATGCACAGTAAAACACGACTGCAGGACACTTTGGAGTAGCAAAAAACAATTGCTATATTCTCCAGAAGTATTTCTTTTGGCCTACACTTAAAACTGACGTCAACAAGTACATTCGATCATGCATGGTTTGTGCCATTGTTAAACCACCTAATCAACAACAGGGATTGTACATACCTATTCCAAATCCTAGTTGACCATGGGAATCTATTGCTATGGACTACTTGACGGGATATCCTACTACCAAACATCAACACTACGTGATCTGAGTAGTAGTTGACAGATTTTCCAAGATGGTCATTCTTATACCATGCAAGAAGATCATGACAACGCAACAGACTGGTCAGCTCTTATTTACACATGTTTGGAAACACTTTGGTTTACCGACAACCATTACTTCCGACCGAGATGCCAGATTGATCAGCATATTTTGGAAGACTCTTTGGCAACAACTGGACACATGACTCTCATTGTTGACAGCTTTCCATCCTCAGACCGATGGACAGACGAAAGTTGTGATTCATTTGGTAGTACAATTGCTTCGCATGTACAACCACAAGCATCAACGCACATGGAATGAAAGTCTTCCATACATACAACACCATTACAATCGTGCTCAACACAGCTCTATCGGAAAGAATCCATTTGAGATCTGTTACATATTTCAACCCTCAGCGCCTATCGACTTGATCAACTCCTCGACACAGTTGAAATCCGACATCGACTACAGCCAGCGGGAAGTTAATAAAGCCTTGAAGTTTTGAGATCAGATTTGCGACATCTAGAATCAAGCACATGAAATGTTGGAATGAGAAAACTCCAAAGCTAAGGCCTGACACAACAAGCATCATATTCATCATTCATTCCAAATTGGGGATAAGGTCTGGTTACATCTCAAGAAGGAGCGCTTCACCGGTCCATTCAAGAAGCTCAAACCTTTGCAATATGGTCCATATGGTATTCTTCGATAGATTGGAGAAAATGCTTTACAACTTGACATTCCTGCATGCCTGGGTCTACATCCAGTATTCAATGTGGACCTACTTCGACCATACCATGCACCACTATTGGAACAATGACTTACCGACAGGAGAACCCAACAACATCAATCCAAATGTTTAGGAGCCTCTTCCTTGCGACACCATTGTGGGACGACGAGTACGCCATACAAGAATGAACAAAATTCCCTTGTTTCAGGTTGCTAAAGCTAGATAGATCCCATCACAAGGAAAGTGGTACTATGCTACTAAAATGACTGACAAGTTTCCTCACCTTCACGAAAAAACAATGGGGACCATTGTTTCTTAAAGAAGGAGGTCTGATCCACAGGCATTGTTGTCGAATGTTAACATATACTGCGACAATTCATCGAAGTCGACACAAATTCAACAAGTTCCGACTTCGACATGGCTTCGACAACTCCGCGACCTTGACAAGTTCCGCGACCTCACAGTGTCGCGATGTCGACATGCAATGTCGACCTACGACTGTCGAACTACGTCAGATTGTCTCTATGTCTTCCAGTTGACTGTAACGGTTGAACTTCCGAACCGCTCTAACTTTTTTTGTAACTGAACATAACGGGAACGCACCCAAGCATCTCAAGATTCTATATAAGCATATATAATATTGTAACATACATCAAGTCATGATCTTACATCCAATAATAGAGAAATCAGTTCGCATTCCTACATATTGTCTGTGTGTATTCGTGTTATCTGCGTAGTGTATTCCTGCTTTGCTTATTCTATTTCTTAAAGCTTCCGCCATAACAGAGCCGATTCATTAAGTCGAACTGTTGTCCCCTCGTGCTTCCTAGCCACATATGAATCAAAATTACCTTGTTCCTTCTAGAAAATATAATATGTCCTTTATCACAAAGGAGCATTGGATTTTATAAAAGTTATATTGAGCTTTATGCTTCCAAAACAAAGGGCATCCCACATGACAACGACTTCCTCATCAGGCACGACAATTATGACAACAATGACCGTGATGGCTGAGTGCAACAACATACAACGGGAAACACGAAGTTAGAAATATTATACAATGGAAATTAACGTTCAAGAGCCGTGATTTAGTGATTAATATATAGGAATTTATGATTTAAAATAGAGAATCTTTACAATAAAATATTCAGTTAATACATTATCTAAACTAGATCAAAGTCAATTTTTTTGCTTCTCTATCGTCGTGGCTCGCATACTTGAATTTTATTAAATTCAATGCTGCATCTCTATCGTGGCATGGCATGCACACATGAACGTGTAATTTCACTTTGGAGCGATATAAAAACTAAATTTATACGCGATCCAAATGGGAATGCATTGAATGACCAATACCTACTAAATATTGACCAGGATGTTATTTATGTCTTCTCGTAGAGTTAAAGTCGACATGGCTGTCGTTGAGCAGGTCCATCTATGAATTTTGTACTACACCTGTAGTTCCAATGCAATGTAGTTATCCACAAAGCTACCTAGCATTTCTCAATAAAGCTATGAAACCTGATGCAATAAGCTATACAACCTTATACAATAATTCTGCAAGTAATGCATAACCTAATGCAATAAGCTATACAACCTTATACAATAATTATGCAAGTAATGCATCACACCAGGTAATGCATCGCTATGCGATCTTGTGTAATATGACTATGAGAAAGTCTAACTTCTACCAACTTTTCCCAGCATGTTACAACAAGTTTTTTTTATGGTTTAAAGTGCTATATGTCATTTACATAATATTATCCACCGGTTGAATTGAGTGCAGCAAAGTCTATGTCATTAACATAACAATCGATGATTGAATCACTTAGAAGGACTACGGACATGGGAATGATATTTTATCATTTAAGTCCAATCACATTTAAATAATTCTTTTAAGCAAAAATGCTACTTCTATTATAAAAGAATTTTCATCTTTCATAAAAGTAATGCCACATTAGTTCCTGAAATGCAATCCCACAAATCATTAAAACTATGCTTCTTATTCTTTTAATTATCTATTTACAAGTCAAATTTGAGTTCTTTGCAGTATCATAAGACTTCACTTTTTTTTCTATTAAAATGAGAAAAAGCTAATCATCCTATAAAAGGTTATGGATATCTATAAAACTTTAAATATCCATTAACTTGGATTTTTCATGAAACTGTCATGTATAATGGAGATAATTTGGTAAATTTGTTTAAAAATAAAAAGAAATTGAAAATAATGAGACATTAATGTATTCAAGAGGCACTACCTTGAGAAGCCCCACGTCACAAAGTTTAGGATTTTAGTTAGCTACAAATTCTCACCCTACTCACCCTATGAAGTAACGGTGATAACATATGCTATGGCTACGCTTTCCCCTGCCCTATCACTCGGCTATATGTTCATGCAAGCTTCATCATAAACCGGGTGCCACACCTCTCAGAATGATCAACAAATAGAAGAGGGCCGATTGAAGAGAAAATGGGCTAATCTTGTTTTCGTCAGCCATGAAAGCACAGGGAAAGACAAGGCATTATAAGTTTGACCTAAGATTGCTGCTTTGATAAAGTATGGATTACTATGGATTTGTTTTAAAAATAAATATAATTGTGTTAGCCACTTTGATTTTGATTTCGGTCAGGAAGGTAATATAAGTTTGACTTGAACTTGCTATTTTAATAATTTATTTCATTGTGTGATTTATGATTTATCTCTATTAGTGAAAAATGTTTGTATGACAGAAAGATAATACAAATTCCACCCTAGTGACACATATCTCACACTCTAACATACCTGTTTTTTTCAAAAAACTGGTTAGCACATGTTTTTAAGTCATGGTTAAGTGATTTAGTATTTAATGCTGCTTTCCAGCTAAGCTAAGGAGGTACATTTTTTAATCTAAATAATTTATATCCAATATCTAATAATACAAACTCCAAGTAGTATTAATGTTCTGTATCTAAAGACTTAAACATCACCATACCTTTATGTCATACAATTACTCATATATAAACTCCAAGTTGTATAGTATTAATGTTCTCTATTTAAAGACTTAAACATCACCATACCTTTATGTCATACAATTACTCATATATAAACTCCAAGCTGTATAGTATTAATGTTCTGTATCTAAAGACTTAAACACCACCATACCTTTATGTCATACAACTAGCATTTGCCCCTTAAGGGGCAAAAATGAATGCCGCTAGGAAAAGAGGAAAGTTAGAAGGAACAAAAACATAGGCACATGCAGCAAAGGATACTGGTAGGAAAAGAGCAAAGTTTGTAACAATCTCATATTACAAAGACATAAGCACTCAACCCATAACAAAAAATAATGTTAAGTTCATCAACACAATGAGCCAACTACAATTGCTTTTCGCACAATCTCTATAGTAGCAATCTCAACATTATAGATTACTACTATATCTGAAATATATAAGCAATTTGAAAAAATATTTCTGCAATAATATAAATGAAAACCCAAATATGGAAACCCAATTGCTTTTCTTCATTATGCTTGCTTCAAGAATGAAAGATACAGTGGGAAACCCAAATATGTTTCTTTCTTCTCGTTGAGTGTTGTTTGGGATTTCTACCCTATAGTGAGGAGATGGACACTACCAACTGGGTGGGGTTGATAGGTAAACACATTGATTATACTGCATTTAGTTACTGCAAAAGAAATAGATTGGGATTGAAAGACATACCTCTTTTTGAAGTTTGATCTTAGCTTTCGCTCAGTCTTTCACTTGATCTCCCGCTTGATCTCCTTCTTGACGAACTTGCAATACAAAAGATATCTTCCTCAGCGTATCTTGACCATATAACATATGATGAAATTATAAAACAATTTAACATCAACTATAATCAAGAATAAAGCCAAATAGACATGCAATCCAATAGATATCTTATTTGGGACAGGAAGGGTGTTTCGACCTTTTTATTGTCAAATAAACATGAAATCAATACAATATACCTGTCGTGTAGAGATGTTTCTGCAACCGGATCCTAGGCTCCTGCTCTTCATTCTAACTTGGAACTTTCCTCCAGCATAACAATACTTCAAGCCTTCTCTCAAGATTTTATGACTATTATGAGTCTCTATCTTCTGAGCATTGTGAGTAACCCCTCTCATGGATCCTCCTTGTATTTATGGGACAAGGTAGGCAGTTTAGATCGAGAGGCGATTGGATTGGGAGGTTGGAGAAGTTGCAAAACCAAGTTCAACTAATCTCAATTCGTCAAATTAATATATTTTTGATTTCATCTTAAGATGTACGCAGGTTTCATATAACAAGAGCAGCGTACAGGAAGCAACTTTTGTCCATTACAACATGCGTTTACAACTTTTTGGGAGGTGTACACTGGTTTCCCTTGAGGAGAGTAGGGTACAATACGCAGGTCTTGTATGTAGAGAGGGGCTTACATGTGGAAAAAGCAGGAGAAATTGCAATCTTTTCAAGTGAGGACTGTACTTCTGGCAGCAACTCATCTAAGGCAATCTAGCTCTTCCATCCTTTGTGTCCTTTTGTGTGATCTACAAGGCAAGGTGATCACAGGATGGAGAAGTGCAGATTTGAACTATAACAGATTCCCCCTAATGTGTCAGGTCAGAGGGAAACGATGGCCGAAATACATTATAAGTCCAAATCAAAGGAGGAGTAAAAAACCACAAAACCAGGTCACAAAAAATGCCTGAGAAAACAATCAAGGTCAGCAAGCAATTACAATCTAACATCATATAGATGTATAACATGATCTCCGATACATAACTAGGAGATGTAAATATAGAGCATGGCCACTGCAATACACGCGTGGATCCATGTCAACAAAGAGACCATAGCCATAACAACAAGCTGGATCTATGTCTCATAAAGAGCCAAAATGAGTGAGGCTCAGTCTTGCGCAGCTTGGGGAATAACAAAAATATAGTGATGCTATCATAGTCCCAAGGTCTTCATCCAAAACAACCCAAGGTACAAACCCTAACCATGCGAATAAATGAGATGAATTCAAACATGGGGGGTATCGTTTGATTATTGGTCATTGATGTATACCATTAACAAACACGAGGACTTCCATCGATAATTATAATGGTGTCCAAGGTACCTAGTACGATCCAACAAGTGTGAATAAGAGGACTTGATGTTGAGCAGTTGAGAAACCTAGCGAATAAGAGACATTGATGTATTGTCATTTATTCAACAGCAAGGGAAACTACCACTAATGACTAAAATCCCCAAGGTACTAACCAAAACTCTAAACTTCATTCCCAGAGCATAATGAGCTGAGGTCAATGGGAAGAAGTCTGCTGGAAGGGAGGCATTAATGCATCCTCCATCATCCAACACGAGGAACACTCACAGGTATGAGCTAATGTGGAGTAGGATGAGTAACAAGATGAAACAAACTGACACTAGGATGGATGACACATGAAGTCAACATAAACTGTAGAGTGGCCAACACAGGTTATATCCTTGAATAGTGAGCACGACACAAAGTGACTTAGGTAGTTTTCAACATAACGAGGAATGATATAAGTCTGCAATGTAGGAGACATAATAGACCCTCCATATGGTTGGAAGAATAACCAACCAGTGGAGTAAAAACTCGGAGATCAAGTTCACCCTAAGGTCAAAAACTAAAAATCCAACTAACATGAAAGACTCAAGTAGGTGCCATGTTCAAGGACATGACTGACTTAACCACCTTTGAAACTGAAAGAGATGCGATACACCCTTCTTATCCCTTATTCTTTTTGGTAAAAGAATGTTCTTCTTGTTTATTTAATGAGTCCAAGAAAAATAGAAAACTCAATAGGTTCAACCATGTAAAAAGTTTAACGAGCCCATGGGAGGAAGACTCAGGACCCTCTTCATTGTTTACAGAGTTCGAAGAAGAGATAGAAGAATAGTCTATAGTACTGATCTCTGGATTTTAATATTGAGCTGAGATCTGTTCTTGCTCGGTGGTGTTTTCAATTTTAAGGAGTCTAAAAAACTTAAACAATAACTCCATACACTTACTCATGGATTTTAATATCGAGCCCAAGTAGGTTAATGCTCACCAGCGTTTTCTTGTTTATAGAGTATGAAAAACTTAAACAATCCTCTATTTACCCTCTCATGGATTTCACATCGAGCCCGAGTAGGTGAATGCTCGCTTGGTATTTTCATGTTTAGAGAGGCTCCAAAAGGCCTTTTTCGTATAGTTAGTCCCCTCCCACGAAAAAGTATAAAACAATGAGAGGAGAACTCTTCTAGCCACATGTGACTAGAGTATTGCTTTTTCGTATGTAATCTGCAATGGTACGAAAAATGGTTAAACTTATACCTAAGCGGATGGACCTTCAATTCCTTTAACGAGCTTGAAGAGGCCAATTTTTCTCGACAATCTTGTTTAGTTTTTCATAGTCAAAACAAGAGCTTAAAACAACTTAAAAGATAGCTACTAGGATCATATGTTCACGACCTGCCAAAAAATGTGATCTCAATAATCCAGTTAGTAAGTGGCGACAAAATTTCTCAGTGACATAATAAATGATCAATACAACGTCTATATTGGTCCATCAATGAAGAAACTAAGTCATACCGGTTCAATGCTTTGAGAATCTAGTGAAAATTTGAAATATCTAGGGTAGAATTACTTCACCAAAACCTGCAAGTATTAGTGATTAAATAGGACCCTTTAAGACAAATTTGAAAACTATATACTTTTTCAAAAAGTGGGTAAAAATTAAACTCACTTTTATATAACTAGTTTCAAATTAGAAAATCAAATATCACAATTGAGAATTTGAGGGAAAGAATTGGAGCAAACCCTTGATCTTCTTCCACTCATTACGATCAAATCGGAGTACCAATCAACCTTCCGCTTCCACCAAGTAAGTTCATTCCTCCCAAACTTGCATTTTCATGTCTTTTTTGTCAATATTTATGGTAGAAAACCCTATTTTGGAAATGCTCACAACGTGCTCTGCATGAAGAACAATAGCGTTCTAAACGTGCCTGTCTAGTGTGAAGAGCAACGCACACCCCTGAAAGTGGCCAAAAAGTTGAAAAAGGCTAAAAATTGACTATTTCTTGGCAGGATGGTGTTGGTATGGAGAGAAAGAGAGCATGAAGATATGGATCAAGAAGCATTGCAAGATCCAACGACTCTTCATACACTCAGAAGGTGTGGATTACTAAAATTCTACCGAACGGTCAACATGCGGGCACAAATCCGCTTGCTAGAAAGACTTGTCCAATACTGGGATGCAGATGCCATGGTGTTTGATATCCGAGGTGAGATACTAGAGCTCACCATAGATGACATTTACTTTATCACGGGTTTCTGTCACATCCCAAAAATACGAGAAAATTAAAACTTTGCTGAACGTCCAATCTTCTTTAAATGCTAGGCGGAAGATAAATTGTATACACAACATCTATACTATCACATCATTATAGCATCTTAACATTAATTATTCAATTGTAGTTATAGAGGAAACTTTACTTGTCGACACAAGGTGTTTAAAAATCACAAGCAATCCAATCCAAATATACAACTCATTAAATCGTATCATATTTGTAATAGCATGAATAAAATTCTAACACCTCTCTCACCTTAACAAATTTTCCTCTATTAACTTGATTATAAACAGAGTAGAACAATTTCATGGAACAACCATCATAATAGTAAAATGATTAAGACACATAAATTGGAAGTAAACAACACTGAAGAATTAACTGAGATGCACCATCAAGGAAATTATATGGACGAGATACACAAGTACAGCCACAATTATTAAGAGAGGTATATATATACAAGAATCACACCCCGAAAGAACAAGGACATACACAAGAGACCAAGGTAACGTGGTTCACCCGTACACGGGCTAGTCCACAAAGGTGTGTGCATCTTTTATTATAATGTAACAAAAAGAAGATTACAACGAGCAACATAGTTGCTTTACAAATTTCCTTCTCCTTCTATCAAGCCTCTATCACATAGAGCTTTTCATTTATAAATCTCTAAATCTCTAAAGCATGAATCTTATCCTTGTGATGCTACGAAACAAAGGAACGGTAATACATTAATTAACAGACTCATTGCTTGGGATCGGCTCCCTAAGAATTGTCCTCGCAGTATAAACTATTTGGGGCCTGGCAGTTTAGATGATGTTTCCAGCAGTGCAGGCGACAAATTAACCTCAAGAATAAGAATTGAAGCTATTCCATCAAACAACTTTGCTAGGATAAATGATATTCAAATGTGAACCAACATTTTTACATAGATTTAAAGTAAAATGAGTTCAACCGAGCTTCATTTCTGATTCTAATCACAGTTTACAGAGATCTAAAAGATGTGCAACTCTGATCTAACGTTTTACATAGATTTAAAGTAAAATGAGTTCAACCGAGCTTCATTTCTGATTCTAATCACAGTTTAAAGAGATCTAAAAGATGTGCAACTCTGATCTAACGTTTTACATAGATTTAAAGTAAAATGAGTTCAACCGAGCTTCAACTCCGACACCCACGATTCACAAATATCTACAATTAAATTCACTCAACTGGATCAACGTTTACAAGGTTCTTTTTAGGTAATTAACTACCCATCAGCCCAGTCGCGGAGGCCTATATAGTTGTTAACTTAGATCTCTTCACAATTCTAAAAGATAGTAACTACAACTATTTATAGAGTTCATGCTACTCGTTGCCATGTTTTTCCAATACGTCGTGCATTCATACTAGAATCACTATAAAATACAGAACTAGAAAGGAATCCTCTTAAAGCAAAATGTAGGTAACAATCAAATAATAAAATTTATACAGTCTATCATCTTTTATACAACCATCACATAGTAATCCTAAATACATGTTAGTAATCCGGGGCCAAGCCACTAAGTTTCTGGTAACCCCTTCCAACATATACATTCACTTAAGTATTGTACATGGTCCCGCAGTTCCTAAAATTATAAACTATACTGATCATACACATGAACTTCCTAGTAAGAAGAAAATTATAGGTACATAAGCCCTACACTTAAAACTGGAGTCACTTGATTTTCTTATCGGCAATAAACATATGTATGCACAATACCTATACAAAAACTTGGAATTACTTGATTCCTTTACAGACAAAGGTAGAAGTAAAAACAAATAAGCCATCCATGGTCGGTCAAGATTACTTCTTGCGCAGGGGTAGAAAAAACAATGAGGGAGAAACAGATTATTTATTCTGAGATCTAAAAACGATCACTCATCAGCAATGGAAGAGAACAGGTGTCTAAGCCATCCATGCGTTTTACAGGTTTAGAGAGCACGGATCTTTAAACCAGGAAGGCTCCGTTAATTTTCATAGGTATAACCTATCTACATAAAACACTTCTGTCACAATGCGATCAGGCTTCCAGAAGCCATCCCATCCCCAGGCGAGGTCACAACAAGGTTTAGACTTAGCATGTGCAAAAATCGGAAAGTTCAAACACAAGAGTTTCTACTAAAAACATATACTCTATATGGGTGGATATCGTTGTGTAATTGTAGCGATCATTGACGCACTGGTCATGCTCCGTCATGGAGGTAGTGCTTGAGTGGGGTCACGCTCCAACTGGGCGTAGGACTAAAACACATGTTAAATCTATGGTATAAACATACTGCATAGAAATAATAATTTAAATAAAGTCATGCGACCTGGGTGTGTAGGTCTGAGCCTTTACGGAGAGGGAACGCATAAAAATTTATTCTACAAGAGATCGAGATCTGGAGTTTATATTTTATAGCCCAGCAATTTTAGGATATAGAGGCCGAATCATACCAGGAGAAAAAGGAGCTCCCATACGGTAACATGCAGACATTTCTCGTCTAGATTAGGTAACACTCCTCCAAGGCGGATACAGCTCTTCTCGAACCCAGATTCCCCTTTAGCATCTCGATTCAAATACAGATCATACCCCCCTGTAGCAGAGATCGTTTTCCCTTTTATCTTCCTCTCCCTGTAGCAAAGATCGTTTTCCCTTTTATTTTCTTCTTCCTCCATTAAAGTGCGACCCCCCGTTAAACTTAAACTCCATCCTTTTAAAAAAATTAACAACGCTCGGCGGTGCATTTAATCTACCACTCCTCACTGATAAGCGAGGTTTTCCTCCATTAATGTATCACCAAGATAAATGTAACTGTCGCAGAGCTACCCCCTCGCATGCCACCTCCCCTCTTCTCCAATAATAGCAGGTACATTTTAAAACCTACACCTCCCCCCGCGTAACAAGTGGCACTAACTAAGTCTCAAAGCACCATTCTAGAGACATGATCCCACCAAAATCTCCACTCGCTGCCACATCGTGGAGTTATTCCGGCTTGAAAGGTATCGAGGAGCACACGATTTCTAATATCATAAAAATCGCGGGAGTGGGAAGTTGGACAAGCTTCTGCTTAAGGAGACAACTCGCTTAAAGTTCTCCACGAGTTTCTCCACACAAATAAATTACTCTTCAATAAGATTTCATACTCGACGGTGGTCAAGAAATTACTTGACAAATGGCGATTTAATCTGACAAATGTCATCTCCCATCAAGCTTTGGAGTTGAATACAAGACGTGGGAAGGTGGAGTAGCATTTAACCTCCACTCTATTCTCGATTTGGACTTGGCTTCTCATTAACCAAAAATTAAATATCCCTTCCAGCTTGACGGTGGTGGTGGATCGTGATGATTTGGTGAGAGACTCCATAAAAATCTCAAATCGAAAATTTAAACAATGGTTGTCATGAGATACTAAATTCTCGTTTCGATAGAAGGTATCAAGAATATAGATAGGATTCATAACTTGTAGTTATGAACTTTGTCACATGTATTTTATAACTTTATATAATAGTTTTTTTAATGGTTCTTGCCACCAGCTATTAATCCTTTTGCAAAAATATCTATATATATAATGTCCATAATTATTTGTATATATATATAAACAAGTATATCCTTTATTATTGTTATAATCACCTTATTATAACAATCTTACCAACAGTTTACTTATCATAGATTTATCCTATGTCCTCCCATAAAATAAAATAACAAGTAAGCTAAGCCCTCTAAGCTTAATATCCACAGCTTTACTGGATAACTTTTTAATAGGCTACCCTTCCTTTAACTCTAAGAGTTTTCTCCATCACCCTCTCGTAGAGGTATGATTAGTATACTCCATGAGGATGATAGTTGACCTTGTGATACTAGAAGGAAATAGAAACTAGAAAGTATAGTGGTGTGACTAAATATTCACTATCATCTATCGTCTACTTAAGATGATATCACGCATAGCTTAAGGTTATTAAGTAGATGTTTGAGATACTAAGATGACACCTGTCACTTACCCATGCTTAAGTTACCACACCTTTTTCGCTAGAGACTTCACTTGTATGTCGCTTAGTTGCGTCCGTCGAAAAATTACAACAATCATTTTCAAGGTCCACGGGTGGGGCCTTGGCCTTGAGCTCCTCACCTGTGCCTTTTACACAATTTAATTTACTATAAAGAATAATATTAATAATGATCAAAATAGGTCATAAAGGAGGGATATCACAGTTTCTCTCGTAGAGGATAGTCAATGAATCTAAAAGGGTCTTCTAGCAAAGTGGGTGCATTAAAAGTGCAAGAATATATCAATGCATATTGTGTACCAGGAAGTCAGAAATGTGGTAGTCAAGTTGTTATCTCTACTGTTGTAATCTTCCCTCTTCGATTTATTCTGAGTGTTCTCAATCGAATGGGGTGAAGAGCTTCACAACATCTTTCCTCGAGGCACTACATGCATATAGGTGTTTAATGCTTGCAAGGGCATGTTTATGACTGGTGTTCGAGTCTGTTGGAGAACATGAAACTTCAACTCTCGGGGTGTAAGACTGGGAGGATGAAGAACTTCGGATATGGAATCCTACTTTTCACCTTCTTTTTTGAGAGGGTACCTACTATCAGTTTGGGCATGGCATTGCCCCCTGTCAACCCTCACGAGCCAATGCTGGCCCATTGGGGTGAGATCTTCCTCCACCAGGGTGGTGGCGAGAGCAACCTATGTTACCAAGAGGATGACTTCTGGGGATGGTGGGAACGACAGGTTCCAGCTCTTGAGCAGTTTTCGTATGTAGGCCTAGATTTTCGTCATGATCCAGAGATGATACTTCCTCCAAGAGCAACTTGGGGAGATATAGGTATGTTTATATTTTTTGAAAATTTATTTAATTTTTTCAAATTTATGCATATATAATTTTTATGATGAGTTTGAAATACTAAAACAAAGTGTCAAATGCAGATGTTGGACCAGTGCGCCCTGAAGGACACCCATTTACTTTCGTGCGACCAGTAGAGGTGGGTGCTGCTGATGCCACTCTAGGTGCCGTAGAGAGAAAGATGGGTCGGTTGACCCATGATATTCCTACATACTGTATTGAGTGGATGCCAGTTGATATGTACGAGGATGTAGTAGGTGTGCCCCCATCCTGGATTAGGTTGCTGCGGAAAGTGGTTAGGATGGTCATTTGCTACCAGGATGCAGCAGAGGCAGCTAAGGCCCCACCTTCTCCATAGGAGAAAGATATTTTACGTATATTTTGAGGCCACCAAGCCCAATTTTGTATCTTATGACATAACTTTGTGACAAACTTGTGATTCAAACTCATTATTTTTTGATACAGTATCGGATATATATATAGTATCGGTTATCTACATGTGTGTTATTGTGTTTTAAGCATGAATTCCTATGTGTGTGAATGATGCAAATGTCAATCTAAAACGTAGTTTGCAAATGAATCAGCTAATGCATTCAAGTTCCTTGGAATATGTTGATATGTAATATAATCAAATTGTCTCTCAAGTAACCTAACTCGCATAAACTAACGTAGAAAAGTAGGATCTCTAACCTGATAAACACCCAGTAACTGAAAAACAACTAACTGTGAGTCGAGCCGTACCTCCAAACGTGAAATGCCATTAAACGGAGCATCTCGGTGTAGCTCTATGACTGCACTATATTCAGCCACATTGTTCATTGTGGGACCTAGACAAGCCCCTCCCGAAGACACCAGTTGGCCTGTTGGCGAGTAGATAACCCAAGCAGCGGAGGCTAACTGACGGGTGTGGCAACTAGCACCATCAACAAACCCTATGAAGTGTTCAGTTGACATCTGAAAAACCAAAAGTAAAAGATGCATAAGACTACAACAACTGTAAACAACATTAACTTTACAAAAATGTACAGCTAAAAATACATGAAAAAGCGCAATAGCACTTCTTCAAGTAGAGTCACTACCTGGGATCTCATGATGAGGCCAGGAAAAGATGTCACAGAAATCATTAAACAGATTGGTGTACGGAATGATCTCATCAAGATAACAGTCCGCTCCAATAAATATATGTTTCGTGACCCTAGGTTCAGTGGAAATGTTGATGGGAACGGTTCTCACTGTACTGATCCTATTCGCTTCTTCAAAAACAACTTGTGAAGTGGAAGGGACAGAGGACCAATCAACATTCTCACTAGGTCTCACAAAGAACTCACCTCTCTCAATCAAGTCTAGAATAGGAAGTAGATAGGACCTGGGATGTAAATGTTCCCAAGGGTGTCTCAGGCCTATCATAGCTAGAAAAAATGTTTCATCAGAAGGCAAAACTGGGTCTAAACTATCAGGAGAAAGGATAGAGTCTGTTGACCGTGCACGGCCAGGGTCCATATCCGACTCGACAGAGACCAACAGAGTTTTGATATGTTATGTTGCAGGTAGTTTTGAATCCACATGGGTTATCTCTACAACAGATACATGCACAGCTAGTTATGATTCAATGGGGAGACTCTGTGTATCTGTCGTTGAACAGACGGTGGAGGTATCAAAAGATGAACATTCTTCAGAACCAACAAACAAGGTAGGAACAGGTAGGTCAAAAGTTCCTATTAAGGACCCATATAGCCCTGCTCCTAAAATCTCAGTGACTGGGCTAGATTGATCAATCAATGGAATGGATGAGTCCAATGAAGCCTGGTTGTTCTTCCGAGTAAAGGAAAGTTGATCAACTATGACAATCTTTCCTTCGGGTGGGAACATTACAACCTGGAAGACAGCTGATGGCACTGCCTGCATGGCATATCTCCAACTCCTACCCAACAAAAAATTGTAATTGAGTGGGGCATTCAGAACTTTGACCTCTACTAATACTAGCTTTCCTGCAAGTTCGACATCAAAGGATGGTAAGACTCTGTGTGGATGGAAGGATCTTCCATCGAAGGCAGTGAGTATCATGTTCGAGGGAGCTAACTCAGGTTCACCCAAAGCTCTCCAACAAGAAATAGACATTACACATGCAGATGTGCCCTCATCCACTATAGCTCGTCCAATGGTCTTAGGACCATGGATGACCTCGATCTGGAGAGCGACATGATACGAAAACCGGTACTTGATATCTTTCATATTGAAGCATGCAAGCATGTTGGACGAATCAACACTCTCGATCACTACCAGAAGAGCACTGCGTTGCAATGGGAAACTTTGAAGTACCACTAGAGTAGACATGGCACAAGGGGTTTGGGCTAAGTCCTCCACAACATTGTAGTTGGGAGAAGCCCACGCGTTAGAGTTGTGCACAGCCCGTTTGTAGACACTTTTCGGTATCTTAGGCAGCGTCTCCACAGGTATGTGAAGAGGAGTAAAAGATTCAAGAATGTCTTTTTGCTGCGGGTCTGGGGTATAATTACAGGCTTGAGTTTGCAACAAAGTATTTGAATTAACCATGTTAATAAATGACTGATCAGCCGGGGTGCCCCCATCACTAGAGTTGCCAGAAGCTGAACTCTGTCCATGAGGAAAATGATCTTTCAAGACAGTCGATTTCTTCTCACAGATCAGCTTCTGGGCTTCTTCCATTAGAGGGAGCTGGTGAGTAAGGTGTTCCCCTTGACACAGTTTGGAAGGGAACTTAGCCTTCATTTTCTATTTTTGACCCTCCTCGACATTTTGCTTATTGCTGGGCTTTTGTTGGTTTCCCTCCCCTTTCTTGCCCTTTCTTTTGGGCTACTAAGAGCCCTTTTGGTTTGTCTGCACCTATTGTACAGATTCAGTTGTAGAAGAGGAGGATGCAATAGAAGTTGCTTCTGTAGCAGTCTGTTTGACTGAAAAGGCATGAACCTACTTTGTTAAGGCGTCAAACACTAAAAAATCGACTGAACCCACGATGCCATCGGCATGCAGTCTAGGTTTAGGCTTACATAGGTCTATATTAGACCTCGATGCATCAGGAATGATTTCGTACAACAACCCAGACTGAGCATAAAATAAGTCAAGCTGTTGAGTTCTCAAAATCGCCTCCTCCTCGGAAGACACCCCTGAAGTGGCAACTTCCTTAGAAACATAAGGAAGAAGAGACTTAAGGTACCATTCTAACAAGAATGCTGGGGGGATGTCGGCCTTTATGAGCCTCCTTCGCCTTTGCCACTTCTGAATAGGATCAGACAAATGAGTGGCCTTATTTTGTCGAAATGTCGACAAAAGGTTTGTGTCGGCATCATACCGGACAGGAAGCTGAAAGTGGTTCAAGAAAACAATGGAAAGATACTGAAAGTTGCTAAAGGAAACCGCCGGTAGTTCAATATACCACTTGGTCGCAACACTCATCAAGTTTCTTTGGAAGAGCCTCAACCTTATGGAATCATCATTCAGTGAGTTGGAGGAACACCAGAGATGAAATTTTGTGACATGGACACCAGGGTCCTCACCAGTCTTACCTTCAAACTTTGGTATGTCTCAGGGAAGTTTTGTGGGAATGGGTGGCCATGCAGCATCGTGACGCACGGGGTCGTTCGTAAGTTTTGAAAGATCTAGCAAGTTTAAAGTTGCCAGAAATGGTAAGCGTGGTTGAGGCGATGGCATCTGGTAAATAGAAACCTGGTATTGGGGACCACCCATGGCCTAGTTTGTGTACTGTTGGTTGGGGTTTCCCCTAGCCACCAGTTGTGAAATGAAAGGATTGAAATTGTTCCATCCGAACGTAAGCTGATTAAATCCTTGGGAAGCAGTCCATTGTGTTTGGGGATTAACCCCACCGAACTGCGGGTTAATGATATTACCCCCTCCTCTCGCAAACAGAGAGAAAGGGACACTCCCTACAGGTATGTTCGACGGATTAATGTTATAACCTAAATAGGGGTTGAAACTCGGCGTGGTAGTAGTGGATGGTGTCGTCATCGTACCCATGGTGGGCATGGATGCAAAAGGGATGGATCCAACCACGGATGAAGAAGCAATCTTCTGAGTTACACCTTGCAATGATTGTGTGGCAGAAGACTGAGTAAAACTCACTGCGAGTACCATCGATAGAGGTACATTATTGGGTCCAAAAGTGGGTGTGGAGGATGAGGCAAATGTCAAGGCTAATGAGCTTAGCATACCTAAAGTGCCAACATTGAAACTAAAGGACAGGGTCGAGGTCGAAGAATTCTGCGGCGAACTCGATTGTGCAGTGTTTGAGAAAGAAGGATTAATAATCCTTGCATCCATAGAAGTTGTGGGAGTTTGTGGAACTCCCTGCTCGTCTCCTAGGTTAACAATGGTATAACCCGGTGTAAAAAGATAAGCACTAAACTCAGGCTACTGGAAACCAACAAGTACCAGAAGTGGATCGTGAGGTCCTGTAAGAGGAGGGTTGAAAGGAGTACTAAACTCTACAGTAGTTAGATCCTCAACCTCAATAGTTTCCAAGACTTGTCGATCCGGTGTTCTAGGCTGTGGTTCCCCAGGAACCTCTGTGTCACCCGTAAGTTCAAAAGAACCACAGGAATTAGTTGTCCTATGTCGCGGTGGCAATGGAGGCTCCACTATAAGTGGGGGAAGGTTTTTCAACCTTCGAGACTGACGAAGATCTTGGTCCTCCACAACTATAATAAAATAAAACTAAGTAAAAACCTAGTGGCCACTACAACTAAGGAGCAAACAACAAACCACTAAAAAATTTCCTAAGTAATCAAACCAATCAAATGGATAGAAAATACTCTCGGAAGCAAGTCTAGGATGATCAGGGCCCAGAACAGACTAACAGAGCATCGATGGTCAGTTTCGTGGCGTCCACCGGAGGTCCACTAGGTGCAAGCGCTTGACTCACCAAACCGCTTTCCCTGGATTATTGCCATAGGGTTACCTTCAATGCCTATTCGAGGTGAAGTGGGAATAACCTCCCACTCTACCTGTGTAGAGTCCTAAAGGTCTGATACTAAGGATACCATCAATACGAAATAACCTGGGGGGACATTCGTTATCCTAGTTGAAACGCATGGGCAAGGTAGCAAAGCCCGATGTCTGAAAGAACCCCCGTACGCGAATTGACTCTAGTTTATGGTCAAAAGTAAAGTGAGGGGATATCCTCAACAATTCCAATCTCCCATGGCCTTGTGCTTAGCTCTAGTTTAATTAGAGTTTCCCAGGACTATTTGATATAGATGGATTTACCTAAATGAAAGTCGTACTACGATTGTTGAGTAATGAAGACAGTTACGAGCAGTTTAAGGTTATTTAAGATTGAAACTCTAGCTTAAGCTAGTTGATGTCGTGTATGCCTAAAAAGAAAAATGTTGCTAATAAATTTTATTAATAATTTCTTTCAAAGGATACTTGTTACTCAAGGGTTGTACTGCGGTTTCTGGAATGATCATAATGATCTGTTATGAAAGTAAAGTACTTGAAAAAATAATGCTTTGAAATTCACAAAATTTTCTCTTTTCATTTACAATTACTTCAAAAACTTGAAACCTAAGCAATCCTAAAGCAAAATCTTTTTGTATTTTCTTTTTTGAATATTTCAAAGCAAACTAAACTACTTCGAAATAAAGCAAGATCTTACTACTGAGCTATTTGAATATTTTTGCTTTTTCTGATAAATATAAAAGAAAGAGAACTTTGTACAAAAGCAAGCAAGATCTAACTATAAAGCGTGTGAGGAAAACATTTAAATGGCTCAAAGCAAACGAATTAAGAGACTCGATGAAGACTTGACTTACCAAGTTTTTGCAAAAGAAAAACTTGAGGCTTGGAAACAAAGTGAAAAAGAAACAAGGAAAAGAGACACTTATGGCGGAAAGGCATACCTAAATAGGTTGCTCCTAAGCATCAAAACCCTAAGAAAACACTAAGCCAAGCAAAAAGTAAGCAAGCGAACCAAGAATGACTTAACAACACACGGACTCAACAATAAGAAGACTAGGAGGCTTTGACTCACTTGAAATGAACTGATAAAACAATGAGCAAGTATCTGGACCAAGAAACCATTCGGAAGCAACCCTAAGGACTCAACTTGACAGTCAAATCCTAATGAAAAGGATGAGACCAAGTGAAAGCGTGCTAAACATCGCAACAGACAACAAACAATCAAAGTGCAACTCTGTATGACTGCAACAACAACTAGGGTGAAGAGATGTAGCTATGTCCAAAAAGAATAGCGCATGAACTTCAAAAAAGGGCTCGTAAATGGAAAAGATACTTAAACAAAGGCTCAAGCAAGTGAAACAGGCTAAAAGAGATTGGAGAGGCTTACAAGACTCAACTGAGACATATGAGGTCTCAAGGGTCAGTAAAGATAGCAAAGCAACAAGCTGGAACAACAACCAAAACTTGGAAAACAAACCCTAACAACAAAAGAGGACACTAGAGGAACATACACCATTGTGGAGTGTTACAACTAGCGTACACTAGGACAGGTACGCTACTGTGCAATGCAAGGAGCGGCGTTCATCAGGTGAAAAATGAAGCTGTAAGTAGGGGAGACCAACGTACAGGCCTCAAAAGGGCACAAACAGGATTTGCAAACCAAAAACTAAGTTGAATCAAGCTGATAGGAAAGATGACTTAGACCTACACGGCCTCTCAGACAATCAAAACTTAAAAATGGGTGGGAAGAAAACCAAAATTAAGTCTCCTAGAGTAGAACAACTAAGCAGTTACTCCCCAGCGGAGTCACCAGTCTGTTGTTCGGGATTTCTACCCTATAGTGAGGAGATGGACACTACCAACTGGGCACGGTTGATAGGTAAACACATTGATTATACTGCATTTAGTTACTACAAAAGAAATAGATTGGGATTGAAAGATATACCTCTTTTCGAAGTTTGATCCTAGCTTTCGCTCTGTCTTTCACTTGATCTCTTGCTTGATCTCCTGCTTGAAAAACCTACAATACAAAAGATACCTTCCTCAGTGTATCTTGACCATATAACATATGATGAAATTATAAAACAATTTAACATCAACTATAATCAAGAATAAAGCCAAATAGACATGCAATCCAATATATATCTTATTTGGGACAGGAAGGGTGTTTCGACCTTTTTATTGTCAAAGAGACATGAAATCAATACAATATACTTGTCGTGTAGAGATGTTTCTGCAACCGGATCCTGGGCTCCTGCTCTTCACTTTGATTTGTAACTTTCCTCTAGCATAACAATACTTCAAGCCTTCTCTCAATATTTTATGATTATTAGGAGTCTCTATCTTCTGACTATTGTGAGTAACCTCTCTCATGGATCCTCCTTGTATTTATGGGACAAGGTAGGAAGTTTAGATTGAGAGGTGTTTGGATTGGGAGGTTGGGGAACTTGCAAAACCAACTTCAACAATTCCTAATTCGTCAAATTAATATATTTTTGATTTCATCTTAAGATGTACACGGGTTTCATATAACAGGAGCAGTGTACAGGAAGCAACTTTTGTGCTTTACAACATGTGTTTACAACTTTTTGGGAGGTGTATGTCGGTTTCCCTTGAGGAGAGTAGGGTACAGTACGCAGGTCTTGTATGCATAGAGGGGCGTACATGTAGCAAAAACAGGAGAAACTGCAATCTTTTCAAGTGAGGAGTGTACTTCTGGAAGCAACTCATTTGAGGCAATCTAGCTCTTCCATCCTTTGTGTCCTTTTGTGTGATCTACAAGGCAATGTAATCACAGGACGGAGAAGTGCAGATTTGACCTATAACATTGAGGATTTCAAGTCCACAATAAAATTTTTACATCATTCTCAACCATGCAAAGGTGAACAGACCTGTCACTACATGAACTAATCTTCTGAAAATTACTAATAAACCAAGGAAAGTAACTGGTTATCAATGACTCTCACCGCATCAAGGATTCACACATCTTCTGACAATATAGATAGTTCACAACAAAGCACAATAAAAATGCAGACTTACAACACAATAGGAGTGGTGAATCTTCGTTATGCTTGATTCAAGAATGGAATATACAATGGAAACCCAGATATGTTTCTTTCTTCTCAGTGAGGATTTGAAGTCTACAATAAAAACTTTGCATGCTTCTCAACCATGTAAAGGTGAACATAACTGTCACTATATGAATTAATCTTCTAAAAATCACTAATAAACCAAGGAAAGTAACTGGTTATCAATGACTCTCACCGCATCAAGGATTCACACATCTTATGACAATATAGATAGTTCACAACAAAGCACAATAAAATGCAGACTTACAATACAATATGAGTGGTCGTAGCTCTCAATATAAAGGTTGTATTTATTCAACGTGGAGGTAGATGAAAAGAGGTTGCTTTACTTGGCTGCTTTGTTTTTATGAATGTAAAAGAGAGTACACAGTTTACAAATCAGCTGAGATTAATATTTATATCACCACTGCCTGGGATAATCCATTATGAGCATAGCTTGAAAATCCATTGCCAATAAGGAAACTGAAGAGCATTGAACTAAAAAAGTAGTAAAATATAGCACTGTTACAAAAATATGAAAAAGAATTTAGGTTTTTTAGAAAAAATGAATCCCAATAATATCCATTGAAAAGTACAAATTACATATAAACATTTCTGCAATAGTTTATCAAGAAGGGAAATTTTTTTTCATTGACAAAGAAGAATAGATGAACAACAAAAAGGGTTGGTTCACCACTATATAGCCTTGGAAGAGTTTGTTATCTGGTGAAATTGCAAAAATGAGAATAGTAGGGAAAGTTTCCATTTGAGTGTTTTACATATGAGAAGATACAAATGATATTTACAATTAAAATTAGTTGGACGCTTCTAAATTGGAAATATAGTCTTCCCATGCAGTAGCTTCTCCAGTTATGATATTATATTCGTCGGGCTTTAATAGTTTTAGAGACACTTCATGATAAGACAATTATGTTTCTATATTTGCAACTTCTGTTGGTGCAGCCTCGCAAGTATCCTCAAGGAAAATGAGATGTGTATATGTTTGCCTCACATATAAGTCGATGTCTTCTTCTGTTAGAGCATCAATTTTCTCGATGTAGTCCAGGTTTGATTGCAACACTTGCTGGCTTTCTGCCATCTGCTGATCCGTGGGGGGGGAGCTCATCGATATTGGCTGCCATAGGGAGCTGACATTTACGGTGAACCTGATGGATTTCCTCATAGAATTTTGTGCACGTTTCAAGAGTTTTATCAATCTCGGCATTTAGTCGATTAGTGGCTTTCCTGCAAAATTCAAGGAGTGCAATATCCAACTTCAAGGCCACTAGTGTTTTTTGAGGGAGGTGAGGAGGAAATGCTGGGTTATTTTCTCTCCAAGTTAACAGTTTGTTAAGCTTGTTGCCAGTAGTAATCAAGTGTTGATGCATTGCTATTGAGCTTGCAACAATTTCTTGCATCCTTCCCATGAATTGTTTGAGACTTGCTCTTGAAGCTTGCATGCTTGTGCCTAGAACAGTTCCATGAGTGATTCCTTATCTCTCAACAACTTACCTACTTGAGTCTTCAATTCATTGGCCTTGTCATTCACCACTGATGCACATGTTTCAAAGTCTGTAAGCTTTTCTTGAAAATCATTTGTATCCCCTTCTATTATCATTAAATGAACAATCAATGCTTCCTTTTCTATGTTAGGGTTGTTGTACGCAGCTAGTAAATTGTCTTACTCAAATAATGTGGCCTGTAATTTTGTATTTAACTCAATGGTCTCTCCACGTTCCTTTACCAAGGTGGCCTTGAGTTTCAACATTTTTTCTTTGTTTCGCTCAATAGTGGTAAGCAGCTTGTCGACATTGTTAGCCCTTTCTTGTGCAGCTGCAACATTCACGGAGGCTGTAAATTTGGGGTCTCTCTAATTGGCCACCCACTCCATGGGTACTATCACTCTCATGTTCATACATTATGTGGATTGGGTTCTATTCTCTATTGCTAACAATCAACCAATTTGAAAATTAACCAAATTAGCATTGAGAATAGAAAATTGTAGACCCTTTATGATAAATAGATGGTAATAGGAGAGCATAGAGGATGAGCAAGATAAGAATTCATTACCCATTATGCAATTGTTTCTATTTGGATGCTTAAGAACCAAGTATTATTTTAGCAAGCAATTCCCATAAAGCATTACATGGATTGGACTCTTTCTTTCCACACTAAACAACACCAGAGGGAAGAATGTCCCCATGGAAGAAAGGGAAGATCATCCCTATGTTGTGTGGGGAAGTGAAAGAGAGTGTCATGGAAATTTGATGGGTTGAATGAGATGCCTAGAATGCTCGATAATGAGAAGATTTACTAGGTATGAGAGAAAATGGGTTGGATTGAGTGAAATAGAAGTTTGTAGCTTGGTTCCTTCATCTCACTTGCCTCGTAGTTCGGCTTAGGAGTGGTATTTGCACTAGATGCCTATGGTTGGACAAAAATTTGTTTGTACACAGCCAATTTCTTGGACTATATTTGGTCAAAAGATTAGTGTTATGTTTTTGCTTGTGAATATGCAAAATAATGTTATTTTTCTGCTATGAAATTAATATAATTTCAAGTTGTGTGTATGTTATGTTTGATAATGGACATGGGAAATTAGATGCCATGAAATCTTGTAATCCATGCATGTTTAAGTTCCAATGCATTCTAATTTACATAGTGCATGCATTTTACTTCTTTATGGTCCTCTCTTGAAGACTCTCTATTGGTATTATGGAGATATTGGGAAGGGTTGTAATTTGAATACCCTATTTTGTGGCTACCCATCCCAAGACTAAGGGAAGGGATGCCACACAAGTCTTCAATCAATTGAAGCTTCTCACTTATGCACATATTCATCTTCATGCTTAATGGGAAGAATCTATGTTGCAACATGCCACTTTGCCTCAACATCATATGTTATGGAACCATTGCATCATCCCTTCCGATTTCTTCATGCACACACTTTGTTGCATGCTCATCCTCCACCATTTTGCACTCCTTGTTGAATGCATGACCCTCTTCTAAGTAACAAAGCACATCTGCTACTGAGGCCTCCTTTGTTATCTTCCTCTTTTTCACTTCTTTGGTTTTCTTCTTTCTTTAATGCCCTTATTCTTCTTCTTATGGATTGGATCTTTGTCTCTCTATCATTCCTCTTCACACTCTTTAATTAATTTTTACGGTCACTTGCATCTATTTCCTTGTTCTTTCTTTCTCTTCTTGGCTTAGTTTCCCATCTCTCTTTGCCACTTTTTCTTGCATAAGAAAGCAACACATTAACACTAATTAGTTCATGTTTGATTTCTCTAGGGATTTATTTTCTCTAATACCATTTTGATGCAAAGGAAAGAGAGATGGGCCAAATGATTTATGAACCCTAAATCCATAAAAAAGTCCTACACACGGTGATGCAAAGAATGCCCAATCTATAGCACTCTCGCTATCTAGAACATATAACACTATCAACGACAAACAAGTTTTGCATAGGTATTCGATAATTCCTACACACACAAGTTTTGCATAGGTATTCGATAATTCCTGCACAAACAAGTTAGAGACCACCTTGCTACATATGTAGGCTCCTACCATTGTGTAAAAATAACACATTAACAAAATTATTTCTCTATTGTAAACAAAAGAACTACACTATTACATTTTCAGGGTGACACAACACTACTACACAAACTCTACTAATGGCATGCAAGGCACAAGATTTACATTCAATGAATTTACCATGCACAACTCCTCTAAGTGTTTCCTTTTACAAACTATCCTCTATGCATATCTACATTGCTCATGACCCTCCTTACCTCATGATATTTGATCATTTTATATAGAGATGTGAACTTAAAAGTGGAAAGCATGCATGCAATGGGGTGCCACTTGGAATGCAAGTTTAACACTTGGTGCTTACATTCAATGTGGTGGTCATGTCTGAACTAGTTTACAAACTTCCATACTACCTAGGTTTCATTTATTGTTAACCCTCTTACATTAGGGTGCAAGTCAAAGATTCTAAAATAGTCATTAGGGAATTATTTTGGAAAGTGTGAGTAATTGCTTATCATGAGTACCCAAAAAATGATACTTAGAGCATAAGGATATAAGTAAGATTTGTAAGCTATGACAATACATGCAAAGGAAAATATTATGTTATGAATTAGAAAGTACACATCAAAGAGAGCAATTTAAAATGAAGAAAAGAACAAGAGAAATAAGGAACGAAGGAACGAAGGAAACTTTTTGGAGTGCTTATATCTAAGAATGTGCTTGGCCCTTGCAAAATTTCGATCAAATTGTCCAAAATAAAAATAAAAGTGGTAGCTTATAGGCCCAAAATGAAAAGACAAGTGGTATCTCATAGGTGTCTCATAGAAAAGTGGTATCTCATAAGTTAAACTCTTTTCTTGTATCTTCCACAATTATTCCATTATACTATCTTTTATTTAGTTGTTATGATTCAAATATATTTTGGTTTATAAATATCAATTATAATAATGAAGTTAAGGAAGGTTCCACCCATAGTCTTCAATGTGTTGTATTTTTAATACTATATTTGAGAATATTTCCAACCACATTATGGATTGTTCCATTATGGGTTGTTCCACCACCAAGGATAACATTTAAAAGAATCGTAAAGAGAAAAAAGTATTTTCTTCTGATAGGAATGCCACATTTGCTTACTTAAGAATATAATATCATGTTCTCAACCCTAAATGCACTTCATTCTATTCAAATTTAGAAATAGATTAAAATGTAAAATCCCTTGTCACAAGTTTGTAAAAAGTTCTTACATTGTCAATTCTTGTTGGGGGATGCATAAGTCTTTTATTCTCTTCATTTGATCAAGCAAATCATCCAAATTCATGATAACCCTAAGTTTTGTAAAATTCATGCATCATTAACTCTGGCTAGGCTAAAGCTAGGGCCTTAAATCAATCTTTCAAAAGAATTGTTGCTTTTATTTGATCAACTATATCTTTCACGCGGCCTTTCCAGAGGCTGAGGATCTTCCAAGAGGGCTGCAGATAACTCGCAGAGCGGTCGAGGACCTTCTAGGATGGTTGCAGATCGAAACTCGGGTCCTATTACTGCATCGAAAGCTATGGGTTTGCCAAGTTCAATTGGGGATCCAACAATTTCATAATACAATCAGAAAACAGAGGCTGAATCTACAATTCCAGCTTCTAATTTTGTTAAGGTATTTCAATAGATTTTGGCAATAGCATCTGATGATTTACCATATGAAAGAGAGTAATCTTCCTCTATGTATCTTTGTCGTGTACAGTCACGAGCCCACAGCCATAAAGAGAAAGAAGTCTTGTGGATTTTCTTCACGGTTGTGTTTAGAAATAGGGATAACTCTCTCTAATTTTCGCCTCTGCTTTATAATCATTGGGTTCTTTCTCCATTAAACTTTCTTGCAGGGTTCCATATAAAAATAGAGGAATACTAGTTACCCTTGTCTCACTCTTAACCCTGTATGATGTAACTGCAAAACCAAGAACAATGCAGCCATTCAGGAAGACATTCAATTTCTATTCATATTTAATCAAGATTTTACACCCAAAAATTATGTGAATGCATCAAGATTTTACACCCACAAATAGAGAACCTGATTTCTGATTTCTTGCTAATAAAATGAGCTAATAACTGATTTCTTGCAACCTCCCAAGAATTAACTAGGATTTTCAGTGATATGTATTTAATAATCGTTCATCAAGATCACTATTCAAGAATTGCTCTACATAAGAAGTTAATAGTTTACCTTGGTAGATCACATGGACGGTTATTGCAGCAGCAATGGTGCAAACCAAAAAGACAAAAAGTCTAAGAAGATGCAACCTAGAAGAAGATTTGATGCTAAATCTAATAGAGATAGGTCCATATGATTCCTCTAATACTTTATACTCTGTAAAATCGTTGTTTATTAATGTCTCCTTTAATGTACTTCTGCCTTTCCTGACATTATTTTTGGATCTTTGTCAGGATGTTAGAGCTCTTCTCCTTCTAAAAGAGAGATCTCAGAATAACAGTTTCTTCTCAAATATATATAATGAATTGAAATTATAATTTATTATCTTGCTCAGGACAACATTTGATGCAGTAACTAGCATCAGATATGATCAACTCAAATCAACTTGGAAACTTCATAATGGGAAATTTAAACCACAATTCTTTTTATTGAAACTGACTATATATCCTTAAAATTATATATCTAATGGCATCTAAGAGGCATTGCTGAAAAAGGTGAAGTGTGTATGATTTTTTTTATTATTTATATAAAAAGGAAAGATAGAAAAGACAAACATAATAAACAAACCGTATAAGTAAACTCCCACCTGGATCATTGAGCTAAAATTCCATGGTTCTTCGACAACTGTTTGCATTCCAGGTGCTCTTCTCTATAACCTGTTGTGGAGGATCTAGAGGACATCTTCTGTCAAGGAGTTATCATCTCACATGGAGATCTGGATTTCTCCTTCTGTCTAGCAGAAGCTTGCAACCATTAGTGGAATTTAAAGTTAAAAGACTACGCCTATGTTTTCATTCCCCTTGCATTCAAAATGGCCACCTGTAAGTCAAATTCTATTTTTCCTTATTATCTCTTCATTCAAAATGACCGGCTGTAAGTTAATTCTATTTTTCTTGGCTTTTTTAGGCATAAAAATAAAAGTGGTTTGCCCCACACAACGGGTTTAGCAACCAAGTAGGAGAGCTGAAGAATGCATTCATCATAGCAACGATCCTCAACGGGACTCTTATCATTCCGCCCATTTTGGATCACCATGCTGTGGCCTTGGGAAGCTGCCCAAATTTCATCCTACAAACGAACTTTGGAATTTTGTATGGGATCATGTCATCCACCTTATGCAAAACTCAAGGTCAGTATTAGTTTTAACTCCTTCGCTGTTATCTGCCCAAATGCTCCAATTTTGTGTTACAAGCATCCTTTTAACGTTTTTCTTCTGCAAAATAAGTGAATTAGTGTGCTTACTGGATGTAATTTGATTTTTTCTGGGATCCATACAGTATGTATCCATTCAACCATGGTTTCAAGAGCACCTATTTCTCTTTATCAAAGTCGAGAGATAGCAAATATACCTTCCGCTCCTGCTGAAAACCAATAGAGGAATCTTGACACTTGGAATAGGAAGGTGCCCTGTGCTCCGAATATGTCCTTAAAAATGAAGAACGATTCATGGATGATATGGATAATCACTCTGATCTTAGCGCACGCTCATACCAACGATGCCCTGATTCAGTACCCGAATTTGTCTCGACCTTTGTGCTTCAAGAGGCGATGACGTTCAAGGAATCTTGTTTGTGAGAGCGCAGCGGGATTTAGAGGTCGATGGTCCCGAAGAGCATGACTGAGAGCACACGGTCAAACTATAGTTCCTATGTAGACCCGGGGTGAGTTCTTCGGCTGTTCAAATATACCATTCTGTGGCCGCTAGATCCAAATATTTTTGGAGCCTCACAAGTGAATGCCTCGTCGAGTGCGAGCGACGAAATTTCTTCATCTGGTCGAACCCCATAACGTTGAGCAATTCTTCGAGAGCCATGGGGGATTGCACAACGTTGTCCATGTGAATGCTTTCGCTTCTCCTGCTACTGCTTCTCGATCCTTCCACCAAAACCGTTATTTCCTCTGGTGGCGTTATCTTAGGGAGCTCGATGATTCTGTACCCAGTGTCCGTCGGGTTCACATCGTCCTCATGCACCAGACTTGTTCGACAGATGGGGCATGTTGTATGCGATAAGAGCCACATATCGATACATTCAGGATGGACGGCATGGCTTCACTTGGGTAGCAAGAGCAGTTGCTCGTCATCCTCGAATTAGTTGGCCAATGACGGCACCATCCACGTGGCAGCATTCCATTCACTCTATGAGAGAGGAATCTAACCAACCTAGATGGTCATGCTTCTCGTTGATGAAACAACTATGAGTAATTATTCATATAGCTAAGAAAGTACTTTATGTCATACAATTACTCATATAGCTAAGAATGTACTTTGTTGAATCTAAATAATTCATATCCCATATGTAATAGTACAAACTCCAAGCTATATAGTATTAAATGTTCTAACTTGAATCTAAATAATTCATATCCCATATCTAATAGTACAAACTCCAAGCTATATAGTATTAAATGTTCTACCTTTCTGTCATACAATTACTCATATAGCTAAGGATGTACTTTGTTGAATCTAAATAATTCATATCCCATATCTAATAGTACAAACTTGAAGCTATATAGTATTAAATGTTCTGCATCTAAAGACTTCAACACTACACTACCTTTATGTCATACAACTACTAATATATAGGTACATGTACCTATATAAAAACAAAAAAAATTTGGAGGTTTCTTTTTTCAATCGTTCTTTTTTGAGGTACTTGACATCCAGGTACATAAAGCTAACTTTACAGGTTAAATAACCAAAGTGAAAGGTACATGTATGCCAACTTCCAAGAGAGGTTTCTTTTTTCAATCGTTCTTTTTTGAGGTACTTGACATCCAGGTACATAAAGATAACTTTACATGTTAATTAACCTAAGTGAAAGGTACATGTATGAGTAACTGTATGACATAAAGGTACCTATAAAGTTAACTTTACATTAACTTGACATACTGATACAGGTAGCTGTAAAGTTATTTTGAACAGTTAGATCGTTGGATCGTTGCCTTGAACCTTCGATCATCCATCCCATCCTGTCTGTCCTATCTGAACGAGTGGTCATCGATCATCCATCCCATCTTTCTGGAACAACTTATGACCACCATTGATGGATTTCAGAAAGTAACGTTAACAACTAGCAATTGCCCCCAAAAGGTGCAATAATACGCCGATATGTTGTTGTTGGAGGGTGAAATGGCTGAAAAATGAAACTAAAATCAAATGTGGTTGTTTCAGGAATGTTAATAACTTTCATGTCAACTAATCATATACTTGTCCAATAAGCAACCTCCAACCAAGTTGGAAACACTCAATGAAGTCTACTTAATCCACTTTGCAACACATATGGCTTCTTCCAGAACCTTCTCCAATTACTTCATGTCCACATAGTAAAAAAAAAACTTTTCCATAAGATAACTTCTTCTTCACAAGGTAACCAAAATGATCTTACTTTAGAAAACCACCAAAAAGATAACCCAAAAGACTCTTATACTATGCCCACATGATCACCCTCTCAAACGTTTACTTCGCTCATATGATGAACAATAATGTTTTAAAATATCTTCCTTAACAATACCCTTTTTACGTCAAAAGCACCTAGGCTCAATCACTTTAAAAATGGTTCACAGAGCTGCACCAAGAAACATTATAAGTACACCATCTTGAACTTCCAAAGAGCTCCTTCGAAGTTATGAATAAGAAAAGAAAAGCAATATGTATTAAGGGGGACAACCTATAAAGTCTCATGTTAATCATCGAACTCACAAATTCCAAAAAGGAAAAATGCGCCATATCCTCCACCTACAAGCCAAAAGTGACACTATCTCATAATCTCACAGAGAAGGGGATGGTTTGATGCGACAAAGTGAAACGAATGGCACCACTAACCAAAAGGCATTGCTTAGGAAAAAGACAAGATTAATACTTACCATGTTTTGCTTGCAAATTCATCAATGTAAATGATGTTATAGAGTTTATTTCAAGAAAATTTGTAACATAATATAACTATGAATAATATAGTTGAGAAAGATAGGTGTCTACATTTATGGAATTTAGGTAGATCTACAAAAATCCTAGATTTCAGGAGATTTTTCATCATCATTTTTATTGAGTGTAGATTTTTACTATGGGTTTTGTTGTTACGATTTTTGTATTTATCTATTGACACATCCATGGAAAGTTTCAAATTAAACTTTAGGTTGGAGACACACACATGGATTAGAATGAGTATAATGTAAGTATGAATAATATAATTAAGAGTATGGAATTTCTTTAAAAAAATAGTCATAGTTGACTCTATGAAATTTATTGCCATGTTATTAATATATTTGAGTGTATGGTAACATTTTCATGTTTGGACCTAAGATCATAGTTTAGATAGATCTATGCTGATTTTTAATAAGGTTTGAAATATCATTTAATTTTAGTTAGGCTATTTTCATTTTCTTAATTTCTAATCACTATGACAAATTATTTTTTTTGTTTTTAATATGATTTGGGATATCTATATTTAATTTTAGTTAACCATTTTCAGTTTTTTAATCTCCAATTTCTTAATTTTAATTTTAATGAAACTATTTGCATTTTCTTAATCTTCAATAATTATTGCAAATTAATTTTCATAAATAGAACTAATTATTCTTACACTTATTAAAGAAATAATTTACAAAAGAACACTTACTAAAAGAAATAATTTACAATTGAATGATGAAGAAAAATGTATTAAGAAATAATTAACTCTTAAAAAAAAATTTATCATGTACAAGTCTTTATATATACCTTCGTCATATGAGTGCCTTTGCCTCAAATATAAAAAATACATAATAGTTCATAAATTAAATTATTTTTTCTTTGGTGATGGACCAACATCATATTTGAACCAATGATTTTTGTAGAAGAAACCTCAATGTTTACTAAATAGTATTCAAGGATGTGAACACATTGAAGTAACTTTCATTATATGCCTCCTTTACAAATTGTATATCAAAGCCTACAATTATTTTAACTTGTTCAAACCGTTATCAGTGTTATGGATCACCTAGTTTATATGCTTAAGTGAAGAGAGGCATAAGCAGTGAACAAGGTTTATAGGCTTCACAAATTCAGATAGGATAGTAAAAAAAAGGGTAATCCTTGAGTAAACTGTTGTATTTATGAATCTGATTTGCTATGATGATTTTGAATCTGAATATGTTAAAATTGAATACTTAAGTCGTTAAAATAGGCATTTCCTTCTATACATATGCAATAAAGGGAAATGTACAAGATTTACATTTTAGCTATCTTTCTATTTGGGCAATCAGATGAATTCAACCTTTTATAATTATACTATCTACAACTGAAAACTTATCAATTGATAACAATTCTTTCTTTCTACAAATTTGAAATAGTTCAACCTTCAAATCTAAAATGTTCTGGAAATATTTTTTTCATAAGAAAGTGACAATGCCAAGAACCTCCAGACATTACAATTTTGTTCCATCGGAAATAAATATCTACAGAGTAAAAGGCCATGCATCCAAGCATTACACTCTATATATACAAGAAGCAGATTCTACGGAACCACCTTGAAAGTTCCTTTACCTTAACAAAATCTGACTTCCTAAAATCCATTACTAAAAAAATTCAGGAATACACATTTTACAAATAGAAAAATATGTTATATTTTCAAAATTTTAGAAAATCAAAATTAGTGATTATAAGTGCGATTTTGAGGAAGTTCAGATCTAGGTGCCATTAGCTTTCTATAAGGAGTGTTAAAGTCTAAAGTGTAATGTTGACACAGAAGTAAAACAATCATTCAAATTTAATCAACTATATTTGTATATATTGAATAAAAACACATGGAAAAATGATATAGATTACAAATATATAAAAACAAAATTAAAAAATAATTAATATTAGAAATATTTTTTAATAAAATAAAGTAATAACTGAAAATCTGAAAATATAAATTTGTTACTAAATTTTCATTAAAAATAACTTTTTGTTAATTTTTATTAAATATATATAACTAAATTTATAAAACATAAATTCAAACTCAAAACACATATTGTCAAGGATAAGGGTACGGGGGATAGATTGATTTATTCCATCCACCTAGGTTCAATTCCTTCTTCCACTTGAAAAAATCAAAATATATGTAACTTAATAATAATTTATAAATAAGTACATTCTAAAACAATAAAAAAAACACATAAATTCATATATAACTAATCCAAGAAAATAAAATAAAAATACCCATAATTTAATTCATTAAACAAAAAAATTATATAATTTAGTTTAAAATAAAATAAAAATTATTTATAATTTAATTAATAATCATTCTTGATTAATATATTTTTTCCTTGTAATTCTTGATTAATATAATAATTATGACTACAAATTATTAATCCCTATAAACTTAACCATTTTTATAATGGTTTTAATTGATTTTCAATCAAAAAAACAAAATGAAGTAAATCTAATAACATTAAGACAATACATAACTCCTTTGGATTTAATAAAAAATAAAACAATGCATAGGATTATATCGTGAGCTTCGGTACTCGGTGGCTTTCTTTCAACAGTGGTAAAGACATAAATCTTGAGCTTCTCTAAGCAGTGGCAGCAACGACTGGAATCCTAAGCTTGTCTATGCAAAGGTTTTTCTTCATCAGCTGTAATGTAGTGGAAACATGGCAGCAACGAATGGAATCTTATGCTTGTCTATGCAATGAATTTTCTTCATTAGCTGTAATGCGGTGGCTTTTCTTCAGCAGCAACAGTAGCCTGGAATCGCAATCCTTAGCTTCTGTAGGCAAAGGCTTTTCTTCAATAATGTATTCAAGGGAGTTGGCACAAATTTGAAGAATTCTTGGAACATACCCTTTTTGCTGAAGAATATTTTATGTTGGAAAAGCATTATGTTAACTTTTATTGTAAAGTTTTATGTTGGACAGGTGTCCAAGGATGATTGTAATTTGCACAATATTTTATTATTTAATAAATAAAATAGGAGAAAAACACCTAAGAGGACTGTTGAAAGAGTGGTTACTGACCCACTAGGTGGAATGGAATCTGGGGTAGAAGGCAATGGACAAGTGACAGCAACATGATGCAACTAACTAGTTGTTGGTATGGGACAACTCCCTTGAAATGTGGTCATAGTGCCCTGAAAGATGGGATTGGAGCTTGAGGCTCATTTATTCCAAACTGACCACTAAAGACCTAGGCAGTCTATATAATAGCCATCAAATTATGAACTGAGGTTCATCACTTTTCCCGACGAGGAAATTTACCTTGGGGTTTTGATGTGTTTGCACCGAAGAGATTTGATTAGGGGATATACTAAGTTGTTGATCATGTTGTGAGTCTGCAAAACTCTATTGAGTTTCAGGAGTTTGATGCTGAGTGCTGAAGGCATGTTGTGAATTCAGGAGTTTCATGCTGAGTGCTGAAGGCATGCTTTGAATTTAGGAGTTTGATGCTGAGTGCTGAAGGCATATTGAGTGCCTTGCTTCTACACAGATTCCATCTACTTAGTGGTTCAGTAATCAGGCTCGGGGGTTCACAAGAAGCCAGCAGTTAGGCTGCTTCTTCTGGAATAGGTTGGGAGGAACAGGCCTCCTTGGGTGTTTTTCGACCCTATAATCAATTACAGGTTCCATTATATTTCTCTAATTTCAAGCATTTAAAGTTCTACTGTATAAATACTTTTATTGTTTTATTTTATAAATTTATTTCCGTTTTCTGAGTAAGTTAAGATTCCATATAGAAATGATTTCGATTGAATAAAATAGTTCTCTGCATTTTTCCCCATGCAAGTGGATTTGCATTGTACTCTAGTACAGAGATAAATTAAGTCAGATAGATAAATGATAGGCAAATAGCCATGTGATTGAGAAGATAAAAATGTTATATTAAGTTTCTGCTTACTGTTAAATTTCTAGGTATACATATATTAGTGTCTTCCTTATTATTTTCTTTATAGATAATTGTTTTCGTAAATGCACAGTAATGTTTTCTCCCTTCTATAAATATCTTTTGTCTCAAAACAAATAGTTTCCCTTTTTAAAGTATAAGAATTATCTATCTGTGTTATAGTATTTAAAATATATATGTTTATATCATAACAGTTGCATATTCAATCTCAACATACAACATATTATTATTTTCCCTTTGAAATCAGTGCACAATAAATAAGCACCAATTTCTTCATGCACAGAATTATCTATTACTATGCTATTTATTATTTCATTATAGCGACCAATCTTCTTGTCATACAATAGAGTCTTATATTTCAAACCTAGGGTTTATACATTTCACTATAAAGTCAAACCTTCAAACTATTAATTTTTTCATTGAACGATAGCAACAAAAACATTAAAGAATAACAATACATTCCAGACAGAACCGAGTTATGGCTTCAACATCACAACAAGTTTCCAAAATTAAGATTTCATTTAAACACTTCATAAACATAATGTCAATTACATATTTTATTGCCATAATACTAAACTAACAAACTACATTCGTTTCTATAGATCTTAACTAGGAGCAAAATCAAAACCATACATTTTAAACAGAGTCAAACCCCAACCCTTGAAGTTCTTACAGAATGAAGATGCAGCATTTATAAAATCGACGAACTACACACAGGCCGAAACCCTTCCATAGATTTCAAACATCGACCATTTTTCATTGAAACATATGATTTTTTACATCATCCAAGTCTATGAATAAGAACAATTCCCCACGACTGTTACAAATCAAAATCAACAGGGTTTGTGCCCTTTGGGATGAGGTACTATCCTCCCCAAGCTATTACATTTCTACAAACCCTAAATAGACAAAATACAAATTATCAAAGATAAACATGAAGATCTCATAATGCACTTTTGAAGGCCATCACTTCCATCTAACCAAAGGTTATAAGGAAACCTCCGAGGCTTACCGTACGGGTAGCAGGAGCCAACTGTCAACACCCAAACTGGAGAAGCCACTGAACCTCTGCACATGCAATTACATGGGAGTTGTGGTTAAAAATGAGTTTCCTTTAAAAGGAATGATTTCAGAATCGATCAAACAACTATTACTGTATTAACGTTTGAATATGGAAGGTATAGGAAATTTTTCGAAGCACATTACCTTTTTAATGTTAGCACAGAGCAAAAACACCAGACAAGTGCAACTGCAACCAAAGCTCCATGGACAATAGTCGAATGCAAAGAACAAAGGAACAACTTTGAGTTCAAAACCATTAAACAATTATGAAATACCGAGACCTGTATCAACCCTTGTGAGGACTTGCCATCTCATTTCGAACCTTAAAAACAACGTTGCAACTCTAAGCTTCACATGAACCCTGTTCTAAAAATAAAAACTCTCAACAGGTCTGAGTTTCAAATCACCACCAATAACTAGACTCTAAGCTTCCAACCGTGGCAAGTTATCACTATGAGAGACTCGGCTCTTAAACCTTCCATGGGTCACAATTTCAAAACGTAGGCATTATGCCTCTAAAATTGCAAAACAAGAACCCTAAAGACCCTCATCCTGTCGGCCGAACACGGAGCCACTACCACCGAATGCCAAGAAAACAATAAACACATTAAACTAGTGGAGGTAGGGTTTATCCTCATCCATCGAAACCCTTCCAGATCAAGGGTGGAGATCACCGGGACAGTTTCACGAACACCAAGCAAACCAACCACATTAAATGAGCTATCCTTACTACTGCTACAAAGGAGCCATGAAGGAGCCAGCTCGGTTAACCATCGAACCAGTATGTTTACAACTCATCACAAAACTGTTATCACCACGATACTATCACGTGCTCAAGTTCATTACACCATCCACAGTGGAACTCCACTGTCTCGACAGATGTGAGCATTCAATGCATAGGCAGCGTTAACATATGCTAACCTATGACATTAGTAACGTTCACATCATAATTTTTATTATAATGAACAATGTTATATGGTAAGTCGTGATATATGACTTGTAACAATATCATATGGTATGGTAAAATGCACATAGCAATGTTGCTAAGGTTTTGTATAGTATCACATAGGGTCACATTAAATGCACACAACACATATCACATAATTTAATATATAAGAGTTTGTTTAATGTTTTGTACACATTGCAATAGATTATATGGATAATCTAATAAATTGCACACACATGCGTTTCATGGTATAGTGTATTGAACTTAGTAACTCAACAAATCCTATTATCACTTGGAACTATAATAGATTCATAGCATTTAGTTCCTAGACAAAATATTAAATCAATTGTACATAGAATTTCTAATATTTGCCATTGAGATAAGGAATAGACATATATTTTCAGTCCAACATGAAATGAAATCACATATATTTTTGAGTAAAGAACTAAGTCTTGATCGATACAGACATTCTCTAGAATCAAATACAAACCTATAGTTTAAATTTAAATGAGACACACTATTTGCATCAGCAATCATATCCAGATATCGTTATCTTGAACATTTAGTCTTTAACCAAAGTTTCTCACCCGGTAGAGTGCTCAATGTCTTATCTCTCAAAACATTTTTACAAAGGAGAGTACTGAAAAACTGTTCAGTCACTTGTCTGCTGCCACAAGTACGAAATTCACATGCTTTAGCACGAATGCTAAGTAAGCCTCGGGGCGTCCGTAGGACCCCTTCATCATCAACAAAAGCACATTAGTCAAAATAGTTAAATCGTCAATCATAGCAACACCAATAGAAGTTTGTAATAGTACAACTGAGTACGAATAACATCAAGACATAAATTTAAATCATTTAGTCGCAAACCTTACACTATAAACCAGTTTCGTATTTAGTACAGTAAAGCAACTTTTATGCATTATTATATTCCACACAAATTAAATAAGCATTAATTGTTATGTCGAAAAATTTTAAATTTTTGTGATTTTTTTTGGGATGTTACATGTGGTATCAGAGCACGAGTGCAAACTCTAGGCCCGAATTAGGCTCACGCATGCAAAACAGAAGACAAATCAGAAAGTTTATGTTACTAACTTTTAATTCAATTTTATTTTTGCATAGAACAAATTGACCTTTAAATTGCAGGTATGGAAATACCAGAAGAATCAACAGAGGATAGATCTCCTCGTAATGAACATATTAATAATAATAATTCTGAAGGAATTTATGTTGAATTAAATAACCAGTCTTCCGAAATTTTACGCACTGTACAGGATTTAAAATCTGAATTAAGAGCTGTTAAAGAAGAGAATGAACGGATCCTAAAAGTACAGGAGGAGCTACAATAGAATTTGAGGGAGAATTTTCGTAATGATGAAAGAGGCAAAAAATCAGAAATGAAGGCTGATTCTGAAACAATGTCCCACAAACATAAGCATAAGAAAGCAAGAAATGATAAAAGGAACAGTTACTCATCCTCTAAATCTGATCCAAGTAATACTGACTTTAATTATGACAGCAGTAACAGTGAATGCTGCTCTAAAAAGAGAAAATATAAACATCATGAACATATTACTGGATAATTTAAAAAGATTAAGCCACCCACCTTTAATGGTGAAAGTGAGAAGGGTGAGACAGTTGAAGCATGGCTGTCTGGAATGAAGAAGTACTTTAATATTTTTGACTACTCTTCTCAACTAAAATCCAAGATGGCTATTTACAATTTGAACAGAAAAGTAGATATTTGGTGGCAGGATCTTAAGAGAATTAACAGTATAAAAGAAAAAAAAGTAACTTGGAATATGTTTAAAAGTTTGTTTAAAAAGAATTTTTTGTCGGAACAATATTTTGAAGATAAGTCAAAGGAGTTTTATTATTTGAAGTTGGGTACAATGAACATGAAAGAATCGTGCAACAAGTTCCTTAGCTTTCTAAGGTATGTGCCTTACATGGTCGAGGAAAATCCTAAAGTGCAAAGGTTTCTCAGTTGTCTACCTTTCAATATAAAGGACCGTATCGAGTATGATAACCCTTCCACTTTCGAAGAGGCCATGAGAAAAGCCAATTTCTATTTTGATCAAAACAAAAAAAGAGAAGGAACAACTGGCTGGAAGAGCAGTAAGACTAATCAGTTTGATTATAAAAAGAAGAATTTTAATCATTATTCTGGAAGTTTTAAGAAAAGTTTTAATAATAGAAATTTTTCTAGTCATAATAATTACAAGAATAATGCATCTCAGAACTTTACTGCTACAAGAAATGTACCTAACAATAATAATCACAGCAATAACAATAATAACAATAACAGGTATGCTGAACAGATAGGACCTATGAAGTGCTATGGTTGTGGCGTATCACATAAGAGAGCAGATTCCCCATGCAACAAAAGGACAGCCAACAATATTCACACTATGCAAGCAGAACCTATAGTTGGAGATATCACAAGAGAAATGCCCAGGATAAATGCAGCGCTAGAAAATCACCAAGCTAACCATCAAACATCCATGGTTGAAATTGAAGGTATGATACAAAACGAGTCGATTTCTATTCTGATAAATCCAGGTGCAAATCTGAGTTATATTTCACCTAATTTAGTAAACAGTTGCAAGTTAAAAGTAGATAAATTTGATAATCCATGGTTAGTTCAGCTTGCAACAGGTACTAAAAAAAAGTTACAAATTTTGTCAAGGATTGTGAAGTATTTATAAGTCAGTTGAAAACGCAAATTAATTTGAATGTTTTACCCTTAGGGTCATATGACTTGTTGATTGGTATGGACTGGCTTGAACATCATAGAGTTTTACTAAATTCTTATGAAAAATATTTTACCTATTTAAATAATGAAGGTAATATAGAAACAGTAAAAGGAATTCATAGGAAGATTTCAGTAAGACAGATTTCCGCTCTACAAGTAAAGAGAGCTGCCAAAAAGGGTTGTAGAATGTTTGCTATGAATGTTATCAATGACAAGTGCTCATCTAAAGAAGACAAGTTAAAACTAGAGGATATTCCCATCCTTGGGGACTTTTATGACGTATTTCCAGAAGAAATTCCAGGATTACCTCCGAAAAGGGAACTTGATTTCACCATTGAGTTAGTACCCAGTGCGGTACTAAACTCGAAGGCTCCCTACAAGATGAATATTCTGGAGTTAAATGAGTTACAATCTCAACTGAAAGAATTAATAGATAAAAACTACATAAGGCCTAGTGTGTCTCCTTGGGGAGCACCAATAATTTTTGTTAAAAAGAATGATGGGACCATGCGATTGTGCATCAATTACCGTCAGCTTAATAAAGTGACAATTAAGAACCGATATCCCTTACCCCGCATAGATGATCTATTTAATCAAGTAAGCAGAGCAGAGATACTCACTAAAATTGATTTAAGGTCGGGGTATCATTAGGTCAGAATAAAAGACGAGGGCATATTCAAAACTGCATTCAGAACACGTTATGGACACTACAATTTTTTAGTTATGCCCTTTGGGCTAACCAACGCACCGGCAGTGTTCATGTGTTTAATGAACAACATTATGCATAAATATTTGGATAAGTTCGTAGTGGTGTTCATTGATGATATTATGATTTACTAAAAAACTAAAGAAGAGCATGACGAACATTTAAAAATAATTTTGCAAGTACATAGAGAACATCAGCTTTATGCTAAGTTCAGTAAATGTGACTTTTATAAAGATAAAATACAGTATTTACGTCATATAATTTCTAAAGACGAAATTTATGTTGACCCTGATAAGATAAAATCAATTAATGAATGGCATGTTCCCAAAGACGTAATTGATGTACGGTCATTCATGGGGATAACAGGTTATTACATAAATTTTATTGAAGGGTTCTCTAGAATTGCTAACCCCATCACTTCTTTGCAGAAGAAAGGGAAGAAATTCATATGGGATCAAAAGTGTCAAGAAAGCTTTAATAAGTTAAAAAAATTATTAACTATTACACCCATCTTAAAAATTACAGATCCCAATAACGATTTCGTCGTATGCACTGATGCATGCAACAATGGACTTGGAGGGGTCTTAAGTCAGGAAGGTCATGCCATTGCTTTTGAGTCAAGAAAATAAAAAATTCATGAAAAGAATTATGCGACTTATGATCTTGAGTTGGAAGCCGTGATACATGCACTGAAAATGTGGCGCCATCACTTGATTGGAAGAAAATTTATTCTAATGATAGATAATAAAGGCCTAAAGTATTTATTGGATCAAACGAATCTTAACGCAAGGCAAGCTAGATGGCTAGATTTCCTTACCGAGTATGATTTCGAGATTCAACACATCAAAGGGAATGAAAACAAATTTGTTGATGCATTGGGCAGAAATGCCAAAATAAACTTTGTGGCAGCAATCAGCATGTTTAAGACAGATCTGGAAAATTAGATCGAAGAAGGAATTAAGCAAGACGAAAATTACCGAAAATTACATGCTAAAGTGGCTGAAAATTCATTTGAAAATTTAATAATAGATTACAGTATTGATGAAAAAGGCTTCTTAAATTATAAAAACAGAATTTATGTGCCTAATATGTCAAAATTTAAGTTACTGATTTTGGATGAAATTCATAAAAGTCCTTATTTAGGACATCCTAGTTATCAGAAAATGATAACTATGTTAAGAAAAGATTATTTTTGGCCCAACATGAAGAATGAAGTAGCTGAATACATAGCTAGATGTTTTGAATGTTAGACTATTAAGGTTGAACATCAACATCAAGCTGGTCTATTGCAGCCCTTACCAATTCCGGAATGGAAATGGGAGATTATAAGTATTGACTTTATTACAAGTTTGCCTAAAAATCAGACACACGATGATTCCATAATGGTGGTGGTGGACAAGTTAAGTAAGGCTGCTCATTTTATTCCTGTTAAAACCACTTTTAAAGCTTATAACATTGCAGATATATTCATGAAGCAATTTTTTCGCTTGCACAGAATTCCAAAGATAATTATTTCTGACCGGGAATCTAAGTTCACCGGGAATTTTTGGACAACATTGTTTTAAGGGATTAAATACTAAACTAAATTTTAACACTTCTTTCCACCCACAAACTGATGGTCAAACAGAAAGGGTAAATTAGATTTTAGAAAACATGTTAAGATTTTATATTAAATATCAACCATCTAAGTAGGAAGATTTCTTACATTTAGCAGAATTTGCATACAATAATCATCATCAAGCATCTATTAAGTTAAGTCCATTTGAGATTTTGTATGGAAGAAAATGTTGTACTCCTATTTCTTGGGATAATCCTGTAGACAGATTAATGTTAGGACTAGATTTATTGAAAGAGATGGAGCTAACAGTGAAACAGGTTCAAGGTAACTTAAAGGTTGCCCAAGATCGGCAGAAAAGCTATGCAGATTTGAAATGCACTGAAAGAGAATTTCAGGTAGGAGACCATGTTTTTATAAAGGTAAAACCCAAGAAAATTTCTTTGAAGCTTGGAAGTTGTGCTAAACTAGCACCAAGGTATTGTGGACCATTCAAAATCCTATCAAGGATTGGAGTTGTTGCATATCAATTGGCACTGTTATATAATTTAAAAATCCACAATGTTTTTCACATTTCTGTTTTAAAGAAGTATGTACACGATGCTACTCATGTGCTGAATTGGAATGTCATACAGGTGGAACCCGAAGGAAATTTCCACGTGGAACCAAACTATATTCTCAACCGGAGGGAAATTATGCTTTGAAATCACACCAAGGGCAGGTAAAGGTGCAATGGAAGCACCTTAGCCCTGATGAAGCTACTTGGGAACTGGAAAGTAATATGTGGGTAGCATATACAGTTTTGTTCCATGGGGAACCTGATGAAGAATAAGCAACATCGAGGACAATGTTGAGCTTAAGTGGGGGTGTTTGTAACATACCCTTTTTGCCGAAGAACATTTTATGTTGGAAAAACATTATGTTAACTTTTATTGTAAATTTTTATGTTGGACAGGTGTCCAAGGATGATTGTAATTTGCACAATATTTTATTATTTAATAAATAAAATAGGAGACAAACACCTAAGAGGACTATTGAAAGAGTGGTTACTGACCCACTAGGTGGAATGGAATCTGGGGTAGAAGGAAATGGACAAGTGGCAGCATCATGATGCAACTAACTAGTTGTTGGTATGGGACAACTCCCTTGAAATGTGGTCATAGTGCCCTGAAAGATGGGACTGGAGCTTGAGGCTCATTTATTCCAAACTGACCACTAAAGACCTAGGCAGTCTATATAATAGCCATCAAATTATGAACTGAGGTTCATCACTTTTCCTGACGAGGAAATTTACCTTGAGGTTTTGCTATGTTTGCACCCAATAGATTTGATGAGGGGATATGCTAAGTTGTTGATTATGTTGTGAGTCTGCAAAACTCTATTGAGTTTCACGAGTTTGATGCTGAGTGTTGAAGGCATGTTGTGAATTCAGGAGTTTCATGTTGAGTTCTGAAGGCATGTTTTGAATTTAGGAGTTTGATGCTGAGTGCTGAAGGCATATTGAGTGCCTTGATTCTACATAGATTCCATGTACTTAGTGGTTCAGTAATCAGGCTCGGGGGTTCACAAGAAGCCAGCAGTTAGGTTGCTTCTTCTAGAATAGGTTGGGAGGGACATGCCTCCTTGGGTGTTTGTCGGCCCTATCATCAATTATAGGTTCCATTATCTTTCTCTAATTTCAAGCATTTAAAGTTCTGCTGTATAAATACTTTTACTGTTTTATTTTATAAATTTATTTTAGTTTTCTGAGTAAGTTAAGATTCTGTATAGAAATGATTTCGATTGGATAAAATAGTTCTCTGCATTTTTCCCCATGCAAGTGGATCTGCATCGTACTCTAGTATAGAGATAAATTAAGTCAGGTAGATAAATGATAGGCAAATAGCCATGTGATTGAGAACATAAAAATGTTATATTAAGTTTCTGCTTACTATTAAATTTCTATGTATACATATATCAGTGTCTTCCTTATTATTTTCTTTATAGATAGTTGTTTTCCTAAATGCACAGTAATTTTTTCTCCCTTCTATAAATATCTTTTGTCTCGAAACAAATAGTTTCCCTTTTTAAAGTATAAGAATTTTCTATCTCTGTTATAGTATTTAAAATATATATGTTTATATCATAATAGTTGCAGATTCAATCTCAACATACAGCATATTATTATTTTCCCTTTGAAAACAGTGCATAGTTAATAAGCACCAATTTCTTCATGCACAGAATTATCTATTACTATGCTATTTATTGTTTCATTATAACAAACAATCTTCTTGTCATACAATAGAGTCTTATATTTCAAACCTAGGGTTTATACATTTCACTTTCAAGTCAAACCTTCAAACTATTAAGTTTCTCATTGAACGATAGCAACAAAAACATTAAAGAATATCAATACATTCCAGACAGAACCGAGTTATGGCTTCAACATCACAACAGGTTTCCAAACTTAAGATTTCGTTTCTTCTTCATAGTATCATCAACTCATGGCTCACGGCCAACATTTAAACAGTTCATAAACATAACGTCAATTACATATTTTATTGCCATAATATTAAACTAACAAACTGTATTCATTTCTATAGATCTTAACGAGGAGCAAAATCAAAACCATACATTTTAAACAGAGTCAAACCCTAACCTTCAAAGTTCTTACAGAATGAAAATGCAGCATTTATAAAATCGACAAACTACACATAGGCCGAAACCCTTCCATAGATTTCAAACATCTACCATTTTTCATTGAAACATATGTTTTTTTACATTATCCAAGTCTGTGAATAAGAACGATTCCCCACAACTGTTACAAATAAAAATCAATAGTGTTCAGTCCCTTTGGGTCGAGGTACTATCCTACCCAAGCTATTACATTTCTACAAACCCTAAATAGATGAAATACAAATTATCAAAGATAAACACGAAGATCTCATAATGCACTTCTGAAGGCCATCACTTCCATCTAACCAGAAGTTATAAGGCAACCTCCGAGGCTTACCGGACGGGTAGCAGGAGCCAACTATCAACACCCAAACTGGAGAAGCCACCAAACCTCTGCACTTGCAATTACATGGGAATTGTGGTTAAAAATGAATTTCCTTTAAAAAGAATGATTTCAGAATTGATCAAACAACTATTACTGTATTAACGTTCGAGTATGGAAGCTACGGGAAATTTTTCGAAGCACATTACCTTTTTAATGTTAGCACAGAGCAGAAACACTAGACAAGTACAACTGTAACCAATACTCCATGGACAATAGTCGAATGCAAAGAACGAAGGAACAACTCTGAGTTCAAAACCATTGAACAGTCATGAAATACCAAGGCCTGTATCAAACCTTGCGAGGACTTTCCCTCTCATTTTGAACCTTAGAAACAACGCTCCAACTGTAAGCTTCACATGAACCCTGTTCTAAAAAGAAAAACTCTCAACAGGTCTGAGTTTCGAATCACCACCAAGAACCAGACTCTAAGCTGCCAACCGTGGCAAGTTATCACTGTGATAGACTCGGCTCTTAAACCTTCCATAGGTCACGAGTTCAAAATGAAGGCATTATGCCTCTAAAATTGCAAAACAAGAACCCTAAAAACCCTCATCCTGTTAGCTGAACGCAGAGCCACTACCACCGAATGCCAAGAAAACAATAAACACATTAAACTAGTGGAGGTAGGGTTTATCCTCATCCATCAAAACCCTTCCAGATCAACGGTGGAAATCACCAGGACAATTTCACGAACACCAAGCAAACCCACCACATTAAATGAGCTATCATTACTACTGCCATGAAGGAGCGAGCTCGGTGATCCAGGAGGATCCAAGAAGGCAAAATTTTGAATTCCTCCAATCTCAGCAAAACTAGCACCAAATTGAAGGGCTCGTCGAGACGATTCCAACGGCGTTCGTTTCACCTCAAACGGACTCCGTATGAGAAAGTTATCGAGTTCTGTTGTATTGATGAAACAGAGAAATTTGGCAAAATGGGGTGCCACGTGGCACCACTGACATGGTGATACGTGGCAGTACAGACCAGCCACAAGGTGACACGTGGCAGTACGGATCCAAGCTGGCATATGGTGACTGGACGTATGGATGGTGACATGGCAATACAAATAGTGACTTGGCAGTTGACTGGATGCTGACTGGGAATGAGTTGGACCAATCCTAGGCCGCCACGTGGCAGCATGGATTGGCCAATATGTCTAAGGAAAAAATTATGGCCTCCGTGGGGTTTGACCCCGTGACCTCTCTTGTATAAGCGCTCCGCCTTCACCATTCGGGCTACGTGTGGTCCTTGGTATGGGTGGTTATGAACTTTTATTTAAGCTTGAAGAATATTTCATATGGGCGCGAAAAGGGGCCGGGGCTAGCCCCGAACCCTGGTCCTACCACACGGCCACACGACCGGGAGCTCAAAACGGAGGCCAGCGCGGGGGTCACATGGTATGCACCAGCCCATTCCACGTGCCCACTCTTTAACACATGATTCGAATGGAGGGTGGTTACAACCACCGCTCCCCTCCTCCCTTTGAACATAGCCACCACGTGGGACGTGCCCACCATTTAAACACATGTGTTAATTAAAACTTTGGGATAAGACAAAAAAGTGGGTTCAAAAATATAAAAGCATGTGTATTTATAATCATAAGGGGAGCGCCACCACATAACAAACTTTGGGATAAGTTTAAAGGTGGGTTTATATGGTTTTAACCATAATGCCTTTTTAAAAGGTATTTTAAATATGTTTGTTTTTATTTATTAAAAAAACAAACCAACTACATAAAAACCAATTTGGAGAGTTGTAACCATATGCCTATTTAGGCCACATTGTTGTAACTTGAGAAATCATGAGGAGAATGTGATGAGGGCTAACTCAAGCCTATATAAACCCCCTCATATGCCATTTGCCACTCATGCTTTGGAGTAGAGATTTTGTAGCTAAAGGAGAGAAGGGAGATTGTGTAGCTCTGCAAGAGGAAGGTACGAGTGTTTATACTCGTTTTACACCGTCTTCAGGCTTCGGAGTTGCTGGAAGCAGTCTTGTTGTGTTTTGGGCAGCGGTTCTCTTCCTGGCCATTATCGCCAAGGTATCATTGTATCATTGCCATGTATTTTTCCTTTATGCTGAGATTATAGATCGGCCCTCCTATTGAGAAGCAGGCCCGGAGACGTAGTCCATCCTGGACGAACTCCGTTATCAACTTGTTGTCTTTATGTGTGTATTGTCTATGCTGTTTGGTTCTCTTCTTATGGATTTGTGAGCTTCATTCATGCTCTTTATGCAATTCATGTTAACGTCATAGAGTAGCAAAGATCTTGTTTCCGGATCATGTGGTATCAGAGCAGGTCTATTTGACGTTGGATTGTGAGTGTGGATGCTCACGAGGGCTAAACTGCAAGCTGGTGTGGGTACATTAGAGCCTTACAATTCCGAGATCGGACGTGCACACCGAAGGAGGAAGATGGATGCTAATGATGCCCGCATCGAGATGGAGGCAAACTTTCACAAGGTCTTCTATATGATGGCCGACAAGGTAGACAAGTTGTTTGCAGACTATGAAGAACGCATGGCAAAAGAAAGAAAAGGCAGTGAAGTAAAGAAGGAAGACAAAGAAGTGAAGGACGAAGGCAATGCTTCAGTTAACCAAGGGGAAGGTGGCGAAGAGCCTCCTGAGCCTCCCTCTTCACCTTCAGCTTCAAGCACAAGTTCAAGTGCTTCTTCCTCATCTCATTCTCAGCATTCCAAGGTCCCTCACAAAGAGCCTCAAAAGAAGCCCTTATTGAAGCTCGATGTGAAGTTTGATTTGCCCATGTTCAATGGGGAAGCGAATGCAGAGAAGTTAAACAATTGGATAAGGCAAATTGAGGTCTATTGCCGAGTCCAGCAGATCGAAGAAGAAGATGTGAAGATTCAGTTGGCTTCACTTCGGCTGACAGTCACCGCACTTGTATGGTGGGAAAGCAAGCTTCAGCAAGGTAGCAAACAAATGGGTAATCTTCTCTCATCGTGGTCTGCTTTTATTTCTGCTTTACGTAAGCAATTTTATCCATTGGGTTATTTTCAGAAGGCAATGATGGATTGGCAAAGTTTTAGACAAGGAAAGGGTCAGAGTGTTCAGAGTTTTACTGAAGAATTTAGAAAGAAAGCTTTAGAATTGAATATTGCTTTAGACTCTCCTGACACTCTTTTGAAGTACATTGGTGCTCTTCATCATTATCTACGCCATACTTTGTTGTTGTTGAATCCTACTAGTGTGGATGAAGCAAGTGTTCAGGCTACTCATCTTGAGAATAGGGGGAAGCATTTGCAAGAAGACCATCAAAAGAAGCCTTTCAAGCCCAACAACCACCACAAGTTCAAGAAAAAAGACAAGAGCAAGAAGACAGCTACTGCCAAGAAGGAAGGAGGAAAGCCCCATTGCAACCATTGCGATACTGATGGGCATGATGAAGAAAGTTGTTGGAAGTTGCATCCTGAACAAAGTCCAAAGCATTATGGAGGCAAAAAGAAGAAAAAGACCGTTGCAACAGCGCAACGAGATTTGGGTTCCGACTCAGGTGACGAAACCATGATTACAGCCGTGGGAATGCAAGGTAACAAAACTCCTCATACTGGTTCAAGTTCTACTCATGTTTCTAAAGAAAATGATAAAATAAGAAGTGAGTTGTTTCACATCAGAGTTGTGTCTAAGCATACAAAGATTGAAACATTATTTGATCCGGTTTCTCAAGTAAATTTGATCTCAGAATCAGTTGTTAAGAAGTTGGGCATACAGACTAAACCTCACCCCAAGCCTTATCCTCTTGGATGGGTATGTGATAATGCTAAGTTGCAGGTGACTAAGCAATGCAGGTTAAGGTTTGTTATTGCTTCAAAGTTGATTGATGAGGTGGACTTAGATGTTGTTCCTCTTGACATCTGTGGTATCGTATTGGGAAGCCCATACTTGTATGATCGAAAAGCAGTGTTCTTCCGTCATGAGAACAAGTACCATCTCACCAAAAACGGGGTGGATTCCATTGTGAGAGCTCACAGTATGAAGGCTAACACCACTCTGGTTAGTGCAGGACAGATGAAGCGGCTCATCAACACTAATAAGAGATACATGCTCATGGTTGTGAGAGCAAAAGATGCTGAGGCATCCGATGCTTTCAAAGGTTGTGATCCTTCTCATAAAAAGGCTATGATTGATATTGTGGCTAACTATGAATAAATATTTCAGGAACCTACAAGTTTACCTCCCAAAAGGGAGATTCAACATGAGATTCATCTCCAGCAGGATGCCCCTCTTCCTAATGTGGGCATGTACGTTGTCCGCGGTTATCAAGTACAAGAAGGGTACTAGTTACAAAGTGGCAGATATGCTTTCTAGACCTCCTATTGTTGCATCTATTGTTTTGAAAAATGCTTCTTTGTCCCATGAAATTTATATTGAGCAGTATGCTACTCATGATTATTTCAAGGAGATTTATGAGAAGCTAACCAATGGCACACAGGTGGAAGACTACTATTTGCAGGGAAAGTTGCTCTATCATTTGGGCAAGTTATGTGTTCCTATCAGTGAAAGAGTCCATGTAATACGAAAAGCTCATACTTCTCTTGTATCAGGGCATTTTGGGGTAGGTAAGACTTTGGCTCATTTGCAAAGACTTGTGTATTGGCCTCACATGAAAGAAATTGTAACAAAATATGTAAAGGGGTGTGTGATGTGCTCTACTTGTAAGCCCACTAATAGAAAATTGGGGCTGTACTCACCACTTCCTGTTCCTTCCCATCCTTGGGAAAGCATTTCCATGGATTTTGTGGGGGGTTTGCCTATGTCTAGGAGGGGTCATGACTACTTGTATGTGGTCGTGGATAGGTTTAGCAAGATGTGTATTCTTATGCCATGTAAAAAGCAGGTCACTGCAAAGCAGGCTGCTTCTCTTTTCTTTCAGCATGTATGGGTTCACTTTGGACTCCCTACGTCCATTATCTCGGATCGGGACTCCCGATTCCTTGGAGAGTTTTGGACAAAATTATGGTGTATGATGGACACCAAGCTAAAGAGGAGCACCGCTTTTCATCCACAGACCGACGGACAGACAGAGGTAGTCAACAGGACAGTTGTCCATTTGCTTCGAGGCTATTGCAACAAGCATCCTAAGTTATGGGATGAACAGATCCAGTATGTGCAGCATGCCTACAACAGGGCTATGCATTCTTCCACTCAGAGCTCGCCATTTGAGACATGCTTTGGGTACTTGCCAAAGACTCCATTGGAATTGACTTATGGGAGAGAGGTTGATTCAAGCACTTCCAAGGATGAAGACAAAGTCCACAGGTTCATTTAGAGAGTTCAACAGGTACATCAAGCAGTGCAAGAGCAGTTGGAGAAGAGTCAAGCCCAGTACAAGGCTCGCCATGACAAGCATAGAGTTGATCATCAGTTTCAGGTGGGAGATCAAGTGTGGCTTCACATCAGCAAGGAGAGGATGAAAGGAGAAGGCAAGAAGCTCAAGCCCATTAGATATGGTCCCTTCACCATCTTGGAGAAGATTGGGACAAATGCTTTTCGCTTAGAGCTACCGCCATACATGCAGATCTACTCAGTGGTGAATGTGGAGAACTTGAAACTCTATGAGCCTCCCATGATCATGGATGAAAGGGAGAATGCCTCAGTGCCATCAGTTGATGAATTTGCTCCTGAGTACATGGATGAGCTAAAGGAAGATGTCATCTTGGACAGAAGGACAAGGACTTCTCGTAGAGGTGATGTTGAGTATCTTCGAGTGGGCATCAGAGGCACTCATCCAAGCAAGGCCAAGTGGATCGAGAAGGAGAAAGTGAGGGAGCAATTCCCTCACCTATCTGTTGATTAGTAAAGGATTTTGGAGGCCAAAAGCTTCTCAGTGGGGAGGAATGATCCAGGAGGATCCAAGAAGGCAAAATTTTGAATTCCTCCAATCTCAGCAAAACTAGCACCAAATTGAACGGCTCGTCGAGACAATTCCAACGGCATTCGTTTCACCTCAAACGGACTCCGTATGAGAAAGTTATCGAGTTCTGTTGTATTGATGAAACAGGGAAATTTGGCAAAATGGGGTGCCACGTGGCACCACTGACATGGTGACACGTGGCAGTACAGACCATCCACAAGGTGACACGTGGCAGTACGGATCCAAGCTGGCATATGGTGACTGGACGTATGGATGGTGACGTGGCAATACAAATAGTGACTTGGCAGTTGACTGGATGCTGACTGGGAATGAAGTGGACCAATCCTAGGCCGCCACGTGGCAGTATGGATTAGCCAATATGTCTAAGGCAAAAATTATGGCCTCCGTGGGGTTTGACCCCGTGACCTCTCTTGTATAAGCGCTCCGCCTTCACCATTCGGGCTACGGGTGGTCCTTGGTATGGGTGGTTATGAACTTTTATTTAAGCTTGAAGAATATTTCATATGGGCGCGAAAAGGGGCCGGGGCTAGCCCCGAACCCTGGTCCTACCACACGGCCACATGACCGGGAGCTCAAAACGGAGGCCAGCGCGGGGGTCACATGGTATGCACCAGCCCATTCCACGCGCCCACTCTTTAACACATGATTCGAATGGAGGGTGGTTACAACCACCGCTCCCCTCCTCCCTTTGAACATAGCCACCACGTGGGACGTGCCCACCATTTAAACACATGTGTTAATTAAAACTTTGGGATAAGACAAAAAAGTGGGTTCAAAAATATAAAAGCATGTGTATTTATAATCATAAGGGGAGCGCCACCACATAACAAACTTTGGGATAAGTTTAAAGGTGGGTTTATATGGTTTTAACCATAATGCCTTTTTAAAAGGTATTTTAAATATGTTTGTTTTTATTTATTAAAAAAACAAACCAACTACATAAAAACCAATTTGGAGAGTTGTAACCATATGCCTATTTAGGCCACATTGTTGTAACTTGAGAAATCATGAGGAGAATGTGATGAGGGCTAACTCAAGCCTATATAAACCCCCTCATATGCCATTTGCCACTCATGCTTTGGAGTAGAGATTTTGTAGCTAAAGGAGAGAAGGGAGATTGTGTAGCTCTGCAAGAGGAAGGTACGAGTGTTTATACTCGTTTTACACCGTCTTCAGGCTTCGGAGTTGCTGGAAGCAGTCTTGTTGTGTTTTGGGCAATGGTTCTCTTCTTGGCCATTGTCGCCAAGGTATAATTGTATCATTGCCATGTATTTTGCCTTTATGCTGAGATTATAGATCGGCCCTCCTATTGAGAAGCAGGCCCGGAGACGTAGTCCATCCTGGATGAACTCCGTTATCAACTTGTTGTCTTTATGTGTGTATTGTCTATGCTGTTTGGTTCTCTTCTTATGGATTTGTGAGATTCATTCATGCTCTTTATGCAATTCATGTTAACGTCATAGAGTAGCAAAGATCTTGTTTCCGGATCACTCGGTTAACCATCGAACCGGTATGTTTACAACTCATCACAATACTGTTATCACCATGATACTATCACATGCTCAAGTTCATTACACCATCCATGGTTGAACTCCACTGTCTCGGCAGATGTGAGCATTCAATGCATAGGCAACGTTAACATCTGCCAACCTGTGACATTAGTAACGTTCACATCATAATGTTAATTTTTTAGAATTTACTTCAATCTGATCTAGGATCTTAACTGAGAGAACAACATGTACAACATATCTACAGCATATCAATCATGGACACAATAATGTAAGCACACAAGAGACACAGATTTTACTTGGGGAAAACTATAAAGTTGAAAAAACCCAATAACTTCCTCAGAGATAGATAGATCAATGATACAACCCAAGCATAAGAGATAGACATCTCCTAGCAGCAGCTTCTCCTCCTCCACAAGTCCGACACTCTCCCAAGAGTGTAAGAGAGAATAGAATGATAAAATAGAGTGCCTTCCGCACTCTCTTTATACTTGACTTGACTTGCCTAATAACCTTTACTAGGTCAGCCTTAACTTAACCACATAACATAAAGATGACACCCAATAGGGTGGTCTAATAACCCTTTGACCCACATGGTCGACCCCCAATAGGGTGGTCTAATAACCATTCGACCCACATGACTTATACAGGGCATACCCCAACAAGGTGGTCTAATAACCCAACAAGTATAAGTTACGACACTTACAATATAAATGACGACACTTCCATATAGAGGAATAATAACATCTCTATAGGAATACAAACACTTCCGTTTAGAGGAATAATACCATCTCTATAGGAGTACAATATACATATATGAAATACATTCCGAAGTTACATATACATCAACACTCCCTCTTAACTAGGAAGGTATTTCTCCACACAAGTCTTCTTCTCTGGATCATCGTCACTGGATAATCGTCATCGAGTCATAATCATCGTCACTGCTGCTGCTATCTCAATCAATCTCTGAATCTACTCGTCATAGGAAGTTCTACAGAGCCAGTCCTTTTTCATACTGGATGTAGGCCCACCACCTACAGGTCTTCATCATCACTGGACATACTGCTAAATACTCAGGACTAATTACATGCATCAACAAAACCTAGCGCAGACTATAGGTTCTTTTACATGTTGACCTTCACAAAACCTACTCAAAGCATCCTAGGATGTTACAAGCAAACCGCTCTACCTGTCTGGATCTCGATAGAGCATCCCAGGATGTTACGAGCACACCGCTCTACCTGTCCGAATTTTAAAGGATCTTTTCTATGTGAACTTTCGCAAAAACTACTCAAACCATACTAGGATGTTACGAGCACACCGCTCTACCTATCTGGATCTCGATAGAGCAACCCAGGATGTTATGAGCACACCTCTCTACCTATTTGGATTTTAAAGGATCTTTTCTATGCAAAACTGTAGCAAAACCTACTAAGAGAATCCTAGGATTTTACGAGCACACAGCTCTACCTGGTTGTATCTCGATAGAGCATCCCAGGATGTTACGAGCACACCACTCTACTTGTCCAGATTTTAAAGGGTCTTTTCTATGCTACCTATAGCAAAACCTACTCAAAGCATCCTAGGATGTTATGAGCACACCGCTCTACCTGTCTGGATCTCGATAGAGCAACCCAAGATGTTACGAGCACACCACTCTACCTGTCTGGTTTTTAAAGGATCTTTTCTATGCTACCTGCACAACCTGTCCATGGCCATAGAGTATCAAACTGATACTCACCATACATCATCCAAATGTACATCATCACATGATAAACCTGATCATCATCATAGCATCGACCCGATGCATATCATTTGGAGTAACATCCTGCAGCTCGTCATCTATGATCATCCTAATCATCATCATAGCATCAACCTGATGCATATCATCTAGAGCAACATCCTATAGCTCGTCATCTGTGATCATCCTGATCATCATCATAGCATCAACCTGATGCATATCAATTGGAGCAACATCCTGAAGCTCACCATTTGTGATCATCCTGATCATACAATGCATCCACCTGATGCATACACAGTATCTTCCTGATACATATCATCATACATGATCTACCTGATCATACAATGTATCCACCTAATCATACCTGATACATATCAACATACATGATCCACCTGATCATACATGATCTACCTGATCATACAATGTATCCACCTGATACATCTACAGATACATACACATGATCCAACTGATCATATCCAACATCCAACATGATGCATACATACATATACATATAAATAATCCAACTGATCATATCTAGCATCCAACATGATGCATATATAGAGCAGTAACTGGAGCATCATCCTGATGCTCATGATCCAATGCTTACATCCATAGCCATGGGAAGGATCCTCCTCTCACCATGCTTGGAATGGCTCCTACAAATGTGTCCATCACTTCTTCCTTGAAGTGTCATCGATCTGAAGGACACGAAGCCTCTCTCTGAAGTACTTGAACTTCACTCTAGCTAGTGGCTTCGTCAGCACATCTGCAATCTACTCATCTGTCGCAACATACAAGAGCTTCACTGCTTCTCTCTGCACCATATCCCTGATATAGTGATATTTGATCTCTATGTGTTTCAACCTGTCATGGAACATCGGGTTCTCAGACAGCTTCACACAACTCTGTTTCTTACAAAATATACCAGTAGCCTCCAGCGGTAGATCAAATAACTCAGACAGTAGCTTCCGAATCCATACTGCCTCACAACTAGCCGAGCAAGCTGCAACATAGTCTACTTTAGCCGTACTCAGTGCTACATAGGACTGTTCTTGCTAAACCAAGAGATCACACCTAATCCCATACTGAAGCAGCACCCAGAAGTGATCTTCATATTTGCAGCACTGCCTGCCCAATCTGAATCAACATAACCCTGTAGTAGCACTGGATTGCCTTCCTCAACCTTGTAGTAAAGGTTGGAATCCGCTTTACTCTTGGTAAAGCCCAAACTGGATAGAAAGTTGTCTATCCTACCATACCAAGTTCTGCACATATATGACTCCCTATCATGTGTCTCAGAACCAAGTGGCTACTCCACATACACTTCTTCTTCAACTGCACCATTCAAGAAAGCTGTCTTGAAATCCATCTGGTGTATCTTCCCTTTCATCACTGCAGCCAGAGCAAGTACGGATCTAATGGAAGTGTATCTGGCTATAGGAGAAAAAGTCTCTATTCTACCACATGTAGCATGCTTGATCTTGTAGATCCTCTTGGAAGTCACTAGAGACTCCCCTTCATGTCTTGGGACTGCATCCCAAACATCTTCATGATTGACTGGTACTCCTCGATCATGGCATTCTTCCCAGAGCCTGGGAACTTCAATATCTTCAATATTTTCAATAGATAACTTTGTTGTTGAACAAATGTTGTAGTCCTTCTTTTGTAGGTGATGGTATATGATCTTTCCTACACAAAAAGTTAAATTGCATGATTAGAAAGCATCTCATAGTTTTCAGAACAAATTCTTACACATAAAGAAATATGTCATACAGTCATGCAATTATCTTAGCCAATGCTTCAATACTACATTTATCCATATCCCGTAACTTTCTAGATGCCTTCCAATCTCTACCAGAACATTGTTAAGAGTGTGCACAACTCCCAACATGTCAGCAGAGAGGTTTCATTCTAGATAAGTAGCAATGGAATGTTGTACAGTTCCATAGGCCACTTACCCATGTATATTAGTAGTATACTGTTCATCAATGCAACTATTCTAATATGCATAATACACAACCTAATTCTAGGAACATGAGTATATACATTATTGAACAGTATTATTTAAACAATAAAATATGCAAGGAATGATAATTCAAATACTTATCTTTGTTTGTTTGTTGGGTTGACTCCCTCTCAGTCTTTGCTTCTTTTCTGCAACTCCATTCTGATGTGGATTGTGAGAAGTGGTCAACTCCCTCTAAATATCTGCATCCTTGCAGAAACTACTAAAGTGTGTTCCTTCTTTCTCTTTGCTTCTTTACAAGAACAACTGGAGTGTGCTCCCTCTTGATCTTTGCTTCCTGGATTACCTGTCCTTGAACTTATATCCATCACTATGCATTCTTATTAGTATCATCATTGAGTTATCCTAGAGCTCTCATGCATAATCACACATTCATTAGTATAATCTTAATACTATCAAAACACAATAATCTTAAACATGTATAGTCATGATCATTTCAAACACAAATAATAAACATTAGTATTCAAGGTTTCAGGGAAGTCTTCTTTTATTCATGCATATTCTTATTTGATCATAGGAATCTTCTGGTTAGTTAAATCATCAATCAAAATAAGAGACATAAAATGCATAAACCCTTGATTACTTACATTTCTAACTTTATGAATAAACATAACCAATCATACCAAGTATACTTATATAAGGGATCCTAACACAAGGTAGGATTCTAACTTGATATAGTAAAAACATACCTGGATTGGTATGTTAGCTAGTTATGTCTAACAACCCACATGATGTCTTCTTGTTCTCTTCAATGACTTGTGCTAATAACCTACATATCTCATAGGTTAACCATTATAGAACCAAGTTATACATACCTCGTAAATAGATCTTCTATGTGATCCATGACAATGGATGAATCTTTGTCTTGATGTCATCATGATCATATGTTCTTGAACTAGAACATGATTTGTCTTTCTTGGTGTACCTTTCATGTTAGCGGACAACATAAACCTCATACAACACCATAATGCATTAGTACAATCATAAGTGTCAACACCCTAATCAATGAATATCTTCTATCATGCATTCATAATTTTATTAAGGTGATACGACAAGTCTAAATTTAATCAAGATTGTACTAACCATAATAACATGAAGAAAAACATACCATAAACTTAATCATGAACAAATCTCGAAACATACCTGGATAAGTTATACCTGTCGAGATTGCTTGTAATCTTCTTATGTAAGGCCTTAGCCTCATCTCCCTCTAAAACAGGAACTTCTTCACTTATGCAGGTGACCAATCCATTCTCTTCTAGGATTAAACCAATCCACTGGATCTGGAGTTGGATTAGGGTATTTCAGAGAAACCCTAAAAATTCAAACTTCCGAAAGGATAGAAATATGTGCCTTGATGAGCTGATCAAGCTGGTATACTCAGAATTTGAAAAATGCAAAGTTTCACCCCTCAAATTTGCCTTTAAAACTTCCAGATTCACTCGACATGACCCCGAACTAGGGTTTGATAAAGCTCACTCTTCTACCCAATCAAAAGGTTTGATCCAAACCTCTAAGCTTCTAGTTTTCTGAGGAGCTTCCAGCCGTGGTCACGGACTTCAAAAATTCCCATTTTTGCACAAGCCCTAATTTTCCACTTTTCCGATCAAAGTACCGAACTAGGGTCTGATCAAGCCCAACCATCTGCCCAACCAAAAATTCTGATCTTGGTCTCTAAATTTAGATTTTTATGAGTAGCATTCAGTCATAGTCTCCGATTACAAAAATTCCAACTTTCTCTGAAACCCTAAATTCCGAAAGCCATGAATGAAGGTGCTAAAAAATAATTATGTTTTGACAGAAATATGTACCTAATTGTTTCTGGTGTAACTCTAAACCTTTTGATCCACAGGGTCTGAACAATTTTCTTGTGATATCAAGACCTATCATATTTCCAACCCCATAGGTCTGACCTTAAATGGATTCTCTGAGAGAGGATTATGCCGAGTGTTGCAACGTGACCTTTTTATGGGATAAAACAGGAGAGAGAACTTGTACGGAATTCCATGTGTCACTGGTTCAGTTTCGGCCCCTAAAAACGTTACCTAAGAAAGTACAGTTTGTGCACTACCTGTCACATTTTACGAAATTTCATTTGGAGCTTCCTATCCCAAGTTATGACCTTTTTTCCAAGGTCATCTGTTTATGACTGAGATCTGGAAGAGGCAGAAACCCTATATTGTACAGATCATAAATCACAAATTACAACGAATTAGAGGTTGTCCTTTGGACCCAAGGTACATGGGGATATTATATTCATCCTGTACTATTTTCAGAACCTGAAACCTTTCCTAACTTTATTTATAGCGAAAGTGCTACAATGACTGGTTTTTGCTATATCAAGCCCTAGCTTTGCAATTGCAACAAGTGTCATACATGCCATACCATGCCTTCTTTCAGGCTAACTCTGATTCCATGTTAATTTTTTAGAATTTACTTCAATCTGATCTAGGATCTTAACTGAGAGAACAACATGTACAACATATCTACAGCATATCAATCATGGACACAATAATGTAAGCACACAAGAGACACAAAGTTTACTTGGGGAAAACCATAAAGGGGAAAAACCCCAATAACTTCCTCAAAGATAGATAGAGTAATGATACAACCCAAGCATAAGAGACAGACATCTCCTAGTAGCATCTTCTCCTCCTCTACAAGTGCGCCACTCTCCCGAGACTGTAAGAGAGAATAGAATGATAAAATAGAGTGCCTCCCGTACTCTATTTATACTTGACTTGACTTCCCTAATAACCTTTACTAGGTCGGCCTTAACTTAACCACATAACATAATGCTGACTGGGCCGACACCCAATAGGGTGGTCTAATAACCCTTTGACCCACATGGCCGACCCCCAATAGGGTGGTCTAATAACCCTTCGACCCACATGACTTATATAGGGCCGACCCCAACAAGGTGGTCTAATAACCCAACAAGTATAAGTTATGACACTTACAATATAAATGACGACACTTCCGTATAGAGGAATAATAACATCTCTATAGGAATACAAACACTTCCGTATAGAAGAATAATACCATCTCTATAGGAGTACAATATACATATATGAAATACATTCCGAAGTTACATATGCATCAACACATAATTTTTATTATAATGAACAATGTTATATGGTGAGTCGTGATATATGACTTGTAACAATATCGTATGGTATGGTAAAATGCACATAGTAGTGTTGCTAGGGTTTATTATAGTATCACATAGGGTCACGTTAAATGCACACAACACATATCACATAATTCAATATATAAGAGTTTGTTTAATGTTTTGTACACATTGCAATAGATTATATGGATAATCTAATAAATTGCACACACATGCGTTTCATGGTATAGTGTATTGAACTTAGTAACTCAACAAATCCTATTATCACTTGGAACTATAATAGATTCATAGCATTTAGTTCCTAGACAAAATATTAAATCAATTGTACATAGAATTTCTAAGATTTGCCATTGAGATAAGGAATAGACATATATTTTCAGTCCAACATGAAATGAAATCACATATATTTTTGAGTAAAGAACTGAGTCTTGATTGATACAGACATTCTCTAGAATCAAATACAAACCTATAGTTTACATTTAAATGAGACGGACTATTTGCATCAGCAATCATATCCAGATATTGTTATCTTGAACGTTTAGTCTTTAACCAAAGTTTCTCACCCGGTAGAGTGCTCAATGTCTTATCTCTCAAAACATTTTTACAAAGGAGAGTACTGAAAAACTGTTCGGTCACTTGTCGTAAACATTAGTCCTTACATGTAAGCTGCCACAAGTACGAAATTCACATGCTTTAGCACGAACGCTAAGTAAGCCTTGGGGCGTCCGTAGGACACCTTCATCGTCAACAAAAGCACATTAGTCAAAAGAGTTAAATTGTCAATCATAGCAGCAACAATAGCAGTCTGTAATAGTACAGCTAAGTACGAATAACATCGAGACATAAATTTAAATCATTTAGTCGCAAACCTTACACTATAAACCAACTTGGTATTTAGTACAATAAAACAACTTTTATGCATTATTATATTCCGCATAAATTAAATAAGCATTAATTGTTATGTCGAAAAATTTTAAATTTTTGTGATTTTTTTTTGGGATGTTACAATTCTAGGTAATAATGGACGAAAAAAGCTCTCAAATGCAGAAATTCTTGGAAAAATCCCGGTGAAAAGCATTAGATCTAAAAAATTAAGGCGGGGAATTAGATTTTTGGATGGAATACATTTTTTTGGGGGGGGACGATTTCGATTTTTTTCATGCATTTTAGGTTTGTATCTAACCCAATTGAACGAATTTTTAATCGAATCGGACAGAATTTTAAAATTATTCAGGCCTTTACAGCCGAATACACCCCTGCACCCACAATTCCTCCATATATACCGGCAACTGCAACTGCAAATGCCAAATGTTCACTTGTTTCAATCATAATAAATATCATGATTCCCATTTTCATAACCTTTCGAATTGCTGAGAAACAAAAATATTGTACAACAATAATAGTTACCGAACACATTTGTAACATTAACAAAAAAAAATCTATTTATCGGTGGTTGTCCTTGCCTATGATGCAATGTTTTCAATTCACTACTGCATACTCGTAAAACCCGGATGATGATCTCCATCTGCACTTGGGATTGGAAATGGAACTATGAGCTCTAGTTCTTCAGCTGAATAAACAATTGTAACTGGATATTCTTCAGGTGGATTTACCACTGGAATGCTTGCTCAAGAGTAGAACGAGAATGAATACAACACAGTTGATTCAAGATTGGGCTCCTTTGTGGAATGTTTAACCAATTCATTTCGAATCTTTCATCAAATTGGGAAGTCACAACCAATTCCTTGAACCCTTCAACCAGTTTGACTCAAAAATGACACCGAGTGTTTGACCTTCTGTAATATAGTGCCTCTGCTTGACTGTGCTTCTCGAACAGGGATGTGAAGCAAGGAAAAGGGAACAGATACAGCCTAAGTACACTTCTTGAACATCCAACCACGATAAAAGAATACTTCCTCAACACGCAGAGACTCAGAGTTACAGGACAAAGGGTGGGAATGGACGCAGATAGGTGAGTAATAACTTAAACAATTTGAAACGAGGCACGTGTCAAAATTTTATTGGTAAAAAAGAGGATGACGCATGGCAGATAACGGTTGGAGGGAGGGATGACAAAAAATGCATAGTGTTTTTCAAACCCGACTTCGGAAAAAGAATGCCTTTGGCATAATTAATTTTAAAAAAATTGTTAATTTTTAAAATTAAGATAATAAACACGATTGTATATTGTTGTTGATTGATATTGAAGCATCACATTATCAACAACAATACCAAGGAGAGTGGATCCGCTTGAGAATCGCTGCGAGAGGGAAGTCTTAAAAGAGAAGAGAGAAGATATTTTACAGTTATAAAGACTATTGATTTATTTGACTGTTGTTTCGCAAAACATATCAATGGAATCAGCTCTCAATGGTTTGCACATTGTTTCCATTCCAATTCCGATGCAGGGGCACATTAATCCAATGTTTAATTTCGCAAAGAAACTTGCAGCCAAGGGAGTTATTGTCACCTTTGTTAATACAAAAGCTAGCCATGCCAACATGATCAAAGTGTATAATGGGGAGGACCCTTTCTCGCACGCCCGGAGCTTGGGCTTCGATATCCATTCTACTCAGGTTGAGGATGGATTTCCCTTGGAATATGATAGATCGTTGAATTATGAGGAGTTTATAATAGCTTTCGAGACTAAAATGATACCGCATGTTGAAAAGTTGATTGCCCATCTCATGGCTAAGGAACCTCTCGTATTGTGTATCATTGTTGACAGTTTTTTTGTTTGGACTGACCACGTAGCAAAGAAATTTGGGATTTCTCATGCTTCCTTCTTGACAGAGACGGAGACCGTCTTTTCCATCTATTATCATTGGGATCCGCTTGTGAAAAATGGCCATTCTCCATTTCTCAACCACGGTATTTTTTCCATTTCTTGATGCAAAGTCCACCAGTATGTAATGATAAATGTGATATTATATTTCTCAGAACTTAAAGCTTTAAAGTTAATACAATAGGGTTGTTTAAGCTGTGTCAAACATGTTTTGTGGTTTTGCATAGGATGAGCATGAGAACGTCATAAATTATAATGTAGAAATGCTAGGCATAAGTTGATGTGTATTATCCTTTGTTAGTTTGAGATCGACATCTTATGGATCTCGGATTGGGTTTGTTATTGTAAGCTGCATCTATATATTGTAATCTATTCACATTGATTAATTGAATTGGTTCGACCATTCCTTGTGTAAGAGAGCCTATGAGCTCTGCTCTGTTTTCCCCTATCTCTACAATATTCAAGTTGGTATCAGAGCTAGACTGAGCATGGCTCCCTCACGGGAGTGCTCAGGACTATGAGAGAGGAGCATTGCTTAGTTTGTGTGAAAGAGTGAAAGTTGTTTGTGTTTGTGGTGTAAGCTGCCTGCTCGTGCGTGTAAATAATTTCCCAAGTATATTGTTGTTGAACTAAGATGAGGGTCGTCGAGCTATTATCCGCTGTCATCCGCTTGGGTGTGAAGATCATTGTTTATTAAGGGAATAAGCCAGATATCGTTGTTCATCTACGCCAGAGAATGTGATCCAGATCGCTGGAAGGAGCCGCCAATTTGTGAGGCCGTCAGCCAGACTATGAGAGAGTTGCCCATTGTTTTGTTTGTTGTCTGAGTGAGAATCCACCGAGGATTGAAGACTGTTAGAAATAGTAATTACTTCAGTTAGCTTTAGCTTTTACTCCAGTTACTATTTAGAAGTTCAGTTAATAAATGCAACAGCATGCTTTGCATGCATGCAAAAGCTAGGTTAAAGCTTTTAGGGTTTTTCCATAAGTGTTTAAATACGCATTACGTTCTTGATTGTATTATATCAGTTGATCTCCGTTTATGAATAAAGATTGAAGAGCCGTAGCTCATTCCGCATTATCTTTGTTTTATTTCTGCCTCCAACCTTCAGTTTGGTATCAGAGCATAGGAGAAGATCAAATTGGTAGCATCAATTTCCGGAGAAGCCAAAGCCGTAGCTTTGAAGAATTTGTAAGTTTTTGAAGAAATTATTTTTTTTTGGAGAAATTATTTAAAGAAAATAATTTTTTGGAGTACCGCGCCCTCCCTATAGTCCACAGAGCGGCACTTTAGGAACTATCGCGCCCATACTATAGGCTAAAGCGCGGCAGTTTGGGGAGATACGAGGTAAAAAAACTTCATTTCACCGCGGCCTCTCCCTAAGACAAAGAGCGGTAATTGGAACAAGGCGGCATTTTTTGGACAAGTGCAAAAAAGTTTTTACTTTATGTGATTCTTTTTTGACTTTCACGCAGTTATTGAGTAAGAATTTTTTCTTTTTACAAGAGAAGAAGATATTTGAAGATATTTTTGAAATCTTGTTTAAGAGGGAGAATTATTATTTGTTTTTTTTAAAAAGAGGAAGGGAGATTATTTTGAATAAGAGCCAGTGAAAGACATCGCAGCGTCTATGGCTTCTAGCAGCAATCAATCTCAGATTTCTCCTCTTACAGGAAAAAAGGACTATGATGTATGGGCCACGAGGATGGCGGTTTATCTCAGGTCAGAAGATGCATGGGAATATGTCGTGTATGGCTATTCCGAACCTGCAGATGATGCAGTTTTTCAGGCCCTTTCAAACGCAGAGAAGGATGTCCTGCGAGCGCATAGGAAGAAGGATGCAAAGGCACTGCATCTCATAATGAACGCTTTGGATAACAGCGTATTTCCAAAGATATCAGCATCTTTACATGCCAAAGCAGCATGGGATACCTTGGCGACCAGTTATCAAGGTGCTGGTAAGGTTCAAACAGCAACACTCCAAAACCTAAGAAGAGACTTTGAAGATCTGAAGATGAAAGAATCAGACTCTGTAGACTCTTTCATGACCAAAGTCATGGGGATTGTTAATCAGCTGAATATCTATGGTGAAAAGATTGGAGATCAAAGGGTGGTTGAAAGGGTTCTGAGATCCCTACCCCACAAATTTGAGTCGAAAGTTTCAGCGATTGAAGAAGCAAAAGATCTAAGTACTCTCTCTATAGACGAGTTGACCGGATCTTTACTTTCATTTGAATCCAGACTCAACAGGAATGAAGAATCCTCTCATGAGAATGCTTTCAAAGCACATGTCTCATTCTCAAGAGGCAGAGGAAGAGGCAGAGGCAGAGAAGGATCAATAGGACGAGGCAGAAGTGGCCGAAGTAATGGCAATGGAGATCAAGATCACCATCATAACCATGAAGGCGGAAACTGCGACAAAAAAAGGTCAGATAAATCTAATATTCAGTGTTATTATTGCAATAAATTTGGGCATTATGCTCATCAATGCAAAAAGAAAAAGGCTGATCAAGCAAATCATAATGCTAATGTGACTAATACCTCTGAGGATAAAGATGATATGTTATTTCTTACATGTCATGCTGCACACGAAAGCCCAAAGGGACTTTGGCTTTTAGATAGTGGCTGCAGTAACCATATGACAGGTGACAGAGGTCTAATTGCAAACCTAGATGAATCAGTAAGGACAGAGGTCAAAGTTGGCACGGATGAGGTGGTTCCAGTTCTTGGAAAAGGAGTGGTCAACATTATGACCAAACAAGGCCAACAAAAGACAATCTCAGATGTCTATTATGCTCCAGGATTGAAGCATAATCTGCTTAGCATTGGGCAACTCACTGAAAAGAAGTACAAACTTGTCTTTGATGGATCAGATTGTGAAATTTATGACCCAAATCGACATTTGATCATCAAAATACAAGTGACTAGGAACAGGATGTATCCACTAGTCATGAATTGCAGCAGCAAGGTAACCTCTTTTGCTCAAAAAGCCACTTGCATGGATGATTATTGGTTATGGCATTTTAGATATGGACATCTTCACTTTGGTGGTCTCAAGTTTTTGCAGCAGAAAGAGATGGTAAAGGGATTGCCCCCTATGAAGGAGCCAGAAAGCAGTTGTGAGTGTTGCATCATTGCAAAGCAGCACAGGGATAGCTTTCCTAAAGGTATGTCTCGAAGGGCACATGCACCTTTAGAACTTATTCATACTGATCTAGTTGGACCAATGCAAACTCAATCGATTGGTGGAAGCTATTATTTCCTTACATTTATTGATGATTTCAGTAGAAAAACATGGGTGTATTTCCTTCGTCAGAAGTCTGAAACTTTTGGCAAGTTCAAGGAATTTAGGGCTTTGGTTGAAAAACAGAGTGGTTATCAACTCAAAGTATTGAGATCTGATGGAGGGGGAGAGTATGAATTAAAGGAATTTCATGATTACTGCAAGCATCATGGAATCAAGAGGCAATTCACTACAAGATATACTCCTCAGCAGAATGGTATTGCAGAACGCAAGAATAGAACCATCATGAATATGGCAAGGAGCATGCTGAAAGGAAGAAATGTGTCCCATGAATTTTGGGGAGACGCAGTGGCTTGTGCTGTTCATGTGATGAACAGATCTCCCACCAAAATTGTGAAGAACAGAGTACCAGAGAAAGCATGGTCAGGTATGACTTGTAATGTTTCTCATTTCAGAGTATTTGGTTGTGTTGCTTATGCTCATGTTCCTAAACAGCTAAGAAAAAAGCTAGACGACAGGAGTGAGAAATGTATATTTCTTGGATATGGTGAACAAACTAAAGCCTACAAGCTGTATAACCCTATTACCAAAAAGGTTATTCTTAGCAGAGATGTTTTGTTCAAGGAGGAAGAGTCATGGAATGGAACCATAGACAAGGGTATGGGAGCTGCAATACCCCAACCAGAAGATGGAGAAGATGAGGAGCTGATTGGACAACAAGATCCAGTAGCATCTTCACCAATAGCAAATACTCCAGAAAGAACACCTAGAAACTCAGTTCGAGGTGAAGCATCAAGTCCGCAGTCAGGTAATGAATCTGATTACAGTAATAAAAAGACTAGAAGATTGACAGATATTTATGATGAATTGGATGCAAATACCAATTATGTTTTTATTGCTAGTGAACCTGTGTTTTATGAAGAGGCTGTAAAACAAGAGCATTGGGTAAATGCTATGGACGAAGAGATAGATTCCATTGAGAGAAATGATACATGGGATCTAGTTGACCTGCCAAAGAATAAGAAACCCATTGGTGTGAAGTGGGTTTATAAAACCAAACTCAATGAAAAAGGTGAGATTGATAGGTACAAGGCAAGGTTAGTAGCAAAGGGTTTCTCGCAACAACCAGGAATTGATTTTGGAGAAACTTTTGCACCAGTGGCAAGATTGGACACAGTAAGAGCAGTCCTAGCAATTGCAGCACAAAAAAAATGGAAAGTGTATCAGATGGATGTCAAGTCGGCATTCTTGAATGGAATTCTTGAAGAAGAAATTTATGTGGAGCAACCACATGGGTATGAAATAAAAGAACATGAAGACAAAGTTTACAAGTTGAAGAAAGCTCTATATGGGCTTAAGCAAGCTCCAAGAGCTTGGTATAGCAGAATTGATTCTTATCTCATCAAAAATGGTTTTAGCAGAAGCAGCAGTGAACCAACACTTTACACAAAGGTAAATCAACAAGGACAGATTTTAATAGTTTGTTTGTATGTTGATGATATGATTTTTACAGGCGACCTCTCAGTAGATGAGTTCAAGGCAGCTATGAAGAAAGAGTTTGAGATGACAGACCTTGGATTGATGAGGTTCTTTCTTGGCCTAGAAGTAGAACAGTCAGAAAAGGGTATATTTATCTCTCAAAATAAATATGCTAATGAAGTTCTTAAGCGATTCAGAATGCTTAATTGCAAAACAACACCTACACCAGTGGCAACAGGTACTAAGTTGAGCAAAGAAGATTGCAGTCCCAATGTAGATCCAACATTGTATAAAAGACTTGTAGGAAGTCTCATGTACCTCACAGCTACGAGACCTGATATTATGTTTGCTGTCAGCTTGATTTCAAGGTTCATGGAGTCTCCCAAAGACTCGCATTGGCAAGTTGGCAAAAGGATCTTACGATATGTTGCAGGGACTTCAAGCTATGGAATTTTATACTCAAGCACAGAGTATGATGTTTTGACAGGTTTCACTGACAGTGATTTTGCAGGAAGTTTGGATGACAGGAAGAGCACTTCCGGTCATGTTTTTCATCTTGGATCAGGAGTGATTTCATGGGCATCCAAGAAGCAGCCCATTGTAACACTTTCATCGGCAGAAGCAGAGTATGTAGCAGCGACATCAGCAGCATGTCAAGCAGTCTGGTTACGCAGAGTTTTAGAAGGTCTTCAACAGAAACAAGAAGGACCAACCACAGTTTATTGTGACAACAACTCAGCAATTGCTCTATCCAAGAACCATGTTTTTCACCAGAAAAGCAAGCACATTGATACTAGATATCACTTCATAAGAGAGCTTGTGAACAATGGTGAAGTTCGTGTTGAGCATTGTAAATCAATTGACCAATTGGCTGACATATTCACAAAGCCATTGGCAAAAGATATTTTTGAAATCCATAGAAATAATTTAGGCATTGTAAAAGCTGCAGTAGTCAGCAGTAGTAATTAAGAGGGAGTGTTAGAAATAGTAATTACTTCAGTTAGCTTTAGCTTTTACTCCAGTTACTATTTAGAAGTTCAGTTAATAAATGCAACAGCATGCTTTGCATGCATGCAAAAGCTAGGTTAAAGCTTTTAGGGTTTTTCCATAAGTGTTTAAATACGCATTACGTTCTTGATTGTATTATATCAGTTGATCTCCGTTTATGAATAAAGATTGAAGAGCCGTAGCTCATTCCGCATTATCTTTGTTTTATTTCTGCCTCCAACCTTCAAAGACCGTGCCATCTAAGGAATCGTTGCTGCCATTCGCGTGAGAGAGGAGCCGCCCAACTGCCTACGTGAAGGAGAGGTCATAGAGAAGATCGAGAGGCCTGTGTATTATTGTCTGCGTTGAAGGAGCTTGTGCATGGTCTACGTGGATGATTGCATGAAGCCGACCAATAGCCGATCAGCGGATATAACCAAGAGCTATCGGTCTGTTGAAGAGGGCCGTTTGCCAGAATATTGTGTCACCTGCTCTATGAGATCCATTTTATGCTATTGGAGGAATCGATTGGAGGAAAGCCGTCAGGCTTGTGTAAAGAGGAGCCTCCTACTATGTGGAGTTAAGTCCACTCTCATTGCCATTGAGGAGATCATTATTGATCACTGCCAATCTACATCTTCCCATAATCCGTCCCCTAGCGGAGTTCGGCCTGAGCTGTCATCAATCACAGCATGAATGCAGTCATATCTCGTTGTTGTTGTCGTTGTGAAAGAAATCCGTTGCCTTGAAAACGTGGATACTAAGTCTGATGAGAGCTTGCACGCTGTTACAACCATTGTGAAATTCATGAGACTGTAGTATGTGTGAACAGAACCTCCTTTGAAGCGTAGTTTGCTGCCGTGTTCGATTTGGCATGAAGAAATATATTACGTGGAGGTGAAGTCTATGCTGCCCTGTTCGATTGGGTAATCTGTGTGTAGCGTGGGCATTGTTTGGAGTAGCCAATGTTGAATTGCTTTATGAGTTTGTCTTCTATCTTCATTGTTTTCAAAGGCTTCCAGTGTCCCTTTGTTGAGTTGCCAGAAAGTAGTCACAGCCACCATGTGTGCTAGAGCCACTCGTGGAGTATGCTGTAGTGTAAAATTGTGGAAGAGAAAGCCCATAAATTGCTGCCGCCATTAAAAGATCACACAAAAGTGGTCGCTGCTTCAGATTCTTGAAGGAGGCTCCTCGATTGGAGGTTAGAGAGGTCGTGACTCGTCAGAAGGATCTCGAAGGACTAATATGATGCCTTCTCCCAGAGACCATCAGAAGACCACTCTTTAAGAAATATTTGCTTTCTTGAAAAAAAAAATTGCTGCTACCGTTGAAAGCCAAATCACATCAAAGGCCATGATCTTGGGGAAGATAAAATGGAACCTGAAACCTTGATTTACTGTTGGAGAAAATGTTTGCAAATGGTAAATCTTGTGCAGCAGATCTACCAGTAAGAAGATTGTTGATTGGGAAGTGCTATAGGTGGAAAATTTGTGAAGTGCCAGGGTGTAGCAGTGGGAAAACCAGACCTTCAAATCCTCATAGTGCTTCACAGTGATAGCAAGAATGTTGTTGTTTTCTGTAACTTTTATTTCCTGTAATTGGGTTGGATGCTTGCTTAGTCAAATTGTGTGGAGTTTCATTAATAGCATGTAAGGGGTTATATTAGTCTTAGGTCATCAATGAAATAATGAGATGCATATGTAATGGTTTGCAATTTTTATGAGCATTTAGTACCTGAATTGTTGTAGGGGGTGCATGATCGATTGTACCGGACATCTCAAAAAATTTTGGTCCAAAGTTGTAAAGCTTAGCCTTAGGCAAGTTGATTTCCCCATTTTTTTGTAAGACTTGTCCCAAGTGTTCAGGAATACATGTTGTGGTGCGTAATTGCACTGTGTTATCCCTCTTATTCATAGAGTGGATGTGTTATCAAGTTGTGGAATAGACCGCCGTGAGCAGTATGGGGGTGACAGGTGTACCCATAGCCTGAAATTGATGAAGTTCGAAGAAGCAATAGTCTTCGATTCAGGGGGGAAAGTTGAGATGGAAGAATCTCATAGTATGACGGACCAAATTATGATTAAGGGAGAATTTAACATTGATGAACCATGTAGCTTAAAAGGATTCCTAAAGAACTGGCAGTTACAGCGGCTTACAGCGGCTGAACACCCATGTATTCCAGTAGATGGATTTCTTTTCATATGGACGTTAATAATCAGATCCAGGTACAAGAAAATTTCTTGATAAAACCCAAAGTGATGAAAGCCTCTCGCAAGTGAATATGAAGACCAAGACTACTCTATAAGAAGATTAGAGATAAACATTAAGGGAGGATGTTAGAGATAATGTTTATCTCTTGAAGATGTGTTGGAGATTCTCTACCTAATGTGTTGTGTGGTTGAGATATTCTCTCAACCTCTCTTGACTATATTTGGAATAAGTTAGATCTCATCACAACACTCTCAACTCTATATATTGGAGTCTCCATGTATTGTAAAATAATCTATTATAATAGAATTCAATGTCATGTGTTACAATGTCTGCTCTCTCTAATTTCAAGTGTTTTTTTGTTTGCGCTGACCGTGTAGCAAAGAAATTTGGGATTTCTCATGCTTCCTTCTAGACAGAGACGGCGACCGTCTTTTCCATCTATTATCATTGGGATTGGCTTGTGAAAAATGGCCATTCTCCATTTCTCAACCACGGTATTTTTTCCATTTCTTGATGCGAAGTGTGCCAGTATGTAATGATAAATGTGATATTATATTTCTCAGAACTTAAAGCTGTAAAGTTAATAGAATAGGGTTGTTTAAGCTGTGTCAAACATGTTTTGTGGTTTTGCAGAGGATGAGCATGAGAACGTCATAAATTATATCCCCAGATTTTCATCCTTGAAGTTAACAGATCTTCCCTCCTATCTTCAGGAGTTGAATCTATCAACAAGTGTACACATAATGATATATGAAGTGTTTCAATCGGTTCGAGGTGCCGATTGGATTATCTCTAATACTGTTGACAAAATCGAAAGCTTAACGACGACAGAATTACAATCAAGAAAACCATTTTGGTCTGTTGGTCCTCTGCTTCCATCAGCCTTCCTCGACGGAGAAGGTTTCAATAACGAAACATTACGTGTCATCGTGTACCTTGAATCCGACTGCACCAAATGGCTCGACTCCAAGCCCAAAATCTCAATACTCTATATTTCTTTTGTCAACTTTGCTCATCTTTCTATAGCCCAAATAGAGGAATTCGCCATGGGATTACTAGAAAGTAAGCAACCATTCATTTGGGGGATTCGTCTGGATATTATGGCCTCGGCCATTAAAAATATAATCCCGCCAGGATTCTTAGAGGAAATCAAAGAGCAAGTTTTGGTGGTTCCATGGGCATCTCAGCTTGAAGTTTTATCTCATCCTTCTGTGGGTGGATTTCTCACTCACTGTGGATGGAACTCCATTCTTGAGAGCTTAACACTAGGAGTTCCCATGTTGGCATTTCCATTAATAGCAGATCAATGCACAAATAAAAAGCGGATTGTAGAAGACTGGGGAGTGGCTATGGACTTGGGTGGGAATAACAGGAGCTTCCAAAACTCTAGAGAACTGGTTGGTCGGGAAGAAATAGCAAGGACCCTCAACAAATTCATGGACGTAGAAGAGTGGAGAAAATTGAGATTGAAGGTTGAGACTATTAGAGCAGTGTTGAAGGACACGGTGATGGACGGAGGCACCTCTAATAAGAATTTAGATCTATTTGTTGAAGTTTTAAAAACTTTAACCATTCATAAGTTCAAGAATTTGGAGTGAGTATTTCACCATAGTGGAATAGGATCAGTCTCGCTCGACCGTTTTCTTTCTTACATTTTTGTCTGGACATATACTCTGTTATTATTACATGTGAACTTGGATGTCTTATTTTATTTTTATTTATATATATATATATGCTCCATTGTCTCCCATGTTCTATATATTACAGGTTTATTGCAGGTTAATATTCCTCTCTATTCATACATGTTCATACATGTCTGTCAACTTGGAATTTTTATTTTCATTATTTATGCTAACCATTCTATTTATTACAGTTAATAATAGGATTATGTTTATATATTTTTTAAGATACACACAAGTATTTGAGGCATTTGACTAGATGTGGTCTTTTTTGCAACTATATCTGTATTTCAAGTTTTGATATATTTGCAATAGACTGCACGATATTAAGTGTAAGAATCCATTCGATGAATTTGAAAATTGAAATTGTTAAAATTTTTAGAAAAGTGTTCTGAAATATTTTTCCTATCTATATTTCAAGTTTTGATATATTTGCAATAGACTGCATGATATTAAGTTATTAAGTGTAAGAATGCATTGGATGAATTTGAAAATTGAAATTATCAAAATTTTTAGAAAAGTGTTTTGAAAATATTTTTCCTAACTGAAATTTGTCTTTGTAGAAATAAGAATTTCCATGTTTTGAAGATTCTCCAGATACATTAACTATTAATTTCATAAGTTTGAAATTGTTATGAATAACTAGAAGTTAGCTATTAATTTCATAAGTTTGAAATTGTTATGAATAACTAGAAGTTAACTATTAATTTCATAAGTTTGAAATTGTTATGAATAACTAAGTTAGTAGCATGTAAATATTTTGTCATAAATAATTGAAATGGAATTCTTTTTATAGTTAATATTTGGTACAATGTAGCATTGTTCCTACCCCTATTTTGGACTTTGAACCCCTATTATATTTTCTGCTAAGTATTATTTCATTTATACTTAGGAAAGTTTAGAAATCTACTAAAGAGGTTTCTATTGATCATGTGGACCAGCACATTAAAAAGGGAGTCACAGTCCCCTAAGGTTGGAGGGAAAATGCCACTTAATAATAAGAAGAAGAAATTATTATTGAAGACAATTGGAAAACACTAAAGAAAAGAATTGAGAGATTAATGAATTAAAATAATTCACATAATGAGTAAAATTCCCCTAAGAGAATAAAACGTGGAAAATCATTGAAACTCTCATAATTCATTATACATCATTCACAATCTCATGAGCTGGATACACAAGAGCAATGGGGATGGGAAAACCTGAACCTGAGAAAATGAATACTGGAGAGGGAGGACAGATTTGTGAGAACCAAACTTGTCCTGAAGCCAAGTGATTGAGTGCAGATTTGGGAGGACCAAACTGACTCAGATCAGGAGGAATCATACAATTTGGTATGAGATTGGCCACTTAATTGTGTGCAGGTAGGAGAACTACCCCAAGCTTGCAGGAGTACTGCATTTACCTGAATACGATTTGATAGTGATTCTCTCCATGGTTATGGCTTAAAAGCCCCGAAGCATCCTAGAGCTCAAGAGTATTGAGTTGGGTGTTGGGTTGCCTGCTGCCTTTGCAATATCCTGAATAACTTGGGGAAATAACAAGTTAGGGGAAACTAAAATCTATAATCTACCTGGGGGACTGTGAACTCATCTCGGGGGTGACCTGAGAGCAAGGAGAGCTTGTTGGTCAAAGGCTGGGAGGTTTGTGCCTGGTTCCATTGGTCAACAGATTCAAATAAGTGTTTATAATATGACTTGCAGAGTATTTGTTTTGGACAGTATTTATATATGTGTTTCTGAATATATCTAATTTACTATTGAAATGTAAATGTATCAGATCTGACCATATATGTATTGTTCTTGATTATTTTGAGCATGAATCTCAGCTAGAAAAGTAGATCTCTATTATGAGTTATCTTATGATCATTTTTACAGATCTGGAATATTGATATTGTGGGATGGCTGTGATAATATCTACATTCTAATGGCAGTATATTTACAGCATTAAGACCCCCTATACTGCTATAAATGTATGCAGCATCTAAAAATAATAATGATATGAATCATGAGCTAACCTTGTTGATGTATTTGTAACTTCGGAATGTATTTCATATATGTATATTGTATTCCTATAGAGATGTTATTATTCCTCTATACGGAAGTGTTTTTATTCCTATAGAGATGTTATTATTCCTCTATACGGAAGTGTAGTCATTTATATTGGAAGTGGCATAACTTATACTTGATGGGTTGTTAGATCACCTTGATGGGGTCGGCCCTGTATGAGTCATGTGGGTAAAAGGGTTATTAGACCACCCTAGTGGGGGTCGACCCTGTCAGCATTATGTTATGTGGTTAAGTTAAGGCTGACCTAGTAAAGGTCATTAGGCAAGTCAAGTCAAGTATAAATAGAGTGCGGGAGGCACTCTATTTGATCATTCAATTATCACATATACACTCATTGGAGAGTGGCGCACTAGTGGAGGAGGAGAAGCTGTTGCTAGTAGGACTATCTCCTGTACTTGGGTTGTATCATTGCTCTATCTATCTCTGAGGAAGTTGCAGGGTTTTTCACCTTCTTGGTTTCCCCGATGAAACTCTGTGTCTCTTGTGTGCTTGCATTATTATGTCCATGATTGATAGGTTGTATATATGCTATACATGTTATTCTCTCAGTTAAGATCCTAGATCAGATTGAAATTTATGAAAAACTAACATGGTATCAGAGCTAGCCTAAAAGAAGGCATGGTATGGCATTTATGACACTTGTTGCACTTGTGAAGCTAGGGCTTGATATAGCAAAAACCAGTCATCATATAACTTTCTCTATAATTCATTTTGGCGAAGTTTCAGGATCTAAATATTACAGCTTGAAGATAAGATCCCCATGTACCTTGTGTCCGAAGGAGAGCCTCTAATTTGTTGTACTTTCATATTTATGATCTGTACAATATAGGGTTTCTGCCTCTTCCAGATCTCAGTAATAAACAGGTGACCTACGCAAAAAGGTCACAACTTGGGCTAGGAAGCTCCAAATTAAATTTCATAAAAAGTGGCAGGTAGGAAACGGACTGTACTTTCACAAGTATGATTTTCAGAGGCCGAAATTGAACCAGTGACATGTGGCACTCCGTACAAGTTCGCTCTCCTGTTTTATCACATAAATAGGTCACGTTGCGACACTTTGCATAACTCTCTCTGAGAGAATCCATTTGAGGTCAAACCTGTCGGGTTGGAAACATAACAGGTCAGGCTACCATAGGAATAATTTTCAGACCCCGTAGATCTAAAATTTCGGAGTTACACTGGAAACAATCAAGTGCATATTTCCGTCAAAACAGAATTGGATTTTGAGCACCTTCATTCATGGCTACGGGAATTTAGGGTTTCAGAGAAATTTGGAATTTTTGTAATCGGAGACCACGGCTGGATGCTCCCCATCAAAATTGAAATTTAGAGACCAAGATCGAATTTTTTGGTTGGGCAGAAGGCCAGGCTTGATCAAACCCTAGTTCGGGACTTTGATTAGAAAGGTGGAAAATTAGGGCTTCTACAGAAGTTGGAATTTTTGAATTCTATGACCATGACTAGAAGCTCCTCAAGAAAATTGAAGTTTAGAGCTTTGGATCAAACCTTTTGGTTGGGTAGAGCTTCGGGAAATTCAAACCCTAATTCATGGTCCTCCCAAGTGAATCCAGAAATCTAAAGGGCAATTCGAGGGGTGAAACTTTACATTTTTCAAATTCTGAGTATACCAGCTTGACCAGCTCAGAAAGGCGCATCTTTCTATCCTTTCAGAAGTTTGAAATTCAAAGTAATTTTTAGGGTTTCTCTGACAAACCCTAATCCAGCTCCAGATCAAATTTCTGCAATTCAAGTGGATTGGGTTAATCCTAGAAGAGAATGGATTGGCCACCTGCATAAGTGAAGAAGTTCCTATTTCAGAGGGAGATGAGGCTAAGGCCTTACATAAGAAGATTACAAGCAATCTCGACATGTATGACTTATCCAGGTATGTTTCGAGATCTGTTCATGATTAAGTTTATGGTATGTTTATCTTCATTAAGATTAGTACAATCTTGATTAATTTTAGACTTGTCATATCACCTTAATAAAAATATGAATGCATGATAAAAGATATTCATTGATTAGTGTTTTGACACTTATGATTGTACTAATGCATTGTGGTGTTGTATGAGGTTGATGTTGTCCGCTAACATGAAAGGTGCATCAAGAAAGACAAATCATGTTCTAGTTCAAGAACATATGACCATCGTGACAAGAAGACAAAGATTCATCTATTGTCATGGATCACATAGAAGATCTACTTACGAGGTATGTATAATTTGGTTCCACAATCGTTAACTTATGAGACATGTAGGTCACTAGCACAAGTCATTTAAGAGAACAAGAAGACATCATGTGGGTATGTTAGACATAACCAGCTAACATATTAATCCAGGTATGTTTTTCCTATATCAAGTTAGAATCCTACATTGTGATAGGATCTCTTACATAAGTATACTTGGTATGATTGATAATGATTATTCATGAAGTTATAGGGTTGAGTAATCATGGGTTTATGCATATTATGCTTCTTATTTTGATTGATGATATGACTAACCAGAAAATTCCTATGGTTAAATAGGAATATGCATGACTAATAGATTTGTAATAAATTATCTGTGTATGAAATGATCTTGACCATACATGTTTAATATTACTTAGAATCATAATGTTTTTGATAGTATTAAGATTATACTGATGAATGTATGTATGAGACATCGAGGATAACACAATGATGATACGAGTAAGTATGCATAGTGATCGAGGATGGATATAAGTTCAAAGATAGGTAATCCAGGAAGCAAAGATCAAGAAGGAGCACACTCCAGTAGTTCTTGCAAGGAAGCAAATATTGAGAGGGAGTCCACCCAACAAACAGACAAAGATAAGTATTTGAATTGTCATTTCTTGCATACTTGTTTGTTTAAATAGTATTGTTCAATGATGTATATGCTTATGTTCCTAGACTTAGGGTGTGTATTATGCATATTAGAATAATTGCATTAATGAACAGTATACTAGTAATATGCATGTGATGGGTAAGTGGCTTATGGCATTGTACAACATTCCATTGCTTATCTAGAATGAAACCTCTTTGCTGACATGTTGGCAGTTGTGCACACTCTTAACAATGTTCTGGTAGAGATTGGAAGGCATCTAGAAAGTTATGGGATATGGATAAATGTTGTATTGAAGCATTGGCTAAAATAATTGCATGATTGTATGACATATTTCTTTATGTGTAAGAATTTGTTCGAAAAACTATGAGATGTTTCTAATCATACAATTTAACTTGCTTTGTAGGAAAGATCGTATACCATCACCTACAAATTAAGGACTACAACATTTGTTCCAGCAAAGAAGTTCAAACTATCTATTGAAGATGTTGAAGAATCTGAAGTTCCCATGATACGGGATACAGTAAAAGGATGCCATGGTCGAGAAGTACCAATTGATCATGTTTGGGATGTGGTCCCAAGACCAGAAGGGAAGTTTGTTGTGACTTCCAGGTGTATCTATAAGATCTAGCATGCTGCAGATGGTAGCATAGAGAAATACAAAGCGAGGGTTGTAGCTCGTGGCTTCTCCTAGAAAGAGGAATAGACTATGAAGAGACTTTTTCTCCTGTGGCCAAATACACTTCCAATAGATCAGTAATTACTCTGGCTACAGCAATGAAATGAAAGATACACCAGATGGATGTTAAGACAGCTTTCTTGAATGGTGAATTTGAGGAGGAAGTGTACGTGGAGCAGCCACTTGGTTTTGAGATACATAACAGGAAGTCATATGTGTGGAGGGTGAAGAAAGCCTTGTATGGCTTGAAGCAAGCTCCTAGGACTTGGTATGGTAGGATAGACAGCTTTCTATCTAGTTTGGGATTTACCAAGAGAAAAGCAGATTCCAACCTTTACTATAAGGTTGAGGAAGGCAACCCAATGATACTACTTTTGTCTGTGGATGACCTACTTGTTACAGGTGAGGATAGTTTGATTGTCGATACCAAGAGGAAGCTTGCTGTCGAGTTTGAGATGAAGGAATTGGGGATGATGCACTATTTTCTAGGCATGGGGGTGTGGCAGAGTGCAGATGGAATCTTCCTTGGACAAGGGAAGTATGCAGTAGAGATCCTGAAGAGGTTTGGGATGATGGATTGCAAGGCCACGGCCACACCTATGGCATCGAATCTGAAGCTTCTGTGTGATGCTTCATCTGAACTAGTTGATGTCACGATGTATCGTTAGACGATTGGGTCCTTAATGTACCTGACAGATACAAGACCAGATATTTGCTTTGTGGTGAACACATTGAGCCAGTTCCTGACGGATCCAAGAGGTGTTCACCTCATTGCGGTAAAGCATATTCTGAGGTACCTGAAAGGTACAGTTGATTATGTACTCAAGTATGATGCGAATCAAAAGTTTAACCTGCAGGGTTATGTTGATTCGGACTGGGCAGGCAGTGCTACAGATAGGAAGAGCACTTCTGGGTGCTACTTCAGTATGGGATCAAGTGTGATCTCTTGGTTTAGCAGGAATCAATCCTGCGTAGCACTGAGTATAGCCGAAGCAGAGTATGTTGCAGCTTGTTCGGCTAGTTGTGAGTCAATATGGCTGAGGAAGCTGCTGTTTGAGTTATTTGATCTCTTGTTGGATGCTACTGGTATCTTTTGTGACAACCGGAGTTGTGTGAAGCTGTTTGAGAACCCGATTTTCCACAACAGGTCGAAGCACATTGAGATCAAATATCCCTATATCAAGGATATGGTGCAGAGAGGAGCAGTGAAGCTCCTGTATGTTGCGATGGATGAGCAGGTTGTAGATGTATTGACAAAACTACTAGCCAGAGTGAAGTTTGAGTACTTTAGAGAGAGGTTTGGTGTTCTTCAAGTTGACAACACTTTGAGGAAGAATTGATGGAAACATTTGTAGGAGCCATTCCAAGCATGGTAAGAGGAGGATGCTTCCCATGGCTGTGGATGTAAGCGTTGGATGATGAACATCAGGACGATGCTCCAGTTACTGCACTGTATGCATCATGTTGGATGCTTGTTATGATCAGTTGGATCATGTATATGTATATGCATCATGCTGGAATGCTTTTTATGATCAGTTGGATCATGTATTTGTATATGCATAATGTTGGATGCTTTGTATGATTAGTTGGATCATGTATTTGTATATGCATCATGTTGGATGCTTGATATGATCAGTTGGATCATGGATTTGTATATGTATCAGGTGGATCATGTATTTATATATGTATCAGATTGATACATTGTATGATCAGGTGGATCATGTATTTGTGAATGTTTCAAGTAGATACATTATATGATCAGGTAGATCATGTATGATGATATGTATCAGGTAGATACTTGGTATGCATCTAGTGGATGCATTGTATGATCAGGATGATCATGGATGATGAGCTTAAGGATGTTGCTCTAGATGATATACATCAGGATGATGATATGATGATGATATGATGATGATCAAGATGATCATATGTGATGAGTATCAGGACGATGCTCTGGATGACATGCATCAGGATGATGCAGTGATGGTGATCAGGATGATCCTGTGTATCAGGATGATACTCTGGATTATATGCATTAGGACGATGCTATGATGATTATCAGGATGATCATGTACATCAGGATGATGTATGGTGAGTATCAGGTTGATATTTTGTGGCCATGGACAGGTTGTGCAGATGAGCATATAAGTAGACCTGGGAGATCCGATAGGTTGGCCTGTGTGCCCGTAATAAGTCCTAGGATTCTCTTTTGAGGCATTGCTCTAGGAGGACATATAAGTAGACCTGGGAGATCCAATAGGTTGGGTTGTGTGCCCGTAATAAGTCCTGGGATGCTCTTTCGAGGCATTGTCCTATGGCATATAAGTAGACCGGGAGATCCGATAGGTTGGGCTGTGTGCCTGTAATATGTCCTGGGATTCTTTTTCAAGGCATTGCCATGACCACATGTAAGTAGACCTGTGAGATCTGATAGGTTGGGTTGTGTGCCTGTAATTAGTCTTGGGATGCTCTTTCGACGAATTGTGGTAAGAGTCACATGTAATACATCCTAGAGATCCGAACAGGCTGTGCTAGTCACATAAAAGGCCTCGGATGCTCTTTAGGGTTCTTGCTAGTCAAGATACTCTTTTAAGGTTTTGTGATAGTCACATGTAAGTGGACCTGGGAGATCTTGTCAGTCGTACTTTGGCACATAAAGGATCCTGGGATACTCTTTCGAGGCATTGTGATGCACGTAATAAGTCCTGAGGATTCCACAGTATGGCTAGTGAAGATGAAGACCTGTAGGTGGTGGGCCTACATCTAGTATGAAAAAGGACTAGCTCTGTAGAACTTCCTATGATGAGCAGTTTAGAGATTGATTGAGATAGCAGCAGCAATGACGATGACAATGATTCGATGTCGATGATCCAGTGACGATGATCTAGAGAAGAAGACTTGTGCTAGAAGACCTATGTCGAGAAATACCTTCCTAGTTAAGAGGGAGTGTTGATGTATTTGTAACTTCAGAATGTATTTCATATATGTATATTGTATTCCTATAGATATGTTATTATTCCTCTATATGGGATTGTTTGTATTCCTATAGAGATGTTATTATTCCTCTATACAGAAGTGTCGTCATTTATATTGTAAGTGTCGTAACTTATACTTGATGGGTTATTAGACCACCTTGATGGGGTCGGCCCTGTATGAGTCATGTGGGTAAAAGGGTTATTAGACCACCCTAGTGGGGGTCGGCCCTGTCAGCATTATGTTATGTGGTTAAGTTAAGGCCGACCTAGTAAAGGTTATTAGGCAAGTCGAGTCGAGTATAAACAGAGTGCGGGAGGCACTCTATTTGATCATTCACTTATCACATATACACTCATTGGAGAGTGGTGCACTAGTGGAGGAGAAGTTGCTGCTAGGAGGACTATCTCTGGTACTTCAGTTGTATCATTTCTCTATCTATCTCTGAGGAAGTTACGGGGTTTTTCACCTTCTTGGTTTTCCTCAGTGAAACTATGTGTCTCTTGTGTGCTTGCATTATTGTGTCCATGATTGATATGTTGTAGATATGCTGTACATGTTGTGCTCTCAGTTAAGATCCTAGATCAGATTGAAATTTCTGAAAAACTAACAAACCTAGGGTTTTTGAGACATGGTTTCATATTGTAGGTGTTGTATTTTAAATATATTCCTATATTTAAATAAGATCTTATGCCTTGCATTTTAATGCTGTAAATAGGAAAGGCAGGTAAACCTGAAGGTTTACATGCCTAGTCCAGATGTTTATCAACTCTCTTATAGTAGATTTTGTTTCAGAAAAGATAAACCCTGAAAATGCTAAGAGTTCAGACCTATATAAATACGAGTTATTGTTTTGGACAGAGTTTGTGTTCTATTCAATCTGGTCAAAATCGATTGTATGCATTTAAATGGCTATTCAGGTTTAATTTGGTGAGTATTGAAATAAACTGCATTGTTATATTTCTGAGTTGAATATATGCCTGAACATTATTCATAATTAAATGGCTAATGCTTATACAAACAGTATGGTAATATGCATTATTAATTTGAATGTGAATGTATTTGCCGATGGCATTATACGACCCATGTATAACCTAGGTCGTCTAACCTATATATATACATATAGACTGAATGAGTTTTGTGTATGTAGTGTTTATTGTTGAAAACAATTCAAGTGTCTAAGGGTTTGACCCTTACCATAATGCCATAATATTAATATATGATATTATACATGGATACATTCACCTGTGCGTTTTATTTATAACCTGGCATTTTCAACCATTGTGTAATAGTATATTGAATACATTAAAATGAAAATGATGTTGGACAGAAACAAAGTTCACATAATAATAATTAAACGTTGCAACATATAAAGACAGTTTGCATGGTAAACATTGCTGAAGAAAGAGACAGTGTGTCGATGCCTTGAAACATTCACTTGTGCATACGATGGGCAGGCTAAATGCCTCTACCCTAAAACATTCTTTATACACAAAATAAAAACTACATTACAGTATGCCATTTTCGAATGCAACGAAATCATGAAGGATACATGAACTGAGGGCGATTTCCTTCTAAGGGAGCATTTAAAAGATGAATGCAAGCATATGCTATTAACAACAAATTTGTATGCTCACTCTAACATCATGAATCTAACATTTAAAACTAATATGCGTACATAGCGATGAAGCTAAACATATATATTGCATATTAATATCAAGTGTCGAGGGCATTTATACTTTACAGTATGTAATTCCAAAATAAATATCATTTAAATAACCCACAAACCCAACGAGAGTCGCGATGGGCTTCAAGTCAAGCGAGGCTTGCACCCAAGTTACCATTCGAATCTTAACTTTCAAATAAAACATACAGACAGAGGTTGGAATCGTAAAAGGTTTTGGTATTGCCATTTTAAATTACAGTGAAGCCGTTTACATAATCCCGACACCTCTACCAGGGGCAGAGCATCGTTGGATTGCTCTTTCAAACTACACATGACTATGGGAGTCCCCTGGACTACCATTCCTTAAGAGCATAATAACCCTGCAACGACATGGAGTGAAAGAGAGGTCACAATGATGCTCTCATAGGATGGCTATATTCCCCTATCAATTCGGCTAAGGGCCATGCTCCTTAAAAATGTGCAAAGGAAGGTAGGAGAAACCCTAACCTCAACCGAAAAATGTTTCAATAACTTTTCCCCCACCAACGGGGTGAACCAAACCCGAGGGAGTGGGATGCAGAGTTACCTGTGGAGCCAGGAAGTCGCCATGACCCTAGTGTATGTTACAAGCTCCCATTAGCGCTTCACTCCACCTTTTTCACCGTTGGTTTCCTGCATAGCAAAACATGGTAAGAGGTCAAACCACAGGAATAACAACTTAACCACTAGGAATAAAAGTAAATAACGTCACGATGAAACTGGAAGATGGGTTGTGATATTACCTGGTGAAGCAACGAGTTGCAGAGTAGCTCGACTTCGTTTGCACCTGTCAACACAGCAATACGAAGGTCAAACCTGGGCCTTTAAATTGCAAACATTAAGATAAATGTAAATTGCAGTAATCAACAACATTGTAAAACGTAATGATGGTGCAAGCAGCAAATGTATCACTTACCTTGTAATGTTGTTCACACCATGTATGGTAACAACTGGTGCAGTATGCATCTATGGAAGCGAAGTGCTGAGGCTTGTCTGTAAACCTCCACCATACCCTACACAGAGCCGAAGCTCGTGTCACAGCCGAACAACAATGAATCAAATGCCAAATGAAAGACTATCAACACTAGATACCAGAGAGAGCAGGTGGAGACCACTGTTGTTGATGAACTGGACGAGTTAATGCAAACATGGAGATGGCTGGGCACGAAAACCTAACGCCTGGATCGATGGTGCCAAACGCATCACAAACTACCATGCACTGTCTCGGACCACCATCAACGACGTGGAACGAAGGAAGGTTTAATGCATTTGCAGAGTTGGATGTATGGTATGCCTTGGCAGAAATCTCCACTGACAGAGTTTCGTCGATGGGACGAGCCAGCGTGTACACCACGTCAACTAGACTTGAAACGTAATGTGTGGACAACCCTCCATCCACGTGAGAACAAGTTTCGTCATTTTCCAAAAGGCAGCCTGAAGTGGGGTTAAAACGTTGAATTGGATTGGTGTAGCTTGAGTGGCGTAAGCCACAAACCACGTAGGCCACACGTTGCAGTGATCCGGCTTACAAACAACTGAGTCATAGGTCTTTGTCCACGTTTAACGTCGAAGCCGAGCTACGTTCATTCGTAGGATCCGGGTACTACCATTGTGGCAGCATGATTAATGTAATATCCTTGGGAAGATTCAACCAAGATATTATCTCTAACTTCAATTTTTTCATAAAATTCACTAGTTAAATTTTTGACAATTTTTCTAAGCAGAGCAGTAAGTAAGTGATGGGGACTAAGGTAAGATATGAGGATGGTATGATGAGCATTCAATTATGGAAAATGTATGGGTTGAGGTGCAGCAGCAGGTCAGGATGTCAGATCAGATATGTCCTATGCACCATGTACCAAAACCATTCACTTTTCAGCATAGAGCCAGTCTATGCTTACTTCGAGGCTTCCTAGGTAGCTGGCATATGCATACTAGACAGGTGGGGATTCTAGAAGTAATGGAAAAGTTTATATCAGTCAAATAAGTGTTGGTGATGTTCAAAAAAGTATTTTAGCAGACTTGAGAGAGTTTAGGAAGAATTGGGGTTTTTGGGCTCGGGATTACTGAGCTAGTATTTTTCCAATCTTTCCAGATGAGGTCTAAAGGATTCCAAATTCTGAGTTTAAGGATTGATATGGATAATATATCAAATTATTAACATAATGAAACATACGAGAAGTCAAATGGACTCTTTGAGTGCATTCTACACTAAATTCAGTAAAACTAGTCTATAAAATCCTTCTAATGAGCCAGTCTTGGATTTTAACTGAATTAATGACTTCCATTAAATAAGTACTATGTTCTGAATTGTTATGAAAATATGATATATTGATAGTAAAAGTGGCACATCGAATGTAACATAACATAACCATTATTTTATTATAGTGGCTTTCTTCTCAAAACAAATTGCCTTACAAGCCAGAAATTGTAGTACATTGATGGAGAATATGAAGAGAGAGGGAGATTTGTTACAGTAACTCTATTCTGATGTTCTGAAGAGGATCTCTTCAGATCAAAGGATTTATTTGGCTACAACTACTGTTGTAGAACTTCATTGGTGTGCCCTCCTTCAACTAGTTGTCTCCATCAGTAGAAACACCTCCAGATTTGGTTGCAAGCTGGAGCAATGAGAGAGGGATGGAAGATCAAGTCTGAAGTCAACCTAAGGACATGGAAGCCTCTGATATCTGCTGATAATAACTTATGGAGCTCACTGGAAGTCCTAGGCACTCTCTCCCTTAACTATCTTCTCTACTGGTGAACCTTCTCCAAAACTAGCTGGAATTTCACTGTATGAGAGACCTTCTCCTCCAATGGACTGGAGATATTCAATGAAAGTTGTAATTGACTGATAATGGCTGTAGTAGTTATATATGGAGATGCATAACACTTACTGGAAACTCACATGGCCTTGGGGCACATCTCCCAAGCATAACTTGTTGAGGCACAACACTCAACTAGAGGGCTTAGAGCTCTTATTCACAAATTCTAATAATGATCAAAAGTTGTCAAATGGAGTTGGTCGGCTTCTTTTATAAACTTCATGACGACCTGCTGAGCAAGTTCTTGGCTTGGTGACCTTTGAGATTAGGTTACCCACTTGACCATCCTACTCCAAACCCATGAGGACGCATTTCTTGAGGAGAATAGCAACTCTTGGATTTGAAAACTTTCTTTCCTTTGCCTCCCTTCACTGAATTTGGCAAGTGCGCTTTAGGAAGATTTTTCTGGTTGTTTCTATTTTCTTTCTAAAATATTTTTTGAATCTTTCCACTTTCTTTACTTTCCTCTTTTCTGCTTTTGCCAGTTTTTCTATTTGCTTTTGTCAGTTTCCATTTTGTTTCCTTTGTCTTCTTTCCTCCATTAGATTCCTTGCATTTCCTGAGATTTGCCACTAAGGAAAAATTGATCCTCTTGAAACCAATTCAAATTTACTAAGAACATCATCACCACTTGCTAATATTTATCAGCAACATTTATTATCAAAGTATTACAATTTTTAGAATTAATTCAAACTGCAGAATTTAATTAATTAATTCAGAATTAATTAACCACTATAGTAATTGCCTCAAAATTTCCCCATTAATTAAATTCCCATTTAATTAATCACTTAGACTTAGTCATGGGGTTAATAACTACATGGGGGCCCACCTTGTCCATTTAATTCCCAAATACAACCTTAGGCATCTTCCATAAGGTAGTTTCCATACTTGCTCATTAATTAAATAATTATTACCTAGGTGACTTAGGCGAAAATTACCCCATGGACCATAGCAAAATTTCGGGGCATGACACTCCTCCCTTCATAAGATTGCTTGTCCTAATGAAATGTCAGTATTCCACCAAGATTCTGCTGCACCACTCTGATTATAATTGTCCCCATCCACTATAAAGTCTGAAAATTAAACTTGGGCCTTCAAAAAAAATGAAGAAAAACTACCCTGTAATTTATATTTGCAATTTAACTAGCAATGAACAAAATTTTCAACCCAGCTAGGATAACTTGAGTAGAATTCCTAGATCCCATTATTTCTCCTACAGGGACCAATTTTTTTTTTCATCTTTGGCAATCTGTCACTCTCATGAATGCCCAGATCCCAAAGTATCAACTACATTTTCCCAATCATCAAAATCAATTTAGTGAATCTGTCATCAAACATGTGCCTTTTCATCCGAGGAATAATTGAAAGGACATTACTGCCAACTAAACCAAGTGGATATCAAAATGTTTCTTCCAGTGAAAACATCCAATAGCTCAACTCTCTCCCATTGGAGAAAAATTTCAAGCATCCCTCCTAGCATGTGGATTCCCTCCACATAGGCCAACTTCTGCAAGTAAAATGTTCCATTAATTTATCTTGGCAACTTGCCTGTTTAGCTTCCTTCCCCTGTCCATAAGCATAAAAAAATTTGCAAGGAAGTTTCATGCTTGTCAGGTAATCTTTCACCCAATCCATATGTGGATGAGTGACATCAAAGGGCTGCAAAATATACTTTTGTTGCTGCTCAATATTCAATACAATGTCAGTTATAATAAGAAATTTATTGCAGAAACAAGAAAACCTTTTACCTTCGAGATTTCCCTTTTTAGTGATTCCTCTATCTATCCATCCAATGGATGAATCAGACATCTTGCTTGCTGATTCACATGAACTAAAATCATCCATCTCTACTGCAATAAGATCTATCTCCCATAGGAGCAAATCATGATCCACCTGTGGTATATATGGCATCAACAAGAAAAACTTCTTCACCCACTGTTCATTCCCCATTGTTATTGCTGAATCCATGACATGTGGGGAAGGATTGTGAACCTTCTTTGTAGGTCTACAACCTTCAGTAATCAGACTCATTGCTGCAACTTCTTCATTATTGGCTGGCCCAAATTGGGTGCTTTCATCCCACTTTTCCATGGGAGAGTGACTGTTTCCAAGGAACATCTCAAGTTTCCTTAGGAAATGATCAGGTGCTTGGTTTTCATCAAAGTGTTCTGCACACTCCTAAAGCACATGTAAATATAAGTGATCCTCATGATCCACCATCTCATGAGGTTCCTCCATATGATCATGAATTCTTTCACCCCAATGAAATTGACTGAATGGTGTGTAGGAGGGTAGGGAGGATCTTTGCATCTTTTCATGAAGCAACAACATCTTCATCTTGGATTCTTGGAGGGCACTTTGAGTGCTTCTCAAAGAATCTCGGGTGGCCATCAATTCATCATTGAGCTTATATTTCTCTTTTTCATATCTGCAAATACTTTCTTCATCATGCCATGATGCATACTGCAACAATTCCACAAGCTCAAACATGTAATTTTTATCTGAAAGCAACTGTGAGAAATTACCTTTGATTGTGGACATTACTTTCTGGATATTCTCCATGGCTGCAAAAAAATATTGATCTTCCCTTAAAGAAGCTTCCCAACACAACCTCGACACTGAAGAATGAGTTTCATGGAGAATGTTCAGGCCCACTTGGATCTTCTGTTCATCCATCTTCAGTGACCCTACAAGAAGATGAGGTTCTTCTAGATGTTCCTCCTCTTCATTTTCCATCCCCAGATTGATTTTATGCAATGCACTCGAAGTTTGGAAATCTGATCCATATATTGATACTGCAATATATTCATCTCTTAGGTCCTCCACAACATAATTTGGGGTGCAAATTAATTGCTCATTCATCCTAGGTATACTAGAAAGATCTTCTCTCAAAATTTCAGCCTTCACATTGCATTCCTTTTTTGACATCGGAATTTCGAACCTCATCACCAGGGAGCTCAACCACTCTTGACATTTCATTAGAAGTGGCTTCCATATCAGATTGAAATAATGTCACATAAAAATCAGAATTTAATAACTCACCTGGTGTCATGTTCTCCTCCTTATGTGGTGGAGTGTTGGTGGTTTGGCCTTCCATCAATTTCTCATTTTCAATTTCTGTGATTGCTAGAACTTCTTCTTTACCCATGGTTATTGCACCCTCAACACCTTCATAAATGGAGATCTCCATGTCCCCCACATATATTTGAGAGTACACATATTTAGATGCTTCCTCACACTTAAAACATTCACCAATAGGTTCTCTTCCGACCATGTAAGCATCCTGCAAACACCCTTCTAGTGATTCATCCTAATCGCTGCATTCACCCTTATCACTAAGGATCTGAGACTCAACATCCAGGGAATCCCTTATGCAATAATTATCCTCTGATGTGGATGCAATTTCATCATGACACAAATTAGTACAAAAATCTGAAACTGGTCCATACCTTTGCATCATGCTTCTCTCTTCAATGGGTGGGGTTATGGTGCCTTGCTCTACAACTGATTATTACTAGTTCACATCTAACTGATGTGTGTTCAATTTCTACTTCCTTGTGAAGCTCATGTGGTGACTTTGGATCTGATCCAAAATATGGTTCAACACCCCTAACAATACCAATATCATCCGGGGTGATCTTGAGATCCTCATCATAGAATCTTGCAGTAGATTCTTCTTCCATTTTGTCAACAATCTCATGATTGGTTTTTGGGTCTTGCTTCTCTCTGGTTGTCTTAAGGTGAAGATTATTGGAGGATCTTCTTGAAAAGGATCCAAAAATTCTTGTGAAGTCACATGCATCCAATAAATTTTTCATATCTTTTATTAACTCTTCCATAGAAGGTTGACCTTTGACTGTGGAACATGCAAATTTTTCCTGAATAGGGCTATCAAAATAACCATAGTCTCTTCTTCCAATCATGATCTCATGGGAGATGCTTGTGGAAGGTACTTCTTGGGAATTATATTCCTCATACTCTCTGCAGTATTCTTCATACTCCTCATCAAAATTATCATACTCTTCATAAAAATAATCTTCCTCCTCATACAACCCAAATTCTAAATCTTCCATGACATGGAACTAATTCCACAACTACAACTTGAAAATAGTGTTGAGCTACTTTTCCACTAAGATTTAATTTCCACAAGTTGAGCCAAGGAAAGTGCTCTGATACCACTGTAATATCCTTGGGAAGACTCAACCAAGATATTATCTCTAACTTAAAATTTGTCATAAAATTCACTAGTTCAATTTTTGACAATTTTTCTGAGCAGAGCAGTAAGTAAGTGATGGGGACTGAGGTAAGATATGAGGATGGTAGGATGAACATTCAATTCTGGAAAATGTATGGGCCAAGGTGCATCAGTAGGTTAGGATGTCATCTCAGAGATGTCCTATGAACCATCTACCAAAACCATTCACTTTTCAACGTAGAGCAACTCTATGCTTACTTCGAGGCTTCCTGGGAAGCTGGCATATGCATACTAGAAAGGTGGGGATCCTGGGAGTTAATGGCAGAGGTTATATCAGTAAAATAAATGTTGGTGATGTTCAGAAAATTATTTTAGCTGACTTGGGAGAGTTTAGGAAGAATTGGGGGTTTTGGGCTCTCCCAGGATTGCTGAGCTAGTATTTTTGCAATCTTTCCAGATGGGGTGTAAAGGCTTCCAAATTCTGAGTTTAAGGACTGATATGGATATTATATCAAATGATTAACCTACTGCAACATACAGAAAGTCAAATGGACACTCTGAGTGCATTCTACAGTAAATCCAGTAAAACTAATCTAGAAAATCCTTCCAATGAGACAGTCTTGGATTTTAACTGAATTAATGACTTCCATTAAATAAGTACTCTGTTCTGAGTTGTTATGAAGATCTGATATATTGATAATAACTGTGACACATCGAATTTAAAATAACAGAACCATTATTTTATTATAGTGGCTTTCTTCTAAAAACAAATTGCCTTACAAGCTAGAAATTGTAGTACATTGATGGAGAATATGAAGAGAGAGGGAGATTTGTTACAGTAACTTTGTTTTGATGTTCTGATTAGGCTCTCTTTAGATCAGAGGACTGATTTGGCTGCAATTACTGTTGTAGAAATTCACTGGTGCGCCCTCCTTCAACTAGTTGTCTCCACTAGTGGAAACACCTCTAGATTTGGCTGCAAGCTGGAGCAATGAGAGAGGGATGGAAGATCAAGTCTGAAGTTGACCTAAGGACATGGAAGCCTTTGATATCTACTGATAATAACTTCTGGAGCTCATTGGAAGTCCTGGGCACTCTCTTCCTTAACTATCTTCTTCTGCTGGTGAACCTTCTCCAAAACTAGCTGGAATAGCATAGTAACCCTGCAACAACATGGAGCAAAAGAGAGGTTGCAGTGACGCTCTCATAGGATGGCTATACGCCCCTATTAATTTGGCCAAGGGCCGTGATCCTTAAAAACGTGAAAACGAAGGTAGGAGAAACCCTAACCTCAATTGACAAATGTTTCAGTAACTCTGCCCCCATCAACAGGGTGAACCAAACCCGAGGGAGTGGGATGGCGAGTTACCTATGGATCCAGGAAGTCACCATGACCCCATTGTCTGTTACAAGCTTGCAGGAGTGCTTCACTCCACCTTTTTCACCATTGGTTTCCTGTATAGCAAAACGTGGTGAGAGGTCAAACCGCAGGAATAAAAACTTAACCACTAAGAATAAAAGTAAATAACGTCACGACGAAACTGGAAGATGGGTTGTGATATTACCTGGTGAAGCAACGAGTCGCAGCGCAGCTCAACTCCGTTTGCACCTGTCAACACAACAATACAAAGGTCAAACCTGGGCCTTTAACTTGCAAACATTAACGTAAAGGTAAATTGCATTAATCAACAACATTGTAAAACGTAACGATGGTGCAAGCAGCAAACGTATCACTAACCTTGTAATGTTGTTCACACCGAGTATGGTAACAACTGGTGTAGTATGCATATGTGGAAGTGAAGTGCCAAGGCTTGGCCCTAAATCTCCACCATACCCTGCGCAGAGACGAAGCTCGCGTCGCAGCCGAACAACAATGAATCAAATTCCAAGTGAAAGACTATCAACATCGGATACCAGAGAGAGAAGGTGGAGATAACTGGTGCCGATGAACTGGACGAGTTAATGCAAGCATGGAGATGGATGGGCGCGAAAACCCAATGCCTAGATTGACGGTGCCAAATGCATCACAAGCTCCCATGCACTGTCTTGGACCACCATCAATGACGTAGAAGGAAGGAAGGCTTACTGCATTTGCAGAGTTGGGTGTATGGTATGCTCGACATAACTCTCCACTGACAGAGTTCCATATATGGGATGAGCCATTGTGTACACCATGTCAACCAGATTTGAAGCATAGTGTGTGGACAACCCTCCATCCACATGAGCACAAGTCCCATCATCTTCCAATAAGGCATCCCAAAGTGGGGTTAAAATGTTGAAGTGGATTGGTGAAGCTTGAGTGGTGTAAGCCACAAACCAGTAGGCCACACGTTGGAGTGAGCTAGCTTACAAACAACTGAGTCATAGGTCTTTGTCCACGTTTAACATCGAAGACGAGCTATGTTCATTCATAGGATCTGGGTATTACAATTGTGGAAAAATTATTAATGTCATATCCTTGGGAATATTCAACCAAGATATTATCTCTAACTTAAAAATTTTCATAAAATTCACTAGTTAAATTTTTGACAATTTTTCTGAACAGAGCAGGAAGTAAGTGATGGGGACTGAGGTAAGATATGGATGGTAGGATGAACATTCAATTCTGTAAAATGTATGGGATAAGGTGCAGTAGCATTTCAGGATGTCAGATCAGATATGTCCTATGCACCATGTACCAAAACCATTCACTTTTCATCATAGAGCAAGTCTATGCTTACTTCGAGGCTTCCTGGGGAGCTGGCATATGCATACTAGACAAGTGGGGATCCTAGGAGTTAATGGAAGAGGTTATATCAGTCAAATAAGTGTTGGTGATATTCATAAATGTATTTTAGCAAACTTGGGAGAGTTTAGTAATAATTGGGGGTTTTGGGCTCTCCCGGGATTGTTGAGCTAGTATTTTTGCAATCTTTCCAGATGGGGTCTAAAGGCTTCCAAATTCTGAGTTAAAGGAATGATATGGATAATATATCAAATGATTAACCTACTGTAATAGATGGGAAGTCAAATGGACGCTCTGAGTGCATTCTACAGTAAATTCAATAAAACTAGTCTAGAAAATCCTTCCAATGAGCTAGTCTTGGATTTTAACTGAATTAATGACTTCCATTAAATAAGTACTTTGTTCTGAGTTGTTATGCAGCTCTGATATATTGATAATAATAGTGACATATCAAATTTAACATAATAGAACCATTATTTTATTATAGTGGCTTTCTTCTGAAAACAAATTGCCTTACAGCCAAGAAATTGTAGTACATTGATGGAGAATATAAAGAGAGAGGGATATTTTTTACAGTAACTCTGTTCTGATGTTCTGATCAGGATCTCTTTCGATCATAGGACTGATTTGGCTGCATCTACTGCTGTATAATTTCACTGGTGCGCCCTCTTTCAACTAGTTGTCTCCACCAGTGGAAACACCTCTAGATTTGGTTGCAAGCTGGAGCAATGAGAGAGGGATGGAAGATCAGGTCTGAAGTCGACCTAAGGACATGGAAGCCTCTAAAATATACTGATAATAGCTTCTGGAGCTCACTGGAATTCCTTGTAACTCTCTTCCTTAACTATCTTCTTCTGCTAGTGAACCTTCTCCAAAACTAGCCAGAATCTCATTATATGAGAGACCTTCACCTCCAATCGACTGGAGATCTTCAATGAAAGATGGAATTGACTGATAATGGATGTAGTAGCTTGATATGGATCTTCATAACACTTACTGGAAACTCACATGGCCTTGAGGCACATATCCCAAGCATAACTTCTTGAGGCACAACACTCAACTAGAGGGCTCAGATCTCTCATTCACAAATTCTAATAATGATCAAAAGTTGTCAAATGGAGTTGGTTGGCTTCTTTTATAAACTTCATGGTGACCTGCTAAGCAAGTTCTTGGCTTGGTGACCTTTGAGAGTAGGTTACCCACTTTCCCATCCTACTCCAAAGCCATGAGGACGCATTTCTTAAGGAGAATAGCAACTCTTGGCTTTGAAAACTTTCTTTCCTTTGCCTCCCTTCACTAAATTTGGCAAGTGTGCTTTAAGAAGCTTTTTCTGGTTTTTGCTATTTTCTTTCTAAAATATTTTATGAATCTTTCCACTTTCTTTACTTTCCTCTTTTATGCTTTTGCCAGTTTTTTTGTTTGCTTTTGTCAGTTTCCATTTTGTTTGCCTTGTCTTCTTTCCTCCATTAGATTCCTTGCCTTTCCTAAGATTTGCCACTAAGGCAAAATTGATCCTCTTGACAACAATTTGAATTTACTAAGAACATCATCACCACTTGCTAATATTTATTAGCAACATTTATTATTAAAGTATTACAATTTTCAGAATTAATTCAAAGTTAATTAACCACTATAGTAATTGCCTCAAAATTTCCCCATTAATTAAATTCTCATTTAATTAATCACTTAGACTTAGTCATGGGGTTAATAACTACATGGGGGCCCACCTTGTCCATTTAATTCTCAAATACAACCTTAGGCATCTTCCATAAGGTAGTTTCCATAGTTGCTCATTAATTAAATAATTATTGCCTAGGTGACTTAGGCCAAAATTACCCCATGGACCATAGCAAAATTTGGGGACATGACAAATAATATCACACGGTTATGTGTTGACCGGTCGTAAGCTTAAACGTTAAGTGTTGACATTATGGATTGTGAGCCATGTCGAGGTGGTAGGGTCGGCTCTCATTAGCGACCATTTATATTTTAATTAACATCGGTATATGTTAAGTGTGAGCATTTAGCCTTAAGGCCAATGCTTTAAATATCTATTATTCCATACTATGTACATAGTGGGGTGGCGCATTAAGCCTTAGAAAGGAGTGCCTTACTGTTGTTGATGTATATGTAACTTCGGAATGTATTTCACCTATGTATATTGTACTCCTACAGAGATGGTATTATTCCTCTATAGGAAAGTGTCGTCATTTGTATTGTCAAGTGTCGCAAGTGTCGTAACTTGCTGTGATGGGTTATTAGACCACCAAGTGTGGGGTCGGCCCTGATTAGTATAACCATGGGTTATTAGACTGAGTTAGACAAGTCGGTCATGCTAGGTTATTAGGAAGGTTAGGTCATGTATAAATAGAGTGTGGGAGGCACTGTATTTGATCATCTCATTATTCACTTCTACACTACTCGGAAAGTGGCGCACTAGTGGAGGAGGAGGTTCAGCTGCTAGGAGAAGACTATCTCTTGTACTTGGGTTGTATCATTGCTCTTTCTATCTCTGAGGAAGTTGTGGGGTTTTTCACCTTTATGGTTTTCCCCAGTGAAAATCTGTGTGTCTATTGTCTCATGTGATTGCTTGGTTTGATTGACATGCATTGTTATACTTGATATGATGTACATGTTATTCTCTCAGTAAAGATCTTAGAGTATATTGAATTAATGCTCAAAATCTAACATGGTATCAGAGCTAACCTGAGAAGAAGACACTGTGCAGTTGCGGAAACTAGGGTTTCTTGTTTATTGGGTTTCTCTCCACATATTTTGGAAAAGAAATATGACAAATTGACTCTCCTCGGCAAGGTGAATCTTTCTGTCCACTCAAATCTCAATTCTGGGCACTTTTATTTTTGGCCCTAAACATTAGGGTTTCCACAAAAATAGGAATTTCTGAAATCTGAGACCATAGTTGGAAGCTCCTTGGAAAAATTGAAGTTTATAGCTTTGGATCAAACTTTTTGGTTGGGTGAATCTACGGGAAACTCAAACCCTAATTCAGGTTCCTCCCTAGTGAATCCGAGAGATTGAAAAGCATTTATGAAGGGTGAAACTTTGCAGCTTTCAAATTCTGAGTATACCCGGCTGATCAACTCATCAAGGCGCATCTTTCTATCCTTTCAGAAGTTTGAAATTCAAAGTTTGAATTTTTAGGGTTTCTCTGACAAACCCTAATCCGGGACCAGATCCAGTTTTCAGCAAATCAAGTGGTAAGACCTAAATCTCTTCTATTTCCATTTGAAGTACTCTTTAAGATGTCTCACCACACCAAGCTTGAGGATAAGCTTGAAGGGGCTGATAACTTCTGAGCATGGAAGTATAGGATTGGGTTAATCTTGGAAGAAAATGAGTTGGACACTTACATAAGTGAAGAGGTCCCTATCCCAGAGGAAGAAGAGGCTAAGGCCGTACACAAAAGGAATTTGGTAAAGGCTAAGAGGATCATTGCTAATTTTATCAAAGACCATCTCATACCACATGTGTCATCTCTAAAGACACCAAAGGAGATGTTTGATTCCCTGACGAAGCTATTCGAAGGGAAGAACATATATCGGAAGATGACCTTGAGGAATCAATTGAAGAATGTCATGATCCAAAATGCAAAGACTATGCAGTCTTATTTCTCAAGGGTCTCCCAGATAAAAGAACAGCTTGAAGCTGTGGGAGAAGATATAGAAAATGGAGAAGTGGTAATGGCCACTCTTAATGGCCTTCCTAGGTCATGGGATTCCTTCATCAAAGAAATTTGTGCTAGGAAGAAACTTATCTCATTCAGTAGGCTGTGGGAAGAATGCTCACAGGAAGAAGCTCAAATTGTAGCTCGAGAAGAGAAGATGCGGAATGAAGACCAAGCTCTCACAACATACTCCAAAAGTCACGATGACAAAAAGATTCACCATCATGACAAGAAAGAAAGACATCACCATCAAAATCAGAGGGGTAGTCCCAAACATCGAAGAAACATGTCCTATGTCCGTTGCTATACATGTGATGAAAAGGGACACTATTCCAGAGACTGTCTCAGAAATAAGAAAGATGGTTCTCACAAGAAGAAGAACATCAAAAGAAGAGATCATGCTCATGCTGCAGAGGATGATAAACCTCCCAGGAAGAGGGATAGAGAAGATAGTGAATATTCTTCAAGTGATGAAGAATATGTTTTGATTTCTGCTCTCACTGGAACCATTACTCATGGAAGTAATGATTGGCTTATAGATAGTGGGGCTTATAAACACATGATAGGATTCAAGGAATCCTTTATGAATCTATCTGAACATGAATCACCCCACAAGGTGGAACTTGGGGATGACTAGCAGTATCCAATAAAAGGGAGTGGTGAAGCCTCCTATAAGCTAGACTTTGGAAAGTCTATGAAGATGAAAGATGTACTATATGTTCCAGGTCTTAAGAAGAATCTACTCTCCATATCTGCATTGGATGCAAAAGGAATAAGGGTTGCATTTGTAGATGGCCAAGTCCTAATGTGGCAAAAGAGTAATACTATAGATGATGCAGTGGTAATTGGAGAGCAAGAGGGAGGATTATACGAATTGAAGGGCCAACCAGAACAAGCCATGGTCCATGATTCAATAGAGCCAAGTGAACTTTGGCATAGAAGGCTTGCACACATGCACTATAGGGCATTACCAATTACAAGCAAAGCAGTGGAAGGTCTTCCTAAAATCCAGACAAAGCATGAAGGCATTTGCAAAGGTTGTGAAAAGAGAAAGAACACAAAGAAGACATTTCCAAGTAGTGAAAGCAAGGCAAAAGTAATCTTGGAAATTATCCACTCTGATGTATGCGGTCTAATGTCATCCAGCTCTCTGAGTGGGTATGTATACTATGGTTCTTTCATTGATGATTTCTCTAGGAAGACTTGGATTTATTTCTTGAAGAACAAAGATGAAGTATTCAGAAAATTCAAGGAATTCAAAGCCTTGATAGAAAACCACACTGAAAAGAAGATCAATGCTGGAGAATTCACTTCAGCAGACTTCAAGAAAGCTATGCAGTGATCCAGGGATTAAGGGGCAGTTTACCACTCCTTACATTTTATAACAGAAAGGAGTAGAAGAAGCTACTTCAGAATAAGACTCTAGCAGCTCCTGCAAGGAAGCAAAGATTCAGAGGGAGTCCACCCAACAAACAAACAAAGATAAGTATTTGAATTGTCATTTATTGTATATCTGATTGCTTAAATAATATTGTTCAATGATGTATATACTTATGTTTCTAGACTTAGGTTGTATATTATGCATATTAGAATAATTGCATTAATGAATAGTATACTACTAATATGCGTGTAATGGGTAAGTGGCTTATGGAACTGTACAACATTCCATTGCTACTTATCTAGAATGAAACCTCTTTGTTGACATGTTGGGAGTTGTGCACACTCTTAACAATGTTTTGGTAGAGATGGAAGGCATCTAGAAAGTTACGGGATATGGATAAATGTTGTATTGAAGCATTGGCTAAGATAATTGCATGACTGTATGACATATGCCTTTATGTGTAATACTTTGTTATGTAAACTATGAGAAGTTTCTAATCATGCAATTGAATTTGACTTCTAGAAAAGATCGTGTACAATCACCTACAAAAGAAGGACTACAACATTTGTTCCAGCAATGAAGTTCAAACTATCTATTGAAGATATTGAAGAATATGAAGTTCCCAAGATATGAGATGCAGTAATAGAAGAATGCCATGATTGAGGAGTACCAGTCGATCATGAAGAATGATGTTTGGGATGTGGTACCAAGACTAGATGGGAAGTCTGTGGTGACTTCCAAGTGGATCTATAAGATCAAGCATGTTGCAGATAGCAGCATAGAAAAATATAAGGCAAGGCTTGTAGCTCATGGCTTCTCCTAGAAAGAAGGGATTGATTATGAAGAAACCTTTGCTCCTATGGCCAGATACACTTCCATTAGATCAGTACTTGCTCTGGCTGCAGTGATGAAATGGAAGGTACACCAGATGGATGTCAAGATAGATTTCTTGAATGGTGTAGTTGAAGAGGAAGTGTATGTGGAGCAGCCACTTGGGTTCGAGACACATGACCGAGAGTCACATGTGTGAAAACTGAAGAAGGCCCTGTATGGTTTGAAATAGGCACCCATGACCTGGTATAGCAGGATAGATGGCTTCCTATCTAGTTTTGGATTTACCAAGAGTAATGCAGATTCCAACCTTTACTACAAGTCTGAGGAAGGCAATCCAGTGATACGACTATTGTATGTGGGTGACCTGTTTGTAACAGGTGAGGATAGATTGATTGTCGACACGAAGAGGAAGCTTGTTGCCAAGTTCGAGATGAAGGACTTGGGTATGATGCACTACTTTCTTGGTATGGAGGAGTGGTAGAGTGCAGATGGAATCTTCCTTGGACAAGGGAAGTATGCAGTAGAGATCCTGAAGAGGTTCAGGATGATGGACTGCAAGGTCATGGCCACACCTATGGAATCGAACCTGAAGCTTCTGTGTGATGCTTCATCTGATCCAGTTGATGCTACGATTTATCATCAAATGATTGGGTCCTTGATGTACCTAACGAATACGAGACCAGACATCTGCTTTGCGGTGAACACCTTGAGCCAGTACTTGACAGATCTGAGACATGTTCACCTGATAGCTGCAAAGCATATTCTGAGGTACCTGAAGGGTATAGTTGACTATGGGCTCAAGTATGAGGTGAATCAAAAGTTTAACCTGGAGGGTTATGTTGATTCGGATTGGGCAGGCAGTGCCATTGATCGGAAGAGCACTTCGGGGTGTTGCTTCAGTATGGGATTCGATATCATCTCTTGGTTTAGAAGGAAGCAGTCCTGTGTGGCACTGAGTACAGCTGAAGCAGAGTATGTCGCAGCTTGTTCGGCTAGTTGTGAGGCAATATGGCTCAAGAAGCTACTGTCTGATCTGTTTGATCTCCATTTATGTGCTACTTGTATATATTGTGACAACCAGAGTTGTGTGAAGTTTTCAGGGAACCCAGTGTTCCATGACAAGTCGAAGCACATTGAGATCAAGTATCACTATATCAGGGATATGGTGCAGAGAGGAGCAGTGAAGTTCCTATATGTTGCGACAGACGAGCAGATAGCCGATGTGTTGACCAAGCCACTAGCTAGAGTGAAGTTTGAATACTTCAGAGGGAGACTTGGTGTACTTCAGATCGAGATGTCTTCCAAGGGGAAGTGATGAGTCCGGAGACACAGATGCACATGAGACATTCCGACATGGTTGAAGTTTTTCTTACCATGGTCGTTGATGTAAGGGCTAGAGCCATTCCGACATGGTTGAAGTTTGTCTTACCATGGTCGTAGATGTAAGGGCTGGGCCATTCAAGCATGGTTGAGGTGTGTGTTCCCATGGCTGTGATATAAGTGTTGGGCCATTCAAGCATGGTTGAGGTGTGTCTTCCCATGGATGCGATATAAGTATTGTGCTATTCCTAGCATGGTTGAGGTGTGTCTTCCCATGGCTATGGATATAAGTGCGGTGCCATTCTCGCATGGTTGAGGTGTGTCTTCCCATGGCGTAGATATAAGGGCTGAGCCTTTCACGGATGGTTGAGGTGTGTCTTCCCATGCCGGTGAGTGTAAGTGTTGTGTGACGTGCATCTGGGTTGTGCTCCATGGACGATGAGGTCGATCTGAAGACGATGATGTGATAGTATGGTACACAGGTTTTGCAGAGGCATATAATCAGTCTTGAGATGCTCTTCCAGGTTTTGCAGAGGCAGTGTAATCAGTCCTGGGAGATCTTGCAGGTTTTGCAGAGGCAGTGTCATCAGTCATGAGGTGTACCTACTTGATGGCTTGCTTGCAGAGAAGTTGAAAGACCTACATGGAGGTTATGCCTACATCCAACATGAAAAATGGTTGGCTCTGTAGATGATGAAGACCTACAGGTGGTAGGCCTACATCCAGTATGAAAAAGGACTGGCTTTGTAGAAATTCCTATGACGAGTAGATTGGAGATTGACTGAGATAGCAGCAACAGTGATGATGACGATGATGATGATTCGATGACGATGATCTAGTGACAATGATCTAGAGAAGAAGACTTGTGCTAGCAGATCTGTGTCGAGAAATACCTTCCTAGTTAAGAGGGAGTGTTGATGTATATGTAACTTCGGAATGTAGTTCACCTATGTATATTGTACTCCTACAGAGATGGTATTATTCCTCTTTATGGAAGTGTCGTCATTTGTATTGTCAAGTGTCGCAAGTGTCGTAACTTGCTGTGATGGGTTATTAGACCACCAAGTGTGGGGTCGGCCCTGATTAGTATAACCATGGGTTATTAGACTGAGTTAGACAAGTCGTCCCTGCTAGGTTATTAGGCAGGTCAGGTCATGTATAAATAGAGTGCGGGAGGCACTGTATTTGATCATCTCATTATTCACTTCTACACTACTTAGAAAGTGGCGCACTAGTGTAGGAGGAGGTTCAGCTGCTAGGAGAAGACTATCTCTTGTACTTGGGTTGTATCATTGCTCTTTCTATCTCTGAGGAAGTTGTGGGTTTTTTCACCTTTATGGTTTTCCCCAGTGAAACTCTGTGTGTCTATTGTCTCATGTGATTGCTTGGTTTGATTGACATGCATTGTTATACTTGATATGTTGTACATGTTATTCTCTTAGTAAATATCGTAGAGTATATTGAATTAATGCTCAAAATCTAACAACTGTATATAAACCTATATATATAACCTTATGCAGTCATATCCACTTATATGCATAAGGTTAGGTTATGACCCCGCACCTTATTATGTATATTGTTATATGGGTAGGTCAATTTGCATGTTAGTGCACATTTTGAAATATTGTGTTTGTAATATTAAAGTATGTTTTGGTTATATGTTATGAAAAGTATTAATATATATATATATATATATATATTTATATGTATTAATAGCCATGATATTTTAGCATATAGTTGTTATTTGTTTTATTAAATAGCATTTGCACTATGTGACCTTTGTATATAAGAGTTATAATATTAATGTATGTCATTAATACACATTAATGCATAAATATTTAATGTGTATGTAGTCAATAAACATGTACTCCAAAGAGGAGAGTTGTGGCTAAGTCCATTAAAGAATTAATGATGATAATAGTTCCGGATGGCACGCCCATGCTCAGTATTTAATACTTACACATGTGGTATAGGCTAAGTGAGTTGGAATTGGTACCAAGTCTGGAGCATCATGGTTTTAATGCTTGCATATGTACTAGACCATATAGTAAGTGTTATATGTATACTGCTTAGGCATGCCATAGAGTGTTACACCCTTTGTGCAGATAGGTAGCTTGTGTCATCATGTTGGCATAAAGAACCTCTACGTCACACACACTTTTCCTAGTACATCAGTGTTATGACACTTAAGACGTAAGGGTGTGTATAGTATGAAGGACTATAGCACTTCGGTAAAAGAATCACGACAAGATTTTCCGCAGTAGGTGTGACAGACTTACTTAAATTGTTATACTTTTGATATGTTTTTCTAAGTATAATTATTACCTAGGGGTGTAACCAGGAACAATAATGTAAGGCTTTGGGCCCGTGTAAAAAAAAAAAAATTGGTAAGAGGAGACATAACAAAATGGTTGAGAATGGATGAGTCCGTTACATGTAGCTTCTTCCACCTAGTTGCTCAATGCTCAACTTAGAACATATCCACAACACAAAACTTAACTTTCATTGCCTTGGACAATCTATAGACTAGCATCCCATTTCTTGGATTTGTAGATGGGAATTTTCTTCATCATTGTAGGATAGAGGCCATTGGGATATTGTGCAAACCTTCAAAAAATTTCTCCAAGATCTTGTTTTCTTTGAGGGTTCAAATCCTCGAAAACCATGTTTTGCAAATCCACGTCTGGTTTATTGTATGCAACAATTATCACTTGTTGGATGGGATTTGTGCTAGAATGTAAGGTGGTTGCACTACTAGCCATGGATTCATGATTTCATCAATTATGGCTAGTTTGAGAGTCGGGAGGCTTGGAGCAAAATTGAATTAGATTAGACATCAAGATAGTAATGGAGGAGAATTGTACAACAAGATTGTCAAACTCTGAGAAGAGAGTGTGTGACGCGTGGAATTTAGAGTTACACACTCATTTGCTATAGATATATGTTGCAATTTTTGGTTAGAAAACTTGTCCAAAATGAAGGCATTTGGATGAGAAAACTACTCAAAATAAGGTGATTTGATAGCTCTTTCTCCTAGGTTAAATTTGATGGAGAGTTTGTATTATATTGACAAATGTGATCCATAAACACCAAGAGTCTATACCTTTTCACTCTTTTCCAAAAGGGTATAACGAGTAATCACCTGTGACGCACAATGCAACCCTAAGTGCCAAGCATTAATTAACAATCACCTCTAGTAAAATGGTAACCTGGTAGCAAATAACACATTAATTGACATTTTGTTGTGGTAATCTAGTATCCTATTACAAAATAAATGCATTAATGATGGTTGTGTTTTAGTAGGTTGTCACAGTTGAAATCGATTGACAACATGCTTCAAATGCTTAACATAGATTGACAAATCTTCCTTCTCAAATACAAATTATTCTATCTATAAGGTGAATAAGTAATGTATTAATAGAGAATGCAATCACATAATATGGAATTAAACTATGCATTGAATGATCAGAGACTAGAATTAGAATCGATTCATCATTTTTTGCACTAGTTTATAATTAATGTAGTCGAGTAATTGGAATTAGGGAATCTAGATTCATAATTGTGGTTAATCAAATGGTTATTGGAATTTGAAAATGTGATTATGAAAGTGGATTTGGAACTGTGGTTAATCAAATGGTTATTGGATTTTGGAAATGTGATTATGAAATTTGAAAGTTTATAACTTAAGCAGTTTTAAACTTTAAAATTTTGTTTTCCATTATTTTAATTTGCAAACTTGTCAGCTCTGCTTAGGTTGTTCCTACTTCCACCATCACTGTTGATTCTCAAGCCTATTTCAATTTCTTATATCTACCTTTTTTTGTGTTTTAGTACATGCTAGAGTTATGGTAGTTAGATAGGGGGATGGAGCTCATGCAAGGGCGCAGGTAGCTTCGGGATTCGATCGAGACTAGACAGAGTTAGCTGGTCAGGTGGGAGAATGGAAACATAATTATCGAGGCTCATGTTAGAGAAAGCATCTTAATCACTTTCCTATCAATATTTACTTCGTCATTGAGAAGTGAGACATGGAGATTCATGCCAGTAAGTGATATAGTGGGTCACTTCCTCTTATTGGATTTGTGAATGGTTGATATGGATACTTTATCAGAAGAATTCTTCCATCTATCTGAAATGGTTGCATTGGTATTTACACATAGATGAAAGAACTGCTCAAAGGCTCCCAAAAATCATAGGAGGAAAACTTGCCTTATGATTGGATATCACTATCAGTGTTTTCAACAATCATGATCAACTAAGCTTGTCATTTGGTTTGCAAATTAGGATTCAAGGGGAAGAGGTACCTTATATCGTTCCTATCAAAATCACAAGTTCAAATTGGAGTAACTCTTCACCCTTGCTGAGCCTGCTTCCAATATTGAATTCAACCCTTGTCCAGGTTGTTTCCACCGTCACCATCAACCTCTGCATAGGATACTTCCACCCTTTATTTCCCTATTCATTCATATGTTATAGTACCCTCTTTAGAATCTAGGGGATTTTCTTGAGCAAAGGAAGGACACATCCACCACAGCACCATTAGTCCACGACCAACTTGCATATTAAGTGCACATCTCCACTAGAGATAGAAAAGACACCTCCCCTAATGATTGTTTCCTATAGGCAAGTATGTCTCTCATTTTGTTTGTAGAGCTTAGCGGCTAGAAACATATATAAATGGATTCCTTCCCTTAGTGGAGCTCAATATTGGTTAGGTTTTTCCTGTGGTTAAATTATTAAAAACCATATAGTGGAATGATGCAAAGTTTAGTTTATCACTATATTGAGGAATTTGATTACACTACTTTTAATACACAATGAAATTTTGATGTATTACTACATTTTCAAATGAAAGGAATGATTTATTTTAACATTTCATTACTAAAGGGTTTAATATATCATAGCCCTTTAAAGTGAAATATGACTCTACCCTTCAAATTTGATCCTTGCATGTTATTATCTCGTTGACGTTTTCATTGTGAATTGTGCCCCAGGAATGGGCGACAAAGGTGATGTAAACTGCGCTTATTACATTGATTTGGTTTTGTACTGAATTAAATATGTTAGATTTAATGTTTTCATATTGTGAAATTTAACCACGGCAGATGAGCTGAACCGACGAAGGCGCCCTTTGTCTCCTCGCCCACGTGTGTATGTGTAATTTACCACGACATACGAGCTGAGCTATTTTTGAGAATTATAGAACCAATGGCGAACTAGGTCACAAGAGTTATTATGATCACGATCTACACATAAAAATTCATTCTGATACATGATCGGGTTTGATATCCAAGTTTTGGACACTATGGTGGTCCAATGCAGTTGATGTTCAATTTTTTTATACAAATACAAAAATTAAAATTTCAATATGGTTATCAAATCTATGTTGGTATTTAATTTTTCTATAGAAATTTAAAAAAAAAAATCAATATTCAATTTTTCTATATAAATTAAAAAAAAAATTCAATGAGGTAAATTAACATTTGGGTATATCTCATTTTTTACGGGTTTAGGTTTCATTTTTAAAATGGGTTTAGGATTTATTATTAGGTTCTTATAAAATTAGATGTAAAATTTAATATTCATATAATGTAAATAATTATCATTATTATGATTTTTTTTTTAATTTTGTTGGTTATTTATTGTTTTGTGTTTAATTATATAAAGTTAGGATTTTATTATGGAGTTTGATCATAGAATATGAAAGTAATTCACTTTAGTATATTATCAATTTTGTTGTATAAAAAACTATATACAAGTATAAATTTTATATGTGATCATAAAATGACATTTCACTCAAATAAAAAACTATATTGTTTCTATCTTTATTTTTTTTAGGTTTTTGTAATTTTTGTAACTACTCTTTATATATTGAGCACTAATGGAGTACCAATTATCGTTATTATTTTCCTTCATTTACTAAATACAAGAATTTGGATCCCTTTTCTATTTTGAATAATGTGATTTTTCACTCAAATAGAAAACCATATTGTTTCTATCTTTGTTCTCTTTTTAGTTTTTTTTTAACTTTTCCAACTACTATTTATATTGAGCACTATTGGAGTACCAGTTATCATTATTATTTTCCTTCGTTTATTAAATATGAGGAGTTATATCCCTTTTCTATTTTGAATAATGTGATTCACGACTCCTCTAGCTTCTTGATTCAAATAAACTATTGTGTCTAGGAATCGACAAGAGGTGCATTGGCTCTTGAGATGCAATAGTAAGAATGACTTCTCCCCTACTCTTTGGTACTTAAGAAATCACAACTTCTAGAGGGGAAAGAACCGAGTCCTAGAAGTTTATTGGATCTACCCAATAATATTCTAGTAGTGTGTTGTTCCACCAAAAGGACTTTCAACATTTGTCCTTTTACAACAATGGATGATTTTCATGTTTATGGGTGAAAGATCGGTTCCACATGTTTATAGCAAGTTGAGTTGGAATTCGGATTTTCCTTATATTCTAATATTTAATGTTCTCAAAATCCCTATCTTCAACCTAAATCTCAATGAAATAAAACCTCTAATTAATTTTAGCTTAGTAGCAAGAGAAAAAAGTGGAACATAACCTCTGGTGGCTTTCACTAAATGAGGTAAAATAACTTTTAATTACTTTCATTACTTTTATTTTATTTTAAAATACTTTCATGGTTATCATCAAGTCTTTAATAACTCCATCTAAGTTTGGTAGAGATTTTTGTGTACATATTGGTCTAAATATTCTATGATTCATATGTTTCCCATCATTTTTGTTGGAAATTTCATCAAAATTTTAGAAGAGTTTCGCAAAATGCATCCCAATGGCAAACAAATTCAAATATGCTTTTCTATCTACATTCTTGTTTCTATAGTTAACATATTATAGCAAAACCAACGTCAAGGACATTGCCACTTTGTGCTCTTGTTGAATATATATTTGCTAATCAAAAATTATTTAGAACAAATATATGGTTAACACAATAGATTTTTATATGGTTTGAATGTTTTATCTCATTTTTGGACTTATGCAAAACTTTTAGATCATCCAATAGCTTATTTGATCTTAATGGTGTTATGAATATTGATTGATCTACTGGTGTACCAAGCTATGCTTCTTTTCCTCCAACCACATTTATGAATAAAGGAGGGGGGATTCTTTATTTGAAATTTGGTTTTGGATGGAAGCAAATTCTATTGCAAATGTAGAAAATAACAATCTAGAAAATGTCATGCTATTTATGATCCAATTTTTAGATACTAATACATTACAGGTTCATATATATTCGCCTTGGAAGCTAGGGTTTTTAACTAGTCCAAAAACTAGTCTAAAACATGTTATCTGGGGAAAACAGTCATATCTGGGGCATGCGAGATCTAAATTAAGTGAGACCTGTTGCATAAAAAAGGAGACGGACCAAGGTAACTGTGGTGTATTTTTCCGCCTCAAATACAAATTATTGGACACGTGGCATACCATACAAGTTCTCTCTTCTGAATAGACCAAAAATAAGAAGTGTTGGTATATTTGCAACAACTTCTTACTGGAGCATCCAAATTAGGTTAGAACTGTAAAATTAGAAAGAGGACACATCAAGATACAACAAATTGAATTTTCATACCTATAGGAGCCAAATACTAAAATTTATCTCAGTTCCAAGTAGTCCATAAAATAGTCCTCCAATCAGGGTTATAAAAGGTAATTTAAATTTGAATAAATTTGAGTAAAAGGATCTATTTGTGGGAAACCTAAGGTGTAATATATATTTATATTGTTCAAAATGCCACCAAAATAAGTGTAAAAATTCAAACTCCAAGCAAACCACCCGAGGATTCATCCTTGACATATAAAGAAAATGAGGAATTAAGACGTGACTTGACCCAATTAAGTGAAAAGTTTGATGAATGGAGTAAAAAAATAGTGACATCTAATCAATTTTTAAACCAATAAAGTGATATAGAGAAGGAATTGAAAAACATGGTCAGTAAAAAGGATCTCAAGGGGATGGCTAGTAAAGAGGATCTCAAGGGAATTGTAAGTAAACTGGCTAGTAAAGAAGATCTTCAAGAATTGAAGGAACTGATGAATGATATAAAAAGTAGCTTTATTCCTCATTCATATACTCAAGAAGAGGACAGGGAGGAAAAATGGGACTTATTCCAATCACATATTGCGGAAATTGAAAAATAGTTGGAGAACAAGAAGTTTGAGACCCATAAATTTGATGATTCACTACTTCATCATGGGTTCAACTCAGGTCCAAGGAACTACTCTATTCCCAAAATTGACATGATAAAGTTTGATGGCAATGATACAATACCTTGGATATTCCATATGGAGCAATTCTTTGATCTACACCAAGTGCCAACTTTGCAAAAGGTAACTATTGCATCCTTATATTTAGAACCTAATCAATTTGTATGGTACCAATGGATTTGTGATCGTAAAAAGGACTCTATTATCTCTTGGTCTATATTCACAGAAGAGTTTATTGCACATTATGGGGATATAAATAGCAACACCTTCTTTAGACAGTTTGTAAAAAGGGCCAAGTTAGTGAGTACATCAAGTAGTTTCAGAAGCTAAGTCTTAGAGTAAAGAATATTTCAGAAAATAATTTGTTGGATCTCTTTATTGGAACTTTGAAGGATAACATCCACTATGAGGTTATCCTTTGGGAACCTAATTCCTTGAAGCATGCATTTAGGGTGGCAAGAAAAGTTGAAAACAAAATTATGGCAACAAGGGAGTCTACCTCTTACAACTATAAGGAAGGAAGTGCGGTCGCAAGTCTTATTTCTGCAATTTTTATGTTATTTCTGGGACTTGGTTGCATAACAGAGCACAATCCTGCTGCTCATGATGTGGTAAATACATGTGACAAAAGGAATTTTCCTTGAACCAACTCTGAAAATCTAGGAGAGAATCTAAGGCCAACAAATTTCCAAGGTGGAAAGTTAGGCCTTGCTTAAGACCTAGGTAAAAAATATTATTTATATGCATGCGTGTAAGTACAAGATATTGGATATCATGGATAAGAAATCCGTTGTGGGATCACTATTATGTGTTACACAATTTTGGAGAAGTGAATTATTGTTTGAGTTAAGCAAGAGCTGGTTATAACTTGAGAGTGTGGAAGTATTGTTTGAGCAGTTATTGCATCTAGAGAGCACGATGTTAGTCACTATGGTGTCATGGTTCATGCTAGGGGGTGCTTAATGAGAAAGTAAGACTGGTTGTTCAAAAGTCTATGGTTGCATGGAACTTGGCTATATTCTAACTCTATTTTTCCAACAACTATTCCAAATCATATCTAGCTAATTTATTTTATTTTATTTATTATGCAATTAAATATTTTCTATAAATTATACATATGTTGGAACTTTTCTGTAGATTCTATCCCATTGATAGCGATTAAAAATCAATTAAAATTCATAATCAATTGAAACTATGATGATCAACCTCAAGGCATGAGGAATTCACAGCCACCATGGCCCTCTCATTCACATAATTTGAAGGTAAGCTATTCAATACATTACATAATAATGATTTTAAGAACATGATTACAATTTGATATGCAAGAAAGAATATTAATTTGTGTCATTCAGAACCATCAGTTATGAAAACATATTTTTTAAGAGTTAAAATACTATGAAGTTAGAGTTCCTATCATCCTAGAATTTTAATATGAAAAGTCAAAGGTCTTAACATATTTAAATATTTTTTAATCCATACAAAAATATTACTTTTTCCAACATTTTTCTATCATATACATTGATAAACTAGAGGAATTTTGGAAGATGACAAAACAAAAATTTTGATAATCAAATTCAAAGATGTCACTTATGCAAATTTCATGTATGACAACAACTTGGAGGAAGTGACTTCACACAGATATCTTGGAATATATATTCATCACAAGCTTAAATGCAAGTATAGCATTGAGAAAAAAAGGTTAATGCAGTGTGGAAAGCTTATTATAGACTTGAAAATAGTTGTGAATTAGTAAACCTTTGACTTTGGGATAAGAACAAACTCCTATTTGAGACTCTAGTCACCCTTGTTATCTTATATGGATGAAAAGTCTAGGGCTACACCATCTCTAGAGAATTGTGGAGAAAGATAGAGAAAATTCAAAGTGTTTTATAACATATAATCTCAAATTTAAAGGATATAAACCATATCATATCCTCCTCAAGGTCTCCATTGAGAGCATGGCTATGAATAGGTACCTAATGTACAAGAACACGATAAAAAACATGGGAGACAAGAGGGTTCTTAAGATTATTTGATGCTCTTGTCAAAACAAGCTATGGATTAGGTGAGGTTGGCATAAAGACACCATGCTTTTATAAATCATTGAAGAGTCAAGGAAGGTATCACTTTGTATAATATTGATAATATGATAAGTATTATTATATCTAAATTTAAAAAGATGTGGTGTGATTTAAATAATTAGAAAATAAGATAAAATTAAGATATTATAGGGAGGCGATCAACCCCAATCTATAATATCAAAAGCATATCTCTATATTAACTAGCACAAAGAAGCAAATCAACATTGCTAAAATAAGAACAAACTCTCATGAGCTCCATAGTGAAACATAACACCAAACAATTCCTAAAACATCATGGGATGAAAAAATTTGTCATCGTTGTGAAACTAATACTAAGATGGTAAATCACTTTCTCATATAATGCCTTCCTATACCCACATTACATCACATTTTCAAAATATTTGTTACAATGCTGACCTTCCTAACCTTTTAACTTACATAACTATGGTGATCTAGGACTACTTCTCTTAAAGCTTTTTGAAAAAAAAAAACAAGTGATTCCTTACAATTTTTTAAGGTTTAATAGACCAAAGTTAATCTTAGTGGAAATTAATAACCATAATCATCATCATCATTATATATTTTATAGTAAATGATGTATAACATTTTTGTTAATTTATTCTACCAATTATAATGAGGAAAAAGCATATTTTTGTTACAAAACTAAAACATATTGCAATATAAAGTGATTTTTTAAAAACCTTTGTAACAATAGATTGAATTATTTAAAAATATATTTCAACACCATACCACCACTATAGAGGCCACTTAAATTATTAATATCAATCAATAACACCCCAAACTAATAAAATGGAGAAGGAGAAACAAATGAAAATATACTAGAGAATAGACATTTGAGTCAACTCGAATCCATGCTCCAACCCTTTGTATTTGGTTCTATTTATGGATTTAAATTACATAAGGAGAGGCATTGTCTAGAAAACTTGTCGATTCTATCAACACTACAATTCATATCTACTCTAACTATCTCATTTATTGTACAGTATATGGATGTCTCTATTACCAACATAGTATAATAAACATTTAGCTATTAATCAATGTTTTTACAGTCCCATTGATGTTTATTAATGTTAATGTACACTTTATTAAGGGCATATTACTTTAATCCCTAGCATGTTTCTAAAATTTACAATACTCAATAGTTCAATAAATATATCAACAACTTGATTTTCTATGTTGTAATGCTTCAACATGATGTTGTCTTTATGTGTTTTCTCATGAACATCTAGTGATGATGGATTTCAATATGTTTCATCCTTTTATGAAAAATTATAATTTTTTGTTAATTTTATTGTGTTTTTATTATCATATTAAATAGTTGTAGCTTTTGCCCACACGGGTGTGGCTCATTGGCAGTTTAGTTGTTATGAAGTCACAGTTGTAAATGGAGGTCACGAGTTCAAATCACACCTGGCTTTACCCGTGTCCCATGTTTGCGGGGTGTGTGGGGCACCTGGGGTATAGTGGTAGCGGGATTGGATCCCTGGACCCCGTGTCACTCGAGTACCAGCCCAGTCTCCAGTTGTTGATTCCCCTAGTTACAAAAAAAAAATAGTTGTAGCTTTTGTTTGAGGATGATTCAATTTAGCAAGGATACCTCGACCATGTAACTTCTTGTGTTGCAAGTGCTGCAACTTTATATTCAGCTTCTATTGAAGATAAATAAATTATAGATCGACTCTTGTTACTCCAAAATATTGCTCCCAAATCAATATGAAAGATATATCAAGAATTTCATATTCTATCATCAAAACCTCTTGCCCAATTAGAGTCTATGTACCCAACTAGTTAAACATTGCCACCATATTGATAATCAACTCCAAGATTATGTGTTCCTTTGATGTATCTAAGTATTCCTTTATATGTATGCAAATGAGATGAGGATAAGATAAATGAATCTAGAAACCATTCCAACTACATATGCAATGTCCTGTCTAGTTGTAGTTATATAGAGAAGACTTACAACCAATTGTCTATATAGTGTACCATCAAAATTTTCATAAATAGAGTTACTTCTCAACTTGGACCATATATCAATAGGAGTGAGAGCTTACTTACAATTCTCTATCTTAAAATTCTTCAATAGATCAAGTGCATGCTTTGGTTGTAATAGAAGAATCATATATTTATCTTTCCAAACCTAGATGCCAAGAAAATAATGTAACAATGTAATGCCCCTCAAAATCACTATGACTATCGATATTGATGACACTTATTGGTAAATGACCCAGCTAAAGTAACAAAGATAAATGACAGCAAATATGCTGATTAAGAATAAAATTATCGACTGACTAGAGATGTATGTGATCAACGAATATGTTTCTAATGATGGATTTATTGACGATTATGGATACTTGTAATTTTGTTGATTGAATAACACATGTGAAATCTTATCATGACAAATGTCGTATTTATGCTGAATTATGGAAATGAAATTATGCATGAATCCAATGGACAAATATATATATGCTTGCTTAACAATTAGTGAATGAATGAAGTGAGTTATGATATGATGGTTTTGAACAGTACTATTGATATGTGTGCTATGAGTATGTGTACAGTGACAAGTAAGACATATTACCAATTGACTCACGACATAATGGAAAGGGGGTCGCAGAGGATGAAAAACACACATGAGGGTACGATGACTATGTCAGATTCCAATAAGCATCCACGCATGATTTTGGAAATCCGTTTCATCTTACTCGGGGAAGCGTGAAGTTGTATGGGGGAGACCATAACGGATTGGTCACGTATGAGGTTGAGGGGCGCGCAATAAGAACGAAATTATTCCTCTGCGTCATTACTATCACATAGAGTGTAGCCGGATGATTTATGGTAACGGTTCATAAATCACTACATGGAATCCTAGCACAACAATAAGATGAGAAATTATTGTCAGAAGAGCCCGACGATGTGGTACCTAGACAATTAAGGAAAGAAAGTCAGAAGGACCCAATGATGTGGTACCTAGGCAATTAAGGAAAGAAAGTTAGAAGGACCCGTTGATGTGGTACCTAGACAACTAAGGAAAGAAAGTCAGATGGACCCAACAATGTGGTACCTAGACAATTAAGGAAAGGAAGTCAGAAGGACCCCACGATATGGTACCTAGATGAATAAAAAAAATTGACAAATGAACACCCATGTATTTGGCATATAGAATTGCATTAAATTAATTATGCATGAAAGGACTATTTGTAATTATGTATTTGGCATATAGAAATTGCATTAGCCTTTTTGTGCATGAAAAAATTATTTATAATTAAATAATTGGGAATAATTAAATATGGAGCAAAAGATAGACTAGGAGTCATTAACTAGTCAATCCCACATGTACCCACTAAAATAGGGATTGGAATCTAGGCATTAGGGAACATCTAGGAGTAAAATGTGGAAAGTATGTGCACTCTCATGAGAGAGTGACACGTGTGTGGGTGAATATTTGTATTAAATAATATTACATAAAAGAGTATTTTTGCATGAAGCGACATGAGTCGCAGGAAAATTTCCTATTTAAGAAAGATGAGAAGAAGGGGAAATGACCCTATTGTTGGATGACTGCAGTAATGGCTATGAGTTTTGGATTGTGCTTTCTATGGCGAGTTTGGATAAGGATTATGGTGAGGGGGAGCTCATTTCTAAACCTTTGCAAGTGTGTATACTCTACGACCCCGAAGCTCGAGGGTGGCTATGCGACTGAGTGCATAAGCCTATGGTTGGGTGGCGAAGCTAAGGGTTGCTTCGCCTATGGTTAACAAGATTTTACTGGAGGTATCTAACGGGAGAAGTAGATGACAAAGAACGAGCCGGATTGAAATGACAATGGCGACCTCTCGTCAAACAGCAGTTTCGGCCTACAGTAATAGGTTATATGTTTATACTCGTTGGTTATCGAATTTATTAGCAACCATAAATTTGGGGTTAATGACTGTTTATAGTTCTTTTCCTTCGACCAGAAGCTTAGCGGCATTTGTCTTTTGGTAATACATTTTGTTGTTTAGTAGAGATAAATATGCCTACATGTTGTTAAATCGATTGTTGCATAAATAGAAGCTGACGTCGAATAATATTTGGATTAAGTTTATATATATATTATATATACATATACATATATCAATCTGTGTGAAATTTGATATTTGATATGCGTAAACTTGCTGGCTCAGTATTCAAGATCGAGTCGATGTCTCTCTTGCTGTAATACAATTAAATCTTTGACATACGATTGTAACCTTCGTAATAAATTCTTTTTAAAACACTGTGTAAATTAATACGATCGAAGTCTATTTGATCTCTGTGTTTCCTTAAAATTGGAATCCTGTGAATCACTTCGACATTATGGATCAAGACTCTATTATTTTATGAAAACTCTGTACAATTTGTAAAATTCCGGTTGGTATTCCGGTGGTTGGTAGTGGACCCTATTGTAAATCCACGTTAATTAATACAGAGAGCGCCGATGCCTAATCGATGCTTGACAAGGACGTCTGTTATGAATAAATTAATTAAATGTTATTGCAAATAAGTTAAACGAAGTAAGTTAGATTATTATCTTAAAAGAATGACTCATTATCTTTTATTTAAAAAATAAATACTTTAAAGTCGTAAAAGACTATAAAAGATTATCTACAAAAATAGAAAAGATTAATTAACAATTAATGCATGAGTATGCATGGAAAACTGGTAGCTAAAGCATAGATAATTATATAAGAAGATATTAAAAATTAATAAGTTAATTTGAGAATAATAATCTCAAGATAATTGATTAAGAAATTCAAATAAAAATCTTGAATTAATTAACTAAGTTAAATTAGCTATCTCAAGAGGATGGGCTATTGGAATAAGAACATAAAGAAATTTTGTCATTGTTTATATCTCATAGAGTTATAGAATATCCTATCATTTTGAAATGGAAACTAAAAATATCCTATCATCTTGAAGAAGAAGTTTTTAGTTTTATATTTAAAATGTAGAAGAAAAAAATAGAAAACTAGTGCCGCTGCTCAAAGTATTTGTAAATCCCAAGAGAAGCAAACTCCAATGTAGGGCATGGAGTAATAAATTAAGAGTGAGTTTTCATAATTAAGTGACCCAGTACCATTTCCCAACCTTTTTATTAGTACTTACTCAAGTACTTTTGGAAATAGATTTCAATCCACCAATTTAACAAATTTATTAAATAAATGGTTTTGGATACATATTTTAATTTATCAATTCGATAAGTTTATTAAATAAATTATTTTAAATACATATTTCAATCCATCTGTTCAGAAGAACAATAAAATTAATAATATATTGCTATGGAATATATATATAGATGTTAGACTTTATAACTCTTTGTAACTTAATACCCTCATACTAATTATATATTTCTATGTAATATATATCTAGATATAGATATTAAACATCATACCTATTTGTAATTTAGGAGCTTCTTTGTAATGTTATATTCCACACTCGTCCCTTGAAATTTATTTCATTTAACATTATCATCAAATAAAAATAGATTTGATCACATAATTTTCAAAGTAAATGTTAAATGTTACATGTCATAATTTTAATTTAACATTATCATTAAATAAAAATAGATTTGATCACATAATTTTGAAAATAAATGTTAAATGTTACCTGTCTTAATTTAGGTTTAAATATAAATAAAAAATTTTATAATTATTTTTTTAGAAATTTAGATTTTATATATAATATTTTAAATATTACAAAATTATCTTCCGTTTGTACATAATTGTAACCAATATATTAAGGAATATGTGGAATGGATTGACCATGTTCTCCTATATCATCTAGGGTGTTGATTTATATGGGTAGAATAGAAATAGAGTACTTATTACTAAGATACTTAAATATAACACTATCTCTGACAACTAGTATAGCATTACTTCTGTGGAATCCACTATGTTTATACTCTTTTTACCGGTTCTGAATTAAGAGCATGGGTATTTTTGTCTTATCAACTTTATTCAACAATTTAAAAAATAATATAATATTAATTTTTAAAAATAATATATATATATATATATAATTTACTTAAAGCTATAAATGTTGAATGGCATGCTTAGAAATAAAAATATCCTAATCAACTAAATAAATACATCTATCTATGAAATATGAAGTCATAAATTATTTTTTTGACACTGTGATGAGAAGTTATGAGAATAAATGTAAATAAAAATTTGATAAAAATTTGGAATTGTAAGTTAATTTCAAAATAATGGGATTTCAAAGTTAAAGATATATTTCTTTATTTTTTTTGTGTGTATATAGAGAGAGAGAGAAAGAGCGTTAAAGCTATAAATTGTTGCATGACAGGATCTAAAAATATAAACATCTAACTACTAGAAAAGAACATAGGAATATCCAACTTAAGTCTTAATTTTTTTTTTAAATGAGATTTCAATTTTACAAGGTCAAAGAAACAATTTTTCCTCTTAACTAAAGCTATAGCTACAATCGTTGCATGGCAGGGTATAAAAATAAAGACATCCAACTACCATGGCAGGGTCTAAAAATAAAGACATCCAACTACCATAAAAATAAAGACATACAACTACTAGAAAAGAACTCTAAAAATAAAGACATCCAACTACTAGAAAAGAACATATGTACATCCAATTACCAAATATTAGGTCATATTTGAAACTTAGCTAAAGTTATAATAGCTACATGGTATATTCAACTACCAAAAATGAACATACGTGCATACAAAAACATCCAACTACCAGAAAAAAACATAGATACATCCAACTAAGTTATAATCATTGCATGGCAGGGTCTAAAAATAAAGACATCCAACTACCAGAAAAAAAAAACATACCTACATTCAATTACCAAATATTAGGTTATATTTGGAACTTAGCTAAAGCTATAATCGCTACATGGTACATTCAACTATAAAAAAAAACAACATATATATATATACAACTACCAAAAACAAACATAGATACATCCAAGTACCGAATATTATATCATATTTGTAACTTAGCTAAAGCTATAATCGCTCCATGACAAAGTCTACCAAAGACATCCAACTACCAAAAAACATACATACATACAACTACCAAACATCCATCTACTATAGAAAAACATATATACATCCAACTACAAAACATCCAACCACTATAAAAGAACATATATACTCCAACTATCCATATCATAAATTTTTTTTACAATGTGATGGGAATTAGTTGTGAGAATAAATTCAAATGAAAATTTGATAAAAGTTTGGAAATATAAAGTGAAATAAAATGAAATTTCAATTGTACAAAGTTAAAAGAAACAATTTTTTTTCTATTAAATACCCACATAATTAATTAATATTTTTATCACTAATTATATTAAAAACATTTACCATTGAAAATGTTAGGCTTCCCTTTAATGCATAGATCCTGATTTGAAAATTTCTGAATCAACAAAACCTTCTAAAGTCCTTAAACGAAGTAAAGCCATGTTTCTTTAATCTTTTTCTTTTGTCTTTCCCCATTTTCAAATGAAATGGAGTTTTCTCGCCAAAATTGACTGTGTTTATTACAAGCTGCTTCTCTCCCCAATAATACTGTAAACGTTGGGCAACGAATAAAAATGTAATATCATTGTTGCTGGTCATCGATCATCATGTCCGTCCAATCTGAACGAGCAGTCATCGATCGTGTTGTCCGTCCAATCTGAACGAGTGGTCATCGATCAACTGTCTTAGTGATTGCCATGGAGTAAGCCAAAGGTTCTGTCTTTTGCATTGCTTTTTTTTTGCCATTTTTTTTAAAATCTGACTGGAATTGTTAAATTTAAAATTATATATATGGTTGAAATTACATAATCTCAAATTGAAATTATATAATCGGATCCCTCCAATTTTATACGATCCCAAATCCTTTTATAAAATAAAATAAAAAATCAATTTCAACTTAAAAGAAACAAAAAAAAAAAACATTTCGAAATATAGATGTTTGTCACAAGGCATAAAAGGCCACAGAGTCAGTGGTGTTTTACCGAGCATGTATGAGCAGCCAAGATGTCCCAAGCATGTATCCCGAATGCCTTAGATGTCTCCACCTATAAGTGTCCTGCATGTCCTGGGAGTAACTAGGACTAAGTGGGTGCGGCAGGTATCCTTCGACCCGAGGCTTATACTGGTGGGATATTAACGTTCAAATGCTTCATGGTTGGGTTCACCTATCGCCCCAATGCTTCTTGATATGGACCCTGCAATGAATGCTTCGTGTTATGACCCTGCCTAGAATATGTGCACAGAGTAAGTGATGATTAAAATAACATTTTGAAATATTTAGTATAAGATGATAATTTTTTTAAGTTTGCACCTCGGGAGATTTGATCCCTCCGGTATTGTCCGTCATGTGGATTTATCTCCAATCTGAATATTTCGTTGATGTCCATCACGTGGATTTACTGCATGCACACATTTGTTGAAATAATTTTTTGCAGATATAACTTCTGTAGGATCATCCCAATTTAGAGTGTCCATGTTGGGAGCATTTTTTAACCAAAGAAACCCATGGACATGAGGAGATCCACGATGTTTCCATTCGTAGTGACTTCAATAATCCGTAGCCTGATGAAAATGTTCGAAAACCTCTTCTCAAAACATTGTATGTCTCAAGTGCATATAATGTGCCACGATGTGAGGATTATCAATTACATTTTGACGTTGCCATTTTTTTGCTTCACGTGAATTTGTAGGACTTGTGCCTAGCATTAATTTATGCAAATCAGGCCACTGCATATCCGCTACACTTAGTGTGAAGAATATTTTCAGACAACCTATCTGTTGAATCAAGTCAGATAACTCTTGATGACACTTGCTCCAATATGCACGTCTACCTCTTAATACCATTCTAAATCTCATTAATCTTTCGCCCAATATTGAATCTGGAAGATGTTGTAAATGTTGTCGTAACTCTTCCATTGTCGTGGGTAGTTCACTAATATTTTTTTTGACAAAAACTGTAGATGATGCTTGTGCACGATGTCTCATTATGATATTTAGTAAAAAATATATGAAGCAAGGGTGCCATCCAAATCTGTTATCACGATATCTGAGAAAATGTTTTGCGTACTCATGTAGATGGACATTTCGCATTCGCGGTTGTAACCAATCTACCTCTCCTGTAGGGAACAATGTTGGAAATTCCATATCAAATAGTCCAACGGTGTTATACCCATTAATCGGAGATGAGCCAATGCCAGGCCAGTTAAGCACGTCAGTGGATTCATCATTTGCGTTAATTTCCACTGGATTCAGATTATTTTCCCATGCTCTAATAATTTCTATCTCTCGTGGTGCACTTGGGAGCCTTGATGCAAAAGAAGTTGTTTGTAAACCATCTAACATGTCATCAACTCCTGGTATTCCTTCCAACATTGCAAATTCTATGTCGTCGTCAATATCGGGAAGAGTAACAGAATTAAGCATATGTGAGATATTTGTTGCATTTTCTGGTAACTCTTCTACTACGTCATAATCAACTCGAACATCTTGATAATATGAATCAATGAATCTTATATAATAATGCATCTATAACCTTTTGTTTTCTAACAGTGAAATCATAACTGGATCCTTGTTGTCCTTTTTTCCGCACAATGACCATTAAGTCCAAGTTGTTAATATGTCGTGGCAATTTTTTGTCAACATCTTTAATCTCCTGTGGAAAACTAATGGTGTGTCCTCGATATTTGTATTGTCCACCTATAGAATGCATCACCTACAAAATTGGACTTGCACGTGCTATCAACATCTCTTCAACTTGTGTGAGATCCTCAAGGACATGAGGTTGAGTTCCTGGATCCATGTGGTTTGTAGCTGAGAATCTGTGATTAGATCGCTCTCTTAGACATCGTACGCACATTGGAACTGTACTTGTATTACGTACCTATATTCCAGCATAAGACTCCTGGCAGACATGACACATTTGTACTTCTGCTAAGGGCTGGTTCAAGGTAATGATACCCAATTATGACACGTTAGTTGCAATGACATTCTGGAGAAACAGAAATATTATCATTAAAATCAATTATTAGAGGTACCTACAAAACTTTTTCCGATTAGGTGTAAAAAGATGAAACGTAGAAAAACGGATGACCTTTCGGAATATATAATTTTTATTTATGGAAAAGTGGTATAACCACCCCAAAATGTCATTATTCGAAGATTGGTATGTTTTTTTTTTTTAACATAATGCACATGTTTTTGTTGACCCACCTATTTTCTATGTAAATTTTCAATTTATGAGAAAAAAAAAAATGTATAGGCATAGGCAACAGAAAAATATTGTGCGGGGCTATTTTTCCAAAATTTTAAAAGTCAATTTTTTTTTTTTTAAATTATCGAAGTCAGTGAATCCCTGAAACAACATGGTCAATTGTTGAGCCACCATATCATGGTCTAAAAATAATCAAAATGCATTTTTATTTTTTTTAGGTTGTAGGTATTTTCGTGCTCATATGCGGGTTCTTTTCCGTTTTTGAAATAGGTAAGCCAATCAAAATTTATGGGCCAAATAAACGACCTATGTTTTTTATGAATTTGACATGAGTGTAGTTTAAAATGAATTAAAAATAGAGAACAACAACAGATCTATCAAAAAATTATATATTTAGAATCTGCACACAGAGCTCGACAAGTGTGTGCAATTTCATCTGCAGTGCACTCATGGAGCTTATGAAAAACTAGCTGTGAAAAACAGGAAGTTGCAGCATTTGATGTGTTCTGCCATAAATCATAGATAAATCAGACCGAGCGTAAAGGTGCAATCTGAAGCTAATTCCAAGCCTGCAAGGGTGCCAAAACAATTTGAATTCGTACATGCGTGCGCACAAAGAGGCGCGCACGCGTATGCATCCATGGAAGCACGCATGCGTAGTTAACAGCGCGCATGTGTAGGTGCGCATACACGTTCATTTAATTTCCTTTGTCAAGGGGATACATACAGTTGATGAAGACGTGATGATGAAGAAGATGATGATGATGGAGATCTTGATGAGGAAGGGAGAGATGACAATGATGATTAAGATGTTGATGAGGAAGGGGGAGATGATAATGATGATGAAGATGTTGATGATGATGATGATGATGATGAGATGATGGTGATAATGGTGATGAAGAAGATGATGATGATGATGAGATGATGGTAACAATGGTGATAAATATGATGATGAAGATGATGGTGGTGATGATGGTGATGAGGATGATGATCATGATGGTGATGAATATGATGATGATGACGATGAGATGAGGATGATGATCATGATGGTGATGAATATGATGATGATGATGATGATCATCATCATCATCATCATCATCATCATCATCATCTTCATCATCATCATCACCATCATCATCGGCATCTTCATCATCATTGTCATATCCCCCTTCCTCATCAACATCTCCATCGTCGTCATCTTCTTCATCATCACCACCATGTTCATCAACATCATCATCATCTTTATCACCATCGTCATCATCATCAACATCTTCATCTCCATCATCATCATCTTCTTCATCCTCATCACCATCACCATCATCATCATCTTCATCATTCTCATCATCAACACCATCATCATCATTGTCACCACCCTCTTCTTCCTCATCATCATCAACATCTAGGTCATAATCTTGATCGTCAACGTCAGATCAACATCATCATTATCATCCTCATCATCACCATTGATGTTGATGATGATGTAGATGATGATGATGATGTTGATGATGAGTATGATGACCATCAACATTATCATCATCTTCATCATCGTACTCATATTCATCATCATCCACCACCACCATCATCATCATCATCATCATATTTGTCATCACCCTCTTCCTCATCAACAACATCTTCGTCATCGTCATCATCATCACGATAGGAAGATGATGACGAAGATGTCAATGACGAAGATGATGACGAAGATGTCAATGACGAAGATGATGACGAAGGTGGCGATGATGAGTATGATGAGGATGATGAAGATGACGAAGACAATGATGATCATGACCATGATCATATGATGATGATGATGATGGTGAGGATGATGAAGATGGCGATGATGATGACTAATGAAGATGATCATAACGAATATGATGATTTTGATGGTCATGATGATGATCATCATCATATTCATCATACTTGTATTCATCATCATCCACCGCCATCATCATCATCATCATCATCATCATATCATCATCATCTTCATCATCCTCATCATCATCCACGTCCTCACATTGACGATGATGATGATCATGATGAGGAAGTTGATGATGAAGAAGATGATGATGAAGTGCTGCATATTCCTCATCATCTTCATCATCATCATGTTCATCTCCAAATTAGTCATCATCATCATCGTACTCATATTCATCATCATCCACCACCATCATCATCATCATCATCATCATCATCTTCGTCGACGACAATGATACGAAGATGCCAATGATGATGATGATTATGATACGAAGATGTCAATGATAATGATGATGATATGAAGATGTCAATGATGATGATGATGATACGAAGATGTCGATGATGATGATGATTACGAGGAAGATGGCGATGACGAGTATGATGACGAAGATGAAGATGACTAAATTATGATGACGAAGACATTGATGATCGTGACCACGATCATATGACGACGATGATGATGATGAGGACGATGATGATGATGGTGATGGTGATGATGATGACTAATGAATATGATGATTTTGATGATGATCATATTCGTCATCATCATCATCATCTCCATCATCGTACTCATATTCATCATCATCCACCATCGTCATCATCATCACCATCACCATCATCGTCGTCGTCATCATCATCATCATCATCATCCTTGTCCTCACAATGATGATGATAATGGTGATGATGAAGTTGATGATCATGATCATGGTGTTGATGATGATGAAGATGAGCATGATGATGAGGATGATGTGTTGCATATTCATCATCATCAACATCATCATCATCTCCATTAGTCATCATCACCATCTTCATCTTCATTGTCATCATCATCATCATCCCCGTCCCCACAATGATGATGATGATTAGATGGTGATGATGATGACTAATGAAGATGAGTATGATGACGAATATGATTTTTTTGCTAATGAATCATCTTCATCATCATACTCATATTCATCATCATCCATTGTCGTCATCATCATCATCATCATCCACATCCTCACAATGATGATGATGATGATGATGACAAGGAAGTTGATGATGACGATCATGGTGTTGATGATGAGGAAGATGATGATGATGTGCTACATATTCCTCATCATCTTCACCATCATCATTATCGTCATCATCATCATCATCATCATCATCTTCGTCGATGATGGTGATACGAAGATGTCAATGATGATGATGATGATATGAAGATGATGACGAAGATGTCAATGATGATGATGATTAGGAGGAAGATGACGATGACGAGTATGATGACGAAGATGAAGATGACTAAAGACAGTGATGATCGTGACCATGATCATATGATGACGATGGTGATGATGATGACTAGTGAAGATGATGATGACGAGTATGATGATTTTGATGATGATCATGTTGTTGATGATGATGAAGATGATGATGATGTGCTGCATATTCCTCATCATCTTCATCATCATCATCATCATCATCATCTCGAAATTAGTCATCGTCATCATCGTACTCATATTCATCATCATCCACCACCACCACCATCATCATCATCATCATCATCATCATCATCCACCACCATCATCATCATCATCATCATCGTCGTCGACGATGACGATATGAAGATGTCAATGATGATGATGATTATGATATGAAGATGTCAATGATGATGATGATAATGATATGAAGATGTCAATGATGATGATGATGATATGAAGATGATGACGAAGATGTCAATGATGATGATGATTAGGGGGAATATGGCGATGACGAAGATGAAGATGACTAAAGACAGTGATGATGAAGACAGTGATGATTGTGACCATGATCATACGATGACAATGGTAATGATGATGACTAGTGAAGATGATGATGACGAATATGAAGATTTTGATGATCATCATATTCGTCATCATCATCATTGTACTCATATTCATCATCATACACCATCGTCATCATCATCACCATCATCACCATCATCATCATCACCATCATCGTCATCATCATCCGCATCCTCACAATGATGATGAGGAGGAGGAGGAGGAAGTTGATGATGACGATCATGGTGTTGATGATGATGAACATGATCATGATGATGAGGATGATGTGCTGCATATTCGTCATCATCTTCATCATCATCATCTCCATTATTCATCATCACCATCTTCATCGTCATTGTCATCATCATCATCATCATCCTTTTCCCCACAATGATGATGATGATGAAGATGGTGATGATGATGACTAATGAAGATGAGTATGACGACGAATATGATGTTTTTGCTGCTGCTGATGATGATCATATTCGTCATCAACATCATCGTACTCGTATTCATCATCATCCATCGTCATCATCATCATCATCATCATCATCATCATCGTCATCATATCATCATCATCATCATCCGCGTCCTCACAATGATGATGATGATGATGATGACGAGGAAATTGATGATGACGATCATGGTGTTGATGATGTTGCGCTGCATATTCCTCATCATCTTCACCATCATCATCATCTTCATCATCATCATCATCATCTCCAAATTAGTCATCATCATCATCATCATACTCATATTCATCATCCTCATCATCATCATCATCATCTTCGTCGATGATGGTGATACAAAGATGTCAATGATGATGATGATTATGATACGAAGATGTCAATGATGATGATGATTATGATACGAAAATGTCAATGATGATGATGATGATACGAAAATGATGACGAAGATGTCAATGATGATGATGATCAGGAGGAAGACGGCGATGATGAGTATGATGACAAAGATGAAGATGACTAAAGACAGTGATGATCGTGGCCATGATCATATGATGACGATGGTGATGATGATGACTAGTATGATGATTTTGATGATGATCATATTGTTGATGATGATGATGATCATGTTGTTGACGATTCATCATCGTACTCGTATTCATCATCATCCATCATCATCATCATCATCAACAATATGATCATCATCAAAATCATCATATCATCATGCATCAAAATATTTTCATAATGATGATGACGAGTATGATGATTTTGATGATGATCATATTGTTGATGATGATGATGATCATGTTGTTGATGATGATGATCATGTTGGTGATGATGATGAAAATGATGATGATGTGGTGCATATTCCTCATCATCTTCATCATCATCATCTCAAAATTAGTCATCATCATCATCTCGAAATTAGTCATCATCATCATCGTACTCATATTCATCATCATCCACCACCATCATCATCATCTTCGTCGATGATGATGATACAAAGATGTCAACGATGATGATGATTATGATACAAAGATGTCAATGATGATGATGATGATGATATGAAGATGTCAATGATGATGATGGTGATACGAAGATGATGACGAATATGTCAATGATGATGATGATTAGGGGGAAGATGGCGATGACGAAGATGAAGATGACTAAAGACAGTGATGATCGTGACCATGATCATATGATGATGATGGTGATGATGATGACTATTGAAGATGATGATGACGAATATGATGATTTTGATGATGATCATATTCGTCATCATCATCATCATCTTCTTCATCATCGTACTCATATTCATCATCATCCACCATCGTCGTCATCATCACCATCATCATCCTCGTCCTCACAATGATGATGATGATGATGACTATGAAGATGGTGATGATGACCATGTTGTGGATGATGATGAAGAATATGATGAGGATGATGTGTTGCATATTCGTCATGATAATCATCATCAACATCATCATCATCAACATCATCATCATCATCATCATCATCATCATCATCATCATCATCTCCATTAGTCATCATCATCGTCTTCATCATCATCATCATCATCCACCTAGAAGCATTATTCTTGATGTAATACATACCTTTATAATTCAAAATTAAATTAATGTTTTGAAATTAAAATACATATTTGTAAATATACCCCTAAACCCCTAAACACCTAGAAGCACTTAAATGCACATAGGGATTATGGGTTAGAAGAGGTCCTAAAGGCTTTTATGGGGGAGGGGCTCTTTATGGGGAGGATCTCTAGGAATAACCTGACACATTTATATCTCTTGGGTAATAAATGCATTGAATGTTACCCACTAAACAATACAACGTTCAGAATGGACGCGCACATGCTAGATGCGCATGTGCATTAGATGCGCGTGCGCATCCCTGTTGAAGATAAAATTTAGAAAATCACCCGCGTTCTTTCTCCCGCAATTTTTTCCTCATTTCGCGTTCTCTTTGTTGGTTTCACGCACAGTCCGACAAGCATTTAAATTGTAGATTGAATTCATCCACCATTTGGTGCTTCCTTGACCATTTGCATAGAATACACAACATTTTGGGCTCTATTTTGGCTCCTTGGATTGAATACACACCTCTTGGGCTCTATTTGGATCAATCGAGTGAATACACAACAGTTGGACTCTATTTGGCACCTTGGATTGAATTATCATGCTACTTGGACACACATGAAGTTTTCTTACATATAGTGGACACATCAAAAGAGCATTTGACATTTGAGGCAAAGAGAAATCATAATCCTTGAGGTATGGTGATAATTTTATCTTGTTAAATATAGTTTAGTCTTCATTCACTTGTTTGAATGGCATCTATTTTGGTTTTCCTCATGAATTGTATGATAGATCTATTTTAGTTTTCTTAATCTTCAACATAGACAATAAAAAAATCTTACCAAAAAAAAAACTACAAAATGCACCAAGCAATGCTTTCAACCTTTCATGAAGATAATAAAAAAAAATTACTTGCATCACCACCAATAACATTTCATAATCACATTCTTCCATCTAGTAGACAAGCATTTGTTGAATTCCTCATGGTTTCACTACAACAACTCACACAAACACCTAGAGAATTGAAAACTCTTAGTATTTTGGGGCTATTTTCCCTCATAGGGAAGTTGCTCCTACTAACATCCCATACCACCATTCAATACCATCCTACTGAGTTCCTAGAGGTGTAGTTGCAGTTATATGTAGTGCATTCCCAATAGCTTTTAAGATTATATGAAAACATTCTCACTAGATGTTGGTGTACATAATCAATTGCTACATCGAGCTTTAATAATCATGTGCACATCGAGTTTTAATATCTTATTTGTTGTTCATTCTTGCAAGGGTGATATTTTTGTTTTTTTTTAAAACGCATTGAATATGGGAAATAGACATAATAATAAAAGAAAGTATAGAAGGATGGTGCTTCCCCCTAAAAAGGCCCATGAGATAAGAGAAAATGCCAGGTTGTACATGCAAAATCATAGAAATCAAAATGTTAGTGCCTTAGCTCCATCAACTAGCAATGATGAAGTGGTTGAAGCCAATCAGATATTACCTGATGTCGAGTATGAAGGGATGGACGTTGAACAAGTTCTTAATTGGCAACCTCCCCAAGAAGAGCACACACATGAAGAACACACTCCCTTGCAGGATCAAGTTGTGAACGAAGGGCCACAACAAGCCGTTGACGGGACTCATACTTCCTTGCCGACTCCCTTTCCTCAACTATCAAGCAAACGACGAAGAACTCCCAGATGTATTCATGTGGATGGAATTTCATTTTCAGGACTTGAAGGTAAGATGCCCAAATGCACTATTGATTTCCATTGTAGCAAGATAACAAAAGAATTTTTTGAATCCAAAACCGATGCAGCAAAATGTCAATTGTTTCTTGCTTTGTTAAAATCACATTGTCTAGCGGATGTTAGGAGAATTTTGGGCATAAAGGTAGTTAGAAGTTCAGATGCCAACAACCATGTTGTTATAAATCTACAATCTGCATTTAATTTGATTGGAAAAAATTCTCATACAAAAGATTTTAATGCGGCCCGTCGTGTACTGTCGGAATTGATTGTAGACAAATCCACAAGGCAACATCGCCTACTATCACACACATGTAAAATATTTAAAGTAGATAGAAAGACTCTTCAAAAGTATTCTTCCATTAGAGAAAAACTTGAGACCCTAGGCCAAAAAGATTGTTGGGCCTTTGTTGGTAGGTTACCTCGTTCAGACATGAAGCTCATTGATGTTGTTAAAGAACTAGTGCAGAAGTTTTGGCATGATAACACTAGACCGTCATCGAATCAAAGAGATGTTTTAAAGTTGAGAAAAGGTGTTAGGGGGGGTGAACCCCATGTCAAGCACTTCCTTGACATGACACAAACAGAAATCTACGAGAGGTTCAAGAATGAGCACACACAATTGAACTTGGTCCAAAGGTCCTTTGAAAAATGCAAACCCCGGTATGTTAAAATTTGCAATGATCGCAATAGATGTTGTTGTAGATACCATGTAGAATTTGAGTACTTTTATGATACATATAGACATATATTTTGTGATTTGCATACTAACATTGTGCAGGATTGCCCATCGTTACAACCACCGAATGCATCCAGAGAATTTACACGTAACATAATGTGTCCAAGACCTAAAGGACAAAAATATTATAAAAGATCATTTTTATATGGGACGTGTTCCAGTTGCAGTGAATTTGCATTATTGAGCCCCTGCATCCACGCAACCGCGGAGCACTCATTTGGGAGGATGTCAATAGAAATGCATAACTTCCAGTACATAACATATCAAGTAGATAGTTCGAAGGAAAGCAAAAAAATTGCATTGGTGAAGTCATAGGTAATCTAAGTTTGCATACTTTCATACTGTACATGTTGAATTTGTACATATATATTCACATTGAAAATGTCACGTTGTATTATTTCCCTTGGTTTTGTGGCACCAAGTACAAATTTGCAATTTCATGAAGGAATTCTACCAAAATACCGAGCAGTATGTACAACATGTCCATGTAGCATGATGGCAGGATGAACAGTACAGACAGTGCAAGGACACCTTCCCCAATGGCACAATATTGTTGGTTGTGGACTTTGCTGAGAACTACACCTTGCAGCCACAGAATGAGATTCAAAGTCAATACTACCATTCAGACCAAGTTAGCATAATGGTCCATATCACATATAGGCATGCTCCAGAGAGAAGCAATGACAAGAGGATAATATTGAAAGAGACCAACTTCTACATCAATGACGACAGGTGCCATGATCTGCATTACGTGCAACATTGCTTCAAAATTTTCTATGATCAGCTGAAGGAGAGACGTATACAGATGGATTGGCATTGGATATGGTCAGATGGTTGTGCAGGCCAGTTAAAAAATGCACGTGTATTCCATTGGTTGAGTATTTTGCACAAGACTTGTGATGTGCTGCATGTGTGGAACTATTTTGAGACCGGTCATGGAAAGGGAGAGCACGACGGTGCTAGGGCATGTCTCAAAACTTCCCTATGAAGGGAAGAGATGAGGTGCATGAGAAACCCTCATATTCGGGATGCAGAAACCATAATTCAATGGTGCTCTACAAAAATGTCAGATCGAACCACAGAGCAACACATACCAACAGGTAGAGGACATGTTGTCAGAAATTGCTGGCATGTAGTTGATATAGACCGATCACGTTCTTATAGTTGCAATACTATGTAAGGAACTCGTGGATTTCATTCAGTTCGAAGCTCAAACAACCCCTTATTTGAAATATGGACGCAAAAAATTGCTTGCTTTTGTGGGCCTTGCAGCAGTTGTGAATGGGATGAATGCGAATCAATGGATTTGGTTGATGAATGGGATCATGTATGACTTGTAGTGGACCCACGTGCAGTTGTTGAAACAATCCAGTTAGAGGAAGGCCAGTCCTCTATTTCGAATGAATGTGATCATATATCTGATCTAGTACAACCAGGTAAACATTTATGCATGCATGTCCCGGTTCCCTCCTTGTTTATATGTAATTATCCAAGTTATCAAACCACTACTTGTTGGAATATGACCATAAAATGCATCTTTGCAGGACACATCTACGCAGTTGTCGCCCCAACATACAGTGCAATTGGGACAAATTATTGGTTGGCACAATGCATCCAGGGGAAGCAAACCCTCCTTGCATCATTAACAGATAGTGAAGGCATTACCTTTCCCATTGGCTCGATGGTTTTTCAGGGGGAATATCTTATAATGGATGGAAAGGGACCAAAGAGCAATGGCTACACATACACGGATTATAGACCAAGGTCGCAGGTGTATCACTTTACGCACTTGATCATTGGTACAAACATCCAAATACAGACAATGTCAACGAAGTCATCAAACAAGGTACGCTACTTACTACCTCATGTAGAGCACGAGAGGTTGTTTGAGACAATAAAAAACCGAGAGGATCCAGAAGGCCTAATTGATTGAGGTGCATAGTATAGTAATGATGTGATTGTTTATTCATGCATGTCCAAAGTTATTCATGTTAGATAGTTTATTTGATATCGTTATCTTATATCATTTATTTGATGTTTGAGTTATGATTAAGTTATGATTTATAGCCATGTGATTGTTTATTCATGCATGATCAATGTTATTCATGTTAGATAGGAATTTGATATCGTTATCTTATATCGTTTATTTGATGTACATGAGTTATGATTTATGTGAATATGTATGTGGTTCATGTGATGCAACAACTTCCATATTGTCCTGAGCTACTTCATCATCTCCTTGAGCAAATTTGATGGTCAAATTCATAGAGATCTTCTAGACTCTTAGATATGTATCCTAACAATTTATTTTAAAACATGCTCATTTATGGTTGAAGATTGATGCTTGATTCCTATAGAAAACCACTTAGATACATCATCTCCATCATCATCATCATCATCTTCATCATCATCATCTTCTTCTTCGTCATCATCTTCATCACCATCACCATCATCATCAATGTCTTCATCTTCATCATCATTGTCATCTCTAGGTCCCTCACCAACATCGCCATCATCATCACCATATCCATCATCTTCATCATCTTCATCATCATCATCATCATCATCTTCATCATCTTCATCATCATCCTCATCATCTTCATCACCATTGCCATCATCATCAATGCCTTCACCATCATCACCATCTTCATCATCATCAGCATCTTCATCATCATTGTCATCTCTAGGTCCCTCGTCACCATCTTCATCATCATCACCGTCTCCATCATCATCACAATATTCATTATCATCATCATCATCTTCATCACCATCGCCATCACCATCTCAACCTCCATCAGTTAGCCACTAGCCACAAGTGCCCGAGGGAGGATTTTGCAAAGTTGACCCCCGTGTGCAAAAATTGCACTCCCTCACTGAGCAAAACCCTAGTTTCCAAGATGGACCTACAAGGTGACACTCGAGCCAGGGGAGCGGAGGGGAGGGGCACCCCTAGCACTATCCCGATATCCTGAATCCAATGGAGTCGACGGTTCGTCGATCGGAGCCACGGTCGTCGTTCTATGGCTGGCTCCGTCTCACATCTGAATGGCCTTCAGGGACACCTACTAGATACCTACCGGAGGCATAGAACTCCAACTGTGCAACAGAACTGGGTTCTGGCGAGTCCTGCAAGTGTGTCTAGGGAGGTTCTGGATGGGGATGCCAGCCACAAGTTCCCGGGGGAGGATTTTGCAAAGTTGATCCCCCTGTGCAAAAATTGCACACTCCATCACTGAGCAAAACCCTAGTTTCCAAGATGGACCTACAAGGTGACACCCAGACCATGGGATCAGAGGGGAGGGGCACCCCTAGCACTATACCGACATCCTGAATCCAACGAAGTCGACGATTCGTCGATCGGATCCACGTTCGTCGTTCTATGGCTTGTTCTGTCTTGCATCCGAAAGGCCTTCAGGGACACCTGCTGGATACCTGTCGGGGGCATAGAACTCCAACCGTACAACAGAACTAGGTTTCGATGAGTCCTTCAAGTGTGTGTAGGGAGGTTCTGGCTGGGGACACCAACCACAAGTGCTCAGTGGACGATTTTGCAAATTTGACCCCATTATGCAAAAATTTGCACATTCCCTCACTGAGCAAAACCCTAGTTTCCAAGATGGACCTGTAAGGTGACACCTGGACCATAGGACCAGAGGGGAGGGGCACCCCTAGTACTATCCCGATGTCTTGAATCCAACGGATTTGATGGTTCGTCGATCAAATCCACGGTCGTCGTTCTATGGCTCATTCCGTCTCGCATCCAAAAGGCCTTTAGGGACACCTACTAGATACCTACCGACGGCATAGAACTCCAACCGTGCAACATAACCAGGTTCCAGAGAGTCCTGCAAGTGTGTCTAGGGAGGTTCTGGCTGGGGATGCTAGCCACAAGTTCTCGATGGATGATTTTGCAAATTTGACCCCATTGTGCAAAAATTGCACACTCCCTCACTAAGCAAAACCCTAGTTTCCAAGATGGACCTACAAGGTGACACGAAGACCATGGGACTAGAGGAGAGGGGCATCCCTAGCACTATCCCGACGTCCTGAATCCAATGGAGCTGAAATTTTGTCGATCAGAGCCACAGTTGTCATTCTATGGCTCGTTCCGTGTCGCATCCAAAAGGCCTTTAGGGACACCCGCTGGATACCTGCCAGGGCATAGAACTCGAACCGTGCAACAAAACCTGGTTCTGGGGAGTCTAGCAAGTGCGTTTAGGGAGGTTCGGGCTGGAACATATAGATATTAATAGGATTTATACAATCTCTATTTTATGAGGAACTGACCTTAGAACTTCTCATAGCAACGACATTGAATCCTTCATTTTGCATTTGTTAGTAGAAGAAGATCAAGTTTTGACAAAACAATGTAGTTATTACATGTGGAGGTAGCGATTTCCTATGGAAAATGAGTGTAGGGTTGAGCAAAGGAAATATGTTGGGAAATGGGCTATTACATTAGCTTTTCCGATGGGTGAGCGGCTTACAAAAGGAAATATGGCGGCTGTAGCTATCTATGCTTTTCTTCCGACGAAAATTGTAATAGGATTTCCATTTATAATACATGCAGATTTTTTACTGGTTTTGTCAAGAGAAAGTATCATTTTCAATAACAAGTGGAACCATGGAATCCTTCGTTGTGTTCCATTAGCTCTTTGTTCAGCATTTCGTGCTCTGATAAGTGGTAATTCACCTCTATCATCGAAACATTTATGTAAACCAACAGAAGCTCGAACAATGCTCCCTGCTTTTAAACGCATTCTGGAGAAAGCAAGAGGACAAGTTCATCAAAGCGACTTCATTCATCTATATTCTCATAATGTACACATAGTCCATCCTTATCTTGATAAACAAGAGTTTTATAATAGCTTGAATTTTTTGGGCGTGGTTATCTCCCTATATTCGGTTGTCTGGTTGTTTGACAAGCTTTCCTGAAAATCTGTATGTTGAACTTCTTTGTTTTATTACTGAAAATTGGAAGGGATTTTCCAAGTCACCTGTAAAACACTCCTTTGTTGAGTGGTTGAATCAATATCCTAAAATTACAGAGCTTTCTATATCAAAGTTTGTTGAGCGGCTCCTAGATGTAGTATCAAACTCAACAGACAGTAAACATGTTATCACCACTGCACAGTGGCTTGGTCTTTCACGAATCGTAGTTATGCATTGTCCATTCATCAAACTCTTTCTTCATCCGATCAACAACCACTACCAGTTAAGAAACTCCTTCATGCTTGTTTTGCGCCTGCTTGTTTCTTCAAATTAACAACTCTACGAATTGGGCAACTTGCTTTGTTGATCAAATCATTTATAATTGCTCTATTTCGACCATTGTTTCTTAACTATAGCTCATGCAACTATTCGGTGGTTGGGCATTGAGGCCACTTGGGTCCAAGAGAAGGTCAGTGAAGAAGAAGGCTTCCCGGAGGGGCTGCTGCATTTGCATTTACACTCAGGCATCCTTCGATCGGTAAGTGTCCATAAACGCAATTTGAGCCTTAGTTTGGTGCCGCTAGTTTTATTGGTACAGCCAATCGTTTTGAAACTTTGCCATCTTTTCTGGAATGCCTATGCCCATAAATTTGTTTGAAATATTTGTATGATATTTACCTAGATTGCAATAGCACCGCTTACCACTAGAGAAACTATATTATCTAAAGTTTGATCTTAGTTGTAGCGAATTGACTGTTTGAATTAGTTGTTGTCTATGGCTATGATATTTAGATAATATGTGTCTATTGAAATGAGTCATCAAGCCATTTCGAAGACTGTTGCTATTAATTTGTTTGCTTCATCATTTTGTTTGTGTAAAATATCTGGTAAACATAAAAATAGGGAAGGCGTGGGAGAAAACGCAGAACGCGGGAGGATAAAAGCATTTTGCTAATATTTTTGCACAGACATAACGCGCTAGCATTGTGTAAACCCATAACGCGCTAGCTTGAATCTACCAAGAAGGAAATTATAAATTTAGATCCTCGAGAATGCCTGAATCTACCCAGAAGGAAATTATAAATTTAGATCCTCGAGAAGCTCAAAAACTGTATGAGTGGTTGAATAAGTATCCTAAAATTACAGAGCTTTCAATCTCAAAGTTTGTTGAGCGGCTCCTGGATGTAGTATTAGACTCGACAAATAGTAAACTTGTTATCACCACTAGAATGGCCTTTGGATTTCAGCTAGGGGACCCCCCAAAGCGTGCCTAGAAGGCCCGGAAGCGATGCCAATGGGCCATCCCCAGAGCTAGGGTTTTGCTCAGTGAAGGCCATTCCAAATTCCCTAAAGGGGTCCATTTCTCGTTCGGAGGCCCCTAGGCATGTGTGGCCACTGTGGACAGGTCCACTATGGCCATGTGGACCTGTGGGAGCCGACAGAATCCAATTTCTCTCGTCGGTTTGGGTTCCATGGCCGTGAAGCAAATGCCCAAAGTGTCCCTGAATGGCCCAGGGGTTCCTAACTAGGATGCCCGTAGCACTCGAACCGTGGCTCAGTTCATGAATCCGTCGACTCTGGTGGGTCTGGGATGCTAGGTTTCAGCTAAGGGACCCCACACAGCATGCCTTGAAGACCTGGAAGCGGTGCCAATGTGACATCCCCGAAGCTAGGGTTTTGCTCAGTGAAGGCCATTCCAAATTCGCTCAAGGGGGGAATTTCTCATCTGGAGGCCCCTGGGCATGCGTGGCCACCGTGGACGGGTCCACTATGGCCACGTGGACCTGTGGGAGCCCACAGAATCCAAGTCCGCTCGTCGGTTTGGGTTCCATGCTCGCGGAGCAAATGCCCAAAGTGTCCCTGAATGGCCCCGGGGTGCCCAACTAGGATGCCCGTAGCACCCGAACCGTGGCTCGGTTCATGAATCCATCGACTCCGATGGGTCCAAGATGCCAGGTTTCAGCTAGGGGACCCCACACAGCGTGCCTCGAAGGCCCGGAAGCGGTGCCAATGGGACATCCTCGGAGCTAGGGTTTTGCTTAGTGATGGCCCATTAGCACTGCTTTCGGGCCTTCAAGGCATACTGTGTGGGGTCCCCTAACTGAAACCCGACATCCCAGACCCACCAGAGTTGACAAATTCGTGAACCGAGCCATGGATCGGGTGCTACGGGCATCCTAGTCGAGCACCCCAGGGCCATTCAGGGACACTTTGGGCATTTGCTCCACGGCCACGGAACCCAAACCGATGAGTGGAATTGGATTTCGTCGGCTCCCATAGGTCCACGTGGCCATAGTGGACCTATACATGGTGGCCATGCACGCCCGGGGGCCTCCAGATGAGAAATGGCTCCCCTGAGCGAATTTGGAATGGCCTTCACTGAGCAAAACCCTAGCTCCGGGGATGGCCCATTGGCAATGCTTCTGAGCCTTCCAGGCACGCTTTAGGGTGTCCCCTAGCTAAAACCCAGCATCCCAGACCCACCGGAGTTGACAAATTCATGAACTGAGCCACGGTTTGGGTGCTACGGGCATCCTAGTCGGGCACCCCGAGGCCATTTAGGTACACTTTGGGCATTTGCTCCGCGGCCACGGAACCCAAAATAGAAAGTGGGCTCAGATTCCGTCGGCTCCCATAGGTCCACGTGGGCATAGTGGACCTGTCAACGGTGGCCATGCATGCCCGGGGGCCTTCAGACGAGAAATGCACCCATTTAGGGAATTTGGAATGGCCATCACTGAGCAAAAACCTAGCTCTAGAGATGGCCCATTAGCACCGCTTCCGAGCCCTCAAGGCACACTTTGGGGAGTCCCCTAGCTGAAACCCGGCGTCCTGGACCCATCCGATTCGACGGATTCACGAACTGAGCCATAGTTCGGGTGCTACGGGCATCCTAATCGGGCACCCCAGGTCCATTCAGGGACTCATTGGGCATTTGCTCCGCAGCCATGGAACCCAAACCGATGAGCAGACTCGGATTCCGTAGGCTCCCATAGGTCCATGTGGCCATAGTGGACCTGTCCACGGTAGCCACGCACACCCGGGGGCCTCCGGACGAGAAATGCACCCCTTTAGGGAATTTGGAATGGCCATCACTGAGCAAAACCCTAGCTCCGGAGATGGCCCATTGGCACTGCTTCTGGGCCTTCAAGGCACACTTTGGGGGCTCCCCTGGCTAAAACCCAGCATCCTGGACCCACCGGAGTCAATGGATTCACAAACCAAGCCACGGTTCAGGTGCTACGAGCATCCTAGTCAGGCACCCCAGGGCCATTCAGCGACACTTTGGGCATTTGCTCCGCTGCTACGGAACCCAAACCGGCGAGCAAACTCGGATTTCGTCGATTAGAGTTAGAGTTAATGTTGATGATGAAGATGGTGATGCTGACGAAGACGTTGATGATGATGGTGATGGCGATGGTGATGGTGATGGTGTTGGTGATGGTGAAGAAGATGGTTTAGTGCTAGGGTTTGGGTGAGGGTTAGGGCTGGAGTTATAGAAGGAAATTGAGTTAGGGTTAGAGTTAGAGTTAATGATGATGATGAAGATGGTGATGATGATGATGATCGTGATGTCGATTGTGATGGTGATGGTGGTGATGAAGGATATGGTTTAGTGTTAGGTTTTGGGTGAGGGTTAGGGCTAGAGTTATAGAAAGAAATTGAATTAGGGTTAGAGTTACAGTTAATGATGATGACAAAGATGGTGATGATGACGAAGACGTTGATGATGTTGGTGTTGGTGATGGTGATGAGGGACCTAGAGATGACAATGATGATGGAACCTAGAGATGACAATGATGATGAAGATGGTGATGATGATGAAGGCGTTGATGATGATGGCGATGGTGATGGAGATGGTGATGAATATGATGGAGATGGTGATGATGGTGGCGACGGTGATGAGGGACCTAGAGATGACAATGATGACGAAGATGGTGATGATGATGAAGGCATTGATGATGATGGCGATGTTGATGAAGATGATGATGATGATTATGAGGATGATGATGATGATGATGGAGATGTTGGTGATGATGAAGATGATGATGATGTTGATGATGATGAAGATGGTGGAGATGGTGATGATGGTGGCGACGGTGATGAGGAACCTAGAGATGACAATGATGATGAAGATGGTGATGATGATGAAGGCATTGATGATGATGGCGATGGTGATGGAGATGGTGATGAAGATGATGGAGATGGTGATGATGGTGGCGACGGTGATGAGGAACCTAGAGATGACAATGATGATGAAGATGGTGATGATGATGAAGATGGTGATGATGATGAAGATGGTGATGATGGTGAAGGCGTTGATGATGATGGAGATGGTGATGAAGATGATGATGATGATGATGATGAAGATGGTGATGATGATGGAGACGGTGATGAGGGACCTAGAGATGACCACTATGACGAAGATGGTGATGATGATGATGATGAAGATGGTGATGATGATATTAGATGCAATGATCATAATCATCATGGGGAGAATTTTTTTATCAAATGCCACACAATCATAGTTGTAATAACCATAGTCACAGTCCCAAAGTTGCATAATTGAACCATGAGCAACATCAACTAATTGTGGCATCACATGAACATGGTAAGAATAACCATTGATGAGGGCGAGGGTGGGTATAAACATTGTGTAGATGATATAGAGAAAAAAGTTGGTGCTCTATAGAGGTTAAATGAGATGACCATATCCAAATGATGTATGATGATGAATTTGGGAAAAAAACTTTATTCTCACTAAATACACAAAACACCTTACCATCCTTGAAAAACTGAAAAAATGGTTAGTTGTTTTCAAAGGCAGTATATAACTATTGATGGCAATTTCTTTGATGAACCATGTTTGGAAAACTACTATAATGGTTTGTGTTGTATGAAGTGAGAGTCCCTGGGATCCATTTGTTGGAAATACAACTTCCATATTAGTTTCTGAATGTCTACAATGACTTGGAAAAAAAATCCAATCCTTTAATCAACTTTACTTGCAAAAATTCATCTTAAGCCCCAATCTCTTTCATGCTAAGATCTAGCGAGAAAGTGCAGAGTGTCTATCTCAAAATTCTTAGACTTAACTCCTCAATTGTTTGGATAGGGTTAAGATCAATTTGTGTATCCCAAGGGGATAACTCAATGATTTGTAGCCATTTTTTATGGCCATTTCACTAATTATGTTCCAACACATGCTCAGTTCAAATCCCCCCAGGTGATGCACACAAATTTATGTTGATATGTTTACTAAAAATGCAATCCTTGAATATGGGGAAGTGTCCCTTCAATTCCCTCACAAGGTTTCCTTTAGAAAGGAAAAGATCAACTTGTGATATCAAAGCAGTCGAATCATATATTTTGAAGGTTAGAAACAAGTATGCTCTAAACTACGAAATATTGTCCATCAACAACCATGTAGATATTCTATAAGTAATCCCAAGATACTCTGCAAGTTGTCAACAATGGCCTTCATTGTGCATAAAATCACAGAAATCAACCAGTAATCAAGCATGGAGTATACACTACACATCCATCACCATTGCACTTGAATAAAGGTAAGTTTATGTAGACTATTCAAGTGTGGATAAGTTATAAAAGTGGTTCCACAACCGATTTTAGCATGCTTTTGATTGGTTGAAACAATCACAAACATATTCTCAAGTAGTTAAATTTATCAAAAACAAGTCGAACGATCATGTACTAACAATCCACCAACAACCCTACAGTGAATCATATACTATGCATATATTTTTGAATGTATTGTGGAAAAACATTTCAATCATTCCTAGCAATTATTGAACATTTGCAAGTGCAAAAGAAAAAAGGGTTGAGTGTTTCTTAATTATAAAGCTACACCTCCAACATTATTGCACCTCAATGAGGATAGTTTATAGAGACAATTCAGGAATGGATAAGTAATACTATAAAAATTGGTCTTCCACAACCAAGTTTAGCATGCTTTTGATGGATTCAAAGAATCATAGACATATTACTAGATGACTAATGTATCAAAACAAGTTAAGGAATCATGTACATTCTAAGCAAGTTCTCTAATAAAATAGTTGAACATAGTCAAATGTCATTCATTGAAATTTTAAGCCTAAAACAAGGATTTTTAAAACAAATGTCAAATATACATGATATAGGGGTACCTAAAAAATGTCATGTCATTTAATGCACTGCAACACTTACGCTTTGGATGGAAAGGAGTAATCAAAGACATGATCATGATTTCATAACACAATTATAATTGTAATGTATTAAATTAGCAAAAAATGTACTATTTTTACAGGCGGGTGTATGCCAAAAATATTAATATTTTCCACTCTCCTATACGACAATCATTTATTTGATATTGACCGCTTGACGTTAAAAAAAAAACCAAAATATATATATTCGACTAAAACATACGATAAGTTTGTCAATAACAACACTCTAGTATATCCATTGACATTGATTCATTATATGGACTGAAAAATATTGTATTTGTCATGTTTTCACACACATGCCTATGTACTAGGTTTCGTTTATGTGTATTTTGCAATAGTGTATGATTTATTTTTGTTTACAAGTATTGGATTCAATCCTATCTAAAAAAAACCTATTTTGTCCCATTTTCTCATTAGTGAGGAATTTTGGACATGCACGTCCATTTTCTACTATTTTCAATTGCATAGATATCCAATACACACACACTATGATATCCAACTTCTCTTCTAAGATCTAGGTAAAACCAAAATTTAGACAACATCACATCCTGATACACACAACATGAGACAACGAAATTAGACAATGAGATATATAAATCACATAAATGCAAGTCCATGTACATCGAGGCTGTAAAACTCATCCAAAAATATACAATTTCTGGCAAATAGTGGAACATGGTTCCCAATGTATGTACAGTGGCAACTCGTTCCCTAAACAAAATGCGACAACTCATGCCGTAGATCGAAAATACATGGCAACTCATGCCGTAGATACAAAGTACATCAAAACTGGCGCAAAATGGTGCCACATCGTGGCTAATGTACATAACACATGGTGTTTAAAGCATTGTGACCACCCTCGTCACTCCCAGGTGCATCTCCAAAGTCGATCTTCCTACTATTCAAGCTACCGGTACCTCGAGTCTTGCTCCGTCTAGGAGTAGACCGTCTCTCCGGGCTCTGAAACAAATGATATAAGATACCGTCATTTTCAAGCATTTGCAACATTTACCACATTTATAAAACAAATGTAGAATTCGAATCTTAAATAAATCATCTCTGATGTGACTGAGAAACATTGGACAGTTGTCCTAGATCTGCGGAGCCTCTCCGCAATTCCAGCCTACAACATTTACAACAATCATTTCATTGAAAAGTAATAATTGCTTAAATTAATTTGTGTTAATGCATCAAAAGATTTTCATAGATTAGTTTGATTCTCACCGTGTACACCTCCGACGATGGACATGGCTGGGCTTCTGGGCTAGTAGATGGCGCAGATGGTCGGACAACCACCTCCGATGCAGTGATGGGGGGGGGCACAGATGTAGTGGCAGCCACTATAGGTGCAACCACTGGAGATACAGATGAGGATACTGGAAGGGTAAACGCCACAATAGTGGTGAGAAGTGAGGATGATATGGTGTTATGGGGTGGAGGAGGACGTCGTGGATGATGAACCCTTGCTGGTTGTATGATAGAGGGTATCGAACCAAAAGGGCTAGGGGGGATGTTGAGGGATGGTGCATGGGAGGGAAGTCCTGCATAGAGGGAGGAGGATGGATGGAAGGGAGGTTGTGGACGAAGAGGGGAAGCTGGAAGGAAGGGGGGGCGTGGATGAAAGGGGGAGGATGGATAGACAGGGGGGCATGGATAAATTGGGGAGGATGTATGGATGCGGGGGCATGGTTGAGTGGGGGGGGATGGATGGAAGGGGGAGTATGGTTGGAGAGGTGAGGCTAAATGGAAGGGAGGGGGTGGGCATAGGGAGGAGTCTAGATGGAAGCGAGGGGGGGGGACTCATGGGAGAGGGTGGATACATAGGACTAAAATGGGGAGCTGCAGCTGTTGGTGGCACCTACATATACATTTGTATTATCACAATTTAGTAAACAAACAATAAATCAAGCCATAGGAAGTCACAACAATTCAAATTAAAAGTGTGCTTATAACTACACATTGTACCTATGTATGTGGTGATCTGCCAATCCCTGGCAGGGGTGGTTGATCACCGTACTCAAGGAACACCTGTGGACACTAAAATGCATGCATGTTATGGACATGTTAAACAAGTCATTATTTAGGCAATCAAGATATTCAAAAACATTGTACGAACTATCAACGTGTATTCCGTAAATATAAATACTTAAGTAATATAAATGACATAAGTAATAATAGTATTGTGCCAGCTACTGAAAATACCTCCGTGTGGGGTGCCGCAATTTCAGTTGCAGCTGCCATTGCTGCATCCAGGTTGGGAGATCCTACGTTTTCCCATGTTGGTGTTTCAACTCTGAATAACTGTACATTGAAATAATAGTTTAAGTCAAACAAAAATACTTTAAATATATTTTACAAGTTATAAAGTGATGATTGAAAACACATTAAAAAATTGTTGACCTGATCCATATAACAACCCTCGATCGGGCCAGGGCAAGTCTGCCTGCAATGGGGACAAAGATGTGGCATTGTCCCCGTCGAACTGGAATGCGCAGCATGGCTACCATCAGTCATGGGTCTATCCTGGCCCTACACCTGGATCTCTATCATGGTCACCCGACCTCTCCACTGTAGTCGCTGCTACAAAGGAGGTGTGTCTGAGGAGACCACATGCAACATTCCTCATTGCCACCTCGATCTGATCAACTTATGGGGCAACTGAGGTGGTTGGGGAGAGGGGTTGGGGTCGCGCCTCGGAGCTAGTAGCCCTCTCAGTGGGTTCCTCCTGGAAGTAGGTCGATCTTGGGCATAGCCACGCCCAACACCCTAGAACTCGGTTATGTCAAAATAGTTGACATGTAAACCAAGGCAAAACTCAGCCCACAGTTGGCGAAGGAAGTACTGTGGAACCTCCCTATTATTGCAAGGAGGTTTATCGTACACCATGAACCACCTCTGCATCCAATTGTCCCTCCACGGTTGGTAATGACACCAATCCATGCAGACACATGGCTTTGTAATGTTCGGTGGTTGGCCTTTTTTCGGCTCAGTGAACATACTATATAATTGGGCTTTTGTAATGTTCAAATCTTTTATTGCTTCCTTGGAGATGCCTGTGGAGTAGTACTCCCACATCCTAGCTCTAAATTGAGTCATGTATGTCAATTTTTGGTGTGCATGTATGAGGGAGTTGATTGAGTTCTCAATTGACGTGGCAAGAGACAATCGAGATGGTTCATCCGAGTTTCTAAGTTCGCGAGTGTGCACTCTCATTTCATTTACATAGTGGTTAAGGTCATCTTGTTCAAAATTAGGTTGTGGGTTTTGGTTTTGTTCGGCATTGGGTCCAAGGTTCGGGTTTTCTTGTGTTTCACCGAACTCGAGGTTAACATCTTGTTCACTCATTGTCTCAGTTGCAATCTGCAGATGAAAATTGGTTCATTGTTTTCAAAATTTGGGAATTATTTACAATTACATAAACAAAAAAAATACAAAAATTGACACAAATAATGAATAAAATTGAAAAAAAACGTGATATTTACCTATTAATCGAAGTGGTGACGATTTTGTGGGTGTTGTTGGGTGGTTTTGGAGTGGATTCAGCCTCCATTGGTAGTTGAATGGACGCATACGCGGAGGAAGAGGACGTGCTCGGCCGACCAAATGAAAAATGTGGAAATTGTCCACTGTTTTATTTTTATTTTTAACAAGGGCGCGTGTGCATTTCCTTTGCGCGTAGGCATCAGCAACGCGCATGTGCCATCAATGCGCACGCGTCTCGGTTTGGTACCGAACCTAGAGGTGTGTGTGCGTCTCCTTAGGTGCAGTCACGCTATTTTTTTTCTCTGCTAGCACGGCCCTATTGCAACGAATTTGGGGAGCATCTTCGTGCTCCCGCCCCTAAATGATCGATTCATTCACAAAATTTGCGATGTCTCGTATTCATTTTTTCAGATGGTACCGATATATTCTCATCAATTTCAATCTTCTTTCCTCCACCCGTTACTTGTTGAGCATCTCCCACAATTGGTTCTACTGGTATATTGGCTGGATATTGTCTTTGTTGCTCTACATTAGGATTTATGTGTTGTTCTACAATTTGATTTCTTTGTTCTTCCATTTGCCTCGCCTTTCTCTCTCGATATGCTCTTTGTCGTTCAAGGCTTCGTTTTCTTTGTTCTTCTCATTCTTCAGCTATCATTCCATCTAACTTTCTTTTTTGATATTCCTTTTGTCGATCTGCATTTCATTTTCTTTGTTCTTCTCTTTCTTCTGCTGTCATTTCGTCCAACTTTCTTTTTCGATAATCTTTTTGTTGTTCTGCATTTTGATTTCTTTGTTCCTTAGCATCCTTCAACTTTCTCTCTCGATATTCTTTTTGTCGATCTTCATTTCGTTTTCTTCATTCTTCTATTTCTTCTGCTGTCATTTCGTCCATTTTTCTTTTTTTATATTCTTTTTGTTGTTTTGCTTTTCGTTCCAATTCTTCTTCTCGTTCCTTTTCTGTCATTTCGTTAGATTTTGTTCGTTGAGCATCTTCCAAAGTTGGTTCTACGGGTATATTGGTTGAACATTGTCTTTGTTGTTCTACATTGTGATTTCCTTGTTCTTCCGACTGCTTCAAATTTCTCTCTCGATATGCTCTTTGTCATTCGACATTTCGTTTTCTATGTTCTTCCCGTTATTCTGCCGTCATTTCATCCAACTTTCTTTTTCTATATTCTTTTTGTTGTTCTGCTTTTTGTTTCAAGTCTTATTCTCGTTCTTTCGTAGTCATTTCGTTATATTTTTTTCCTAGATTTTCCACGTTCTGTATCTTTTGTTCTTCTCCTGTTTGTCTCATAGCATCTTCCGCATGCACAACTTCCATTTCTTGTTCAGACTCTATATCATAAATGTCAATTATTAACATATACATTGAAATCAATGCAAGGATAAAACACAATTCACTGAAATCTATGCAAAAAAGTCAATATATTTAAGAAAAAAATTCAATATATTTGAGAAAAAAATTTAATATATTTTCAAAATATAATATTTTGGGAGGATTGAACCTTCGACCTCACTACCATTATCCCAACAACCTTACCACTATACCACATGTAGTCCTTACTACATAATGTAAAGAACTTATATATATAGAGGAATATTTTTGAATTTGGTGAAAATGGGGGAATGGTTGATCAAGAGGGTTTGACATCATGACCTACCTAAAAACACCTCTATGCTTTACGAATGGGATACACCTAATTGTTTGGAAAATTAAACATTAATATACATTGAAATCTATGCAAGCATATATTTATAAATTTAAAAGTTTTAATTCATGAAATCTATGCATAAAAAAGGATATTTAATATCAATTAAAAATATATATATATAATATAAAGTTTAAATTATATTATTTCAAATTTAATATAATTATTATATTATTTCAAATTTTAAAATTCAATATAAAATTTATAAAATAAAGTTTATATTATTTAAAATTTAATATAATTATGATATTATTTTAAATTTTAAATTTCAATATAAAGTTTATAAAGTTTATATTATTTATAATATAATTTGATATTAAATAACATAATATAACAAGAGCCACAAGGTGGCAATGTCCCCGACCCGCAGTTGCTTTCAGCAATTGCTAACACCTATCTTGCAGATGCACTGATTTGATAAAAAGTCAAATTAATATGAAGTGATTTTTATCACAATGGATTTTACAATCTTAAGTTCAAACATATGATTAGATGGATTATATCATAGGAAATATGCATTTGGATAATGTCTAATACTTCCGACAATGGATTTGGAATGTTATGTTATTTTAAAGAAATGTCCAAATTTACTTTAATTTTAAATTTTTAAATAAAATAAAAGACATCTTCAATATTTTATATATTTTTAAGAAATTTCCAAATTTACTTTAATTTTAAATTTTTAAATAAAATAAAAGACATTTTTATGATAAAATTTCTTACTTTCTTTTTCACTTCATAACATTTTCTATTTTATGTTTTTTAATGTTATTTTACACACTTCTAAATAGTATAACCTTAGTTGCGTCCGTTCGGCTCTCTCCATTACTTATCACCATTACTTAGCTAGACTCCTTCCTTTAATCGGGTTCACTTTTTTGCTATTTTTAACCCAGAGATTGTGCACTTATGCCAGAGATAGGTGCACCTTTTAAGGCATGGAATCCTCCCCATCTCCCTTTGGTCTCACCTTCCAAAGCTCGCTGGGCTGGCGCTTGCCCCAACCAACGTGACAATTATTGTTGTGCCTCGCAAAACATAGATAGGGAGGAAAATTATATTTTCGCTGGCCTAATCTAATTGCGTTCACCTCACCAATAGCCTCAAAAATCCCACTTTGTGCTCTACTATTTATTCCTTAAACCCCCTTATAATAAGTCTAAAAGGGTGGGAGTCAATAGCTTGTGACGCACGCACGCGATGTGTTGCGTTAAACGACATTTTTATGATAAGAGAGAATATCTTCATAACATTTATTACTTTCTTTTTGACTTCATAACGTTTACTTACTTTCTATTTTATGTTTTTTAATGTTATTTTTCACATTCTATGTTTCTTAATGTTATTTTACACATTCTGAAACGTCTCACTTGCTATTTTTAAAGACTAAAAACCTTTTAGCCTTGTAGAATGACCATATGTCCTTCGTATTGAAATTAAAAAATAGCGATTCACACATCTGATAATAGTTCCTTCGTATTGAAATTAAAAAATAACGATTCACACATCTGATAATAGTTCCTTCGTATTGAAATTAAAAAATAGCGATTCACACATCTGATAATAGTTCCTGAGGTCAGTTATTGAGGGAGAGGGCGGATTAACTGTCCCTCTCAGCGACCCACCTGACTCAAAGCTAAGTTTTTGAGGGATAAGAAGGGTATCAACTATCCCTGACAAGAGCTTGCCTATTAATAAATATGACTTCAACGTCTTGCATGGTACTCTGGACTTATTCATTAGCTTTTCCATCAAACTTTAAATTCACAAGCTGAGTTGATGAGGGAGGCCGCCAGTATGAACTGTTCCTCACCGTAACCCGCATGAGAGGAAAAAAAGTTGTAAAGTAAGAAAATATAGTAACGTGGTGTAGGTAACCGAGGAAAAAGAACAGGAAGAACGAAGGATGGAGAACGTGCATCGCTTCATTTCCTTGCTTCCTCTTACTTCTGAGAGGTTCGACAGTCAAGCTCTCCTCCAACTCCACGGTTTCGCAGACGCTGTTAAAATGTTACCAAATGTTGTATGCTTTGGTAGCACACAAGAATTAGTGTACAAAAGACCAACAACAAACCAACAAACCCTCAAGAAAATCGTTTCCATTAATTCCATGGAGTCGTGCTTTCATCTACCACATTATTATGATGAATTTGCTCAATGAGAGTTGACTTAAAGCAATATCAATATCAAAATGACTTATATCATACTACTGGAGTTGGAGTTGTCACATTGTCGTCGTCGTTGTTATCTACTCCCATTTCCAAGTCCACATATACCGTAAGTAATCTGATTGGCCAAATCAAGCATACAATCGGTAACTTCGTTTCAAAACTAACAATTAGTAACTACACTATTATAATATAGCAAGAAACAAAACCATCTAAATATTGAATAAATGGAAGACGAAAAATATATGTAACTTCAGATCTCGAAGTAATCCCAATTTCTATTCTCTCTAACTATTACAAGATCACAAAAATACTCATGTATACATTAAGGTATAGTAGAAACTGATTACAAGTTAATACAATATACTCATGTATATATTAAGCTACAATAAAAAATGAAGATGGGTATTATAAGTACCTTTGAAGAGTCTGAAGAGGAGCATAAAATGGTGAAAACTGTGAAGCTTACTTTACTTAAAATGGCGAAAACTATTAATACTTGGGTTATAAGCACCTACTAATTCAATATTGGTCTAACCCAATATATGTCCAGGAGAGTGCACCAGTGGATGCGTTATGATCATCAATAGAAAGAGAAAAAATGGTCTTAGCTTTGTGGCCGCGCAATCTCCTAGCGGCATTATCATAGGCATGGGCGGCTTCCTCGACAATTTTGAATGCCTAAGTTCAGGCAGGACTGAATTGGATCAAACCAAAATTGTTTTTTACAGAGAGGTCTCTGATTTGCATGGTCGTGTACATGGAAAGAGTTAGTGATTGAGTGCATGGGCTTGTAGGTGGCAAGAGCCAACGATCCAGTGAGACTGCAGCTCAGTGCAGATGCCCTTAATTTAGAGCATCAAGACCATGAACTGCAGCATAATTCAAAGTAAGTGCCAAATATCTCAAATTAATGGAGCCATGCAACTTTCCACTTAATCAAGCACTGTAACCATGCAGAGTTGTCAGAGCATCGGACAGAGTTGTGATTTAGAAGAGCTGTCAGTAGATGCATCCAGATCAACCTAGGGAAAATGAAAATGTGATATCTCAGTTGGGTTGTAAAACTTTGGATAAAATACACAATACCATATCATGAAAAGCTGAATTTGTCATTGCACAGTTATCAAAACCATAACGATTACTAATTCACTATAGGGAATATTAAAGGCTGTCGTTTGCTCTACTCGGTAATGATGGTGGATGTGTCTTTCAATAACGATGCTTATCGATTTGTTGCCAAGGTGTAGGTTTATATAAAATTTAGAGGGTTTGTTTGGCACTCTTTAAGTGATGGCAGGGCAACAAGCATATCGCAATTTTTGGAGTTCAAAAACATAAAATTAAGCAGTTGATCCAGTAGAGACAAAGGCTCATCTAGGAAAGACAGATGCAAAGGCTATAGTACCTATAGTTGAAGAGTAATAGTAGAAGAACCACCATCAACAGAAGCAAAGGTAGATAGAGTTCCAAGTCCAGCAGCACCCGTAGCAGCTTCTGTTGATCCATCAAGTTATGATGTTGGCTCAACAGCAAAGTAATTAGGGCCAAGTCCAGATACTGTTCACTCAGCAGCAGCTGATTTAGCTATTTCTTTTCATCTTTATGATCGTGATTCAGTTATGATTCAGTTATGGATGATCGAGCTTAAGATTCATTGACAGAAGAGGGATGTACGAATGCACTGAAGCATCATAATCATGAACTGTGGCAATTAGTAAAATTGATTGACAAGTCCTGACATCCTCACCGAAAACTAAAAAATGTGATAAATGTAGTAAGTAATTTGGATTTGGATTTTACCGGACAACGAAATCAAGAAAGGCAAACTCACTAACCATAATAATTCACGATTTGAGAACCTGATAAATGTAGTCTGTGATTTGGATTTAGATTTTAGCGACAATGAAATTAAGAAAGACAAACTCACTAACCATAATAACTATGGATTTGAGAACCCTAGATTAGTAATATTGCACCGCAGCCCAATGCTAATTAAAGTGACTTTTATAAATAATAATTAAATGACTCTCAACAACACATGAAAGTCTGAAACTCTCTGTCCCAGGTGATGTCATCCCGTCGCCCCCTCCTGGGAAGGAAAAAACAAGGATGACATCACAACCTGCAACCAATAGCAATTCAGAAAATTCAATTTTTAAACATTTTGTTAAATAAAATATATTTTAAACTATAGAAGAACTATAAAATGGATGAAAAATTTATAGACCTAGTGGCTAAATAATAGGTACTCAGTGAAACATATATGATCCCCTTCGGGGACATAATAATTTAAATTTTAAAATTTAAATGTATTAATTCGTTGTGTTGCAGGGAAGTGTGGGAGGACAGCTGCGCAAGGTGAAGGGAGGAGCAGTGGAGGAGGGAGGACAGAGGAGATGGGAGGAGCTGGAGGGAGGGGGAGCAGCGGAGGAGGGAGGACAGAGGAGCTGGGAGGAGCTGGAGGGTGGAAGGAGGAGGAGGGCTGCTGTGCATGAAGGGAGGAGGGAGGAGGGCTGCGCACGGAGGAGGGAGGAGGGAGGAGGAGCACCGGAGGAGAGCTGCTGCGCGTGGAGGCAGGAGGGAGGAGCTGTGCATGGAGGCAGGGAGCTGCATAGGGAGGAGCTGTGCAAGGAATGAGGGAGGGAGGTAGCTGCGTAGGGAGGAGCTACGCAGGGAGGGAGGCAGCGTGGAGCTGTGCAGGGAGGGAGGGAGAAACGGGGAGGAGGTGGGAGGGAGTAGCTGCACAGATGAGTTCCCAATTGAAAATGATTTCTACTAAGTACCAAAATTCATTTCGGAAATATTTGAAAATACACTTTTTTTTGTTTTTAGTAATGGTTGACTAAACAATATTTCAAATTATATTTTGTTATTATTTTGTTATGTTACTCGACAAACTCACACATGTTACAACATCTCCCTCATACTACACTCGACAAACACCACATGTTACACGATCTCCCCCATACTGAACTGTAGAGCGCCGCCCAACAAGTAAAAACATTTAATTTAAAATTTAAAATTATATATTTTGATTTAATTTGAAAGAACTTATTTCAATATAAGTCAAACCTGAAGCGTGTCAAGGATACAATGATCCCTTCTGGCCATTAGAATAGCATGCATCTTTTCCTGATCATCTTAAACTTTACTTCATCAGTACATAAGCTGAGTTCTTCAAGGGCAGCAGCTTTTATCAAGGCATGAGGGCAGTTCAGTAAAGTACTTTTCCCAACTTGATAGGGAATTTGGGCCATGTTTTCTTTCACTATGTAGATAACATAGAATTAACCCCTCTACAATAGTTTGGTATCCCTCAATACCAGTTTATAAGGAACATATTTTGGAAATATATAAGGATTAATGGATTTCATTCCATCCACCCTTTGAGACATCTTCTAATTTAAATAACCTGAAAACCCATGCATGTATAACCTGTCTTATCTTATTATGAAGGCCATGCATGTATAACCCCTGTCTTATTATGTTACTGCCAGAGATTCTATAGTGGTGAAGACTATTGATTTATCTCAGATTCTATAGTGGTGAATACTATTGATTTATCTTACTGTTGTTTCACTAAACATATCAATGGAATGCGCAAGCAATCGTTTGCATGTCGTTGCAATTCCAATTCCGTTGCAGGGGCACATTACTCCAATGTTCAATTTCGTAAAGAAACTTGCAGCCAAGGGCCTTGTTGTCACCCTTGTTACTACAGAAGCTTGCCATGCCAGCATCATCAAAGCGTATGACGGGGAGGATCCTTTCTCCCACGCCTGGAGCTTGGGTCTCGATATCCGCTCTGCTCAGGTTAACGATGGATTGCCCTTGGAATTTGATAGATCGTTGAATTCGGTGGAGTTTATGGAAGCCTTCCAGACTAATATGGTACCGCATGTTGAAAAGCTGATCGCCCATTGCAGGGCTAAGGAACCTCCAATATTATGTATCATTGCTGACACTTTTTTTGTTTGGCTTGACCGCGTAGCAAAGAAATTTGGGATTTCTCATGCTTCCTTCTGGACTAAGACGGCGACCGTCTTTTCCATCTACTATCATTGGGATCTGCTTGTGAAAAATGGCCATTGTCCATTTCTCAACCATGGTATTTTTTCATTTCTTGATACGAAGTCCGCCAATATGTAATGATAAATGTGATATTATATTTGTCAGAACTTAAATGTTATAAAGTTAATAGAATAGGGTTTTTTAAACTGTGTCAAACATGTTTTGTGGTTTTGCAGAGGATGAGAATAAGAACGTCATAAATTATATCCCCCGAGTTTCATCGTTGAAGTTAACAGATATTCTCTCCTATCTTCAGGAGTTGGATCTATCAACTAGTGTACATAGAATATATTACGAAGCGTTTCAATCGGTTCGAGGGGCCGATTGGATTATCTCTAATACTGTTGACGAATTCGAAAGCCGAACGATTGCAGAATTACAGTCAAGAAAACCATTTTGGTCCGTCGGTCCTCTACTTCCATCAGCCTTCCTCGATGGAAAAGGTATCAATAACGAAACATTACGGACCAGCATGCACTCTGAATGCGACTGCACCAAATGGCTTGACTCCAAGCCCAAAATCTCAATCCTCTATATTTCTTTCGGCAGCTATGCGCATGTTTCCACAGCCCAAGTAGAGGAAGTGGCCATGGGATTACTAGAAAGCAAGCAACCATTCATTTGGGTGCTTCGTCCTGATATTGTTGCCTCGGGCGTTCAAAATATACTCCCGCCAGGATTCCTAGAGGACATAAAGGAGCAGGGTTTGGTGGTTCCATGGTCATCTCAGCTCGAAGTTTTATCTCATTCATCTGTGGGTGGATTTCTTACTCACTGCGGATGGAATTCCATTCTTGAGAGCTTATCACTGGGAGTCCCCAGGTTAGCGTTTCCGTTATTAACAGATCAATACACAAATAGAAAGCTGATTGTAGAAGACTAGGGAGTGGCTATGGACTTGGGTAGGAGTAGCAGGAGCTTCCAAAACTGTAGACAACTGGTTGGTAGAGAAGAAATAGTAAGCATACTCAATAAATTCATGGACGAAGACGAAGGAAGAAAATTGAGATTGAAGGTCGAGCCTATTAGAGCTGTTTTGAAGACGACGGTGATGGAAGGAGGCACCTCATTGTTTCTATTGTTGTTTGTAACCCTAGTTAGGAACATATATGTTGAATAAATTAACTTATTTGGTGGAAGGGTTGATATGAAATATTCCTCAAGAAAGAAATATAGTATAAGTGGTCATTAATTACCCTATCGTAAACATACATGATTGTAGATAATTTGATGTAAAGATTTAAAATGTGGATACATTATTCTTTGGAATATGGATTTGATGTCCACAATGATATAAGATTTAATAGCACAAGATTTTTTTCAAATCCCACTTAATATCTCGTGGGATTCCCTTTGTAGCCCAAATACCAATGTTGTGGTTAGATATCACCATGGTATTTATATTGCTACCTTTTATGACTAAAATTGCATTTTTCTTTGGCTTGAAGTGCTTACAGAAAGTACAAAAACTAACATTTTTCTTGTGCTTGAAGTGTTTACACAAAGTACAAAACTCAGAATTTGACCGTAGATTATAACATTGATATATTGCACTTTCTTGGAAAATGACACCACTATCATATCTTATACTTCTACTACAATTATGTTTACACTCAGTATTACAATTTTTACACTTGCCTCTTGTGCTAAGATTTTAGATAATTTTTAACTAGACTTTAGCTCATCTTTCTTATTGTTATAGATCTTGTTCCATTTATAGAAGTATATCATTATTCTATTTGAATCTCAATGTCCATCAAAGTTGAAAGGCCAATGACAAATTGGATATTGCAATTATTCAACTTTCTTTATACATTGATGTCACAATGATTCATCTCTAGTGCCATTTTGGTTTCTTTTGATATTTACAACCTCATGGTTATGACTTCCTTAGGTCTTCCTCAACCTTGGGTTTGTGGTCTTCATGGATGTTTTGCGAACTTGTGGTTGTGGTCTCCATTAGGTGTTTCATAATGTCGGGTTTGCGGCCTCCTTTGTGAGTTTTAAGTTGAGGTTGCAAGTTTCTTAAATGTTGTTATTAGGATTAGGAAAAGTATTTAAGAGGTTTAATATATTATCATAAATATCATATAATGATGCAATGAATGCCAGAGAGGTTGAGCATATATATGTAATTTGCTATCATGAGTAATTGGTTTAACGTTCTAGATTTCACATTGTTATAACATCCATATATGATTTATGTTTTTGGTTCCAATTAATCATTTTGAAACTTTCACAAGCTCTACACATTGCTTATGGTTGATGGACCAGATTCTATAGGCCTAAATGACCTTATAAATGATGAAAGAACAACTTTTGAAAGCAGTATATGTCAATGTATGCATATTAGTTAACAATAAGAAATGGTGGAGCTACATGCCATTTTCAACACAAATGCAACTTATAAATATATTTTGAACATAGAAACATATAATTACTGTCTTTAGGCAGAAGGGTTCTCAAAGGAAAAAAAATCCTTTTATATTAAACCAACATAGATCCATCTTAAACTCGGATCTATTAAGCACCCAGAGGGATCCAATTTCATGAGGTGTAAATTTTTTTTATCTTAATTTTTTTACAAATCAAGAAAAAATTTACATCTCAAGAAATAATTACTTTTAATTTTTGATAAGTTATGAGGTGACAAACATGACAACATCTACTCCATACTAAGTTGTAAGCACCTCGCTACTCTGTTTGTAACCCATCAATCTTTCATACTAAGATTCACTTTAGCTTAACCACCTTAGGCTATCACACACATATCAATTTTATCAAGGAAGGCTATTCAAAGCAAAGTACTAATTTATGTGATTAACAAACCTTTTATATCAAGGACTCTCTCTACCTGCAATGGAAGTTTTGAATGCTACTATTCTCTCTTTATTGTTGAAATATGCAACATCTAAGCATATGGGACATGAACACGAGACACAAAGCAATGCCTAAGAAACATGAAAAGCATATAGGACATGAACAAGAGACACAAAGCAATGTGTAAGAAACATGAAACATATATCACTTTATATTTTCTTGTAACCTTTGTATATGTATGTATCCTAGTCTATACCCAACTTGTCATGTGTTCATATTTGCTATAACTGTTAGACCACTTTTTATCCTCCTTATGGTATAAACAGGTATTGAGAAAAAGAGATACTTGGGAGCTAGATTTGGAAGAATCTACCAAACTTGAATATTTACTTTACTTCTTGGATTCACTTTTCCTTTGGAAGTTCCTTTTACCCCTCTTGGAGCAACTACGGGTTATATATGATATCAAAAATAAATTGACACTCTCTCAAGTTGCATAAAAGAAAAACTTAGAGTAAGCTAAACTATACATGATTTGCAAAAGCTATGTGATTTCTTGCTAAAATTGCAATTTTAATTATTCAAATTACAATTTTGATTGTAGAAAATAATTCAATGTCCTCAATTACCTTAGAAGCACCCTGATTCCAAAAACCCAAAACTATCTTCATCTGAAATTTAGCTTACTTCGTAAAATCATCATCACACTTTTAATTAACAAACATAGAAAAAAAGAAATTCCAAGCCTAAATTTAGAAAAAAAGAAATTCCAAGCCTAAATTTTTAATTAACAAACATAGAAAAAAAGAAATTCCAAGCCTGTCAGGCAGCCTGGACGCGGAGTGTAGGAAACTCTAAAGGCCACGTGTAAGGTATAATAAGATGCCGCGTTGTCATGGTGGTTGGGCTTGCGTCTCACGTACATGGAGTCATTGCCTGCCGAGGTCAGAAGGGGCGGCTCCCTTACATAAATAAATAACGCCGGCTTTTTTGACAACGATTTTACGATAAAACCGTTTAAAATTCTTATTGAAAATTGTTATCTTTGCATTTTTGTAATTTTAGTAATTGAGATTATATATTTTAAATTAGTTGTTCAATTTTTAAACTATCTTAAATAATAGAAATTAAAATTTTAATTTTTGACAAAAATTACTCTACCCGCAGGTAGGGTGCGTTTTAGTTAACCATTATACGGTTCCCATAAAATAACGCTGACTCCTACCGCCGCCATGACCGAGTCATATGTGAGCGACCGGACCGAATGAAAATTTAAATAAATATGTTTTTAAAAATTTGATTTAACATTAGGTTTTCAAAAAGTTAGATCCTGTAAGACGACGGGATTAACCGTTGACCGATTGCTAGAGATTCCTCCGAGATTAATACCTCATTGATTATATATTAAGCTGCGCGGGACATAACAATACTGAGGAGAGCTGATCTAATTGAGATTCCCTACCCTATTAGGGTACAGCCAGAGGGAAGTCTTAAAGAGAAGAGATTTTATCTGACTGTTGTGTCACAAAATATATCAATGGAATCCGCAATCAATGGTGTGCACGTCATCACAATTCCAATTCCGGCGCAGGGGCACCTTACAACAATGTTCAATTTTGCAAAGAAACTTGCAGCAAAGGGCGTTATTGTCACAATTGTTAATACAGAAGCGAGTCATGCCAACATGACCAAAGCATATAACGGGGAGGACCCTTTCTCCCACGCCCGGAGCTTGGGTTTCGATATTCGCTCTGCTCAGGTTGAGGATGGATTGCCCTTGGAATATGATAGATCGTTGAATTCTGAGGAGTTTATCGAAGCCTTCGAGACTAAAATGATTCCACATGTTGAAAAGCTGATTGCCCATCTCAGGGCTAAGGATCCTCCCATATTGTTTATAACTGCTGACACTTTATTTGTTTGGGTTGACCGCGTAGCCAAGAAATTTGAGATTTCTCATGCTTCCTTCTGGACAGAGCCCGCGACCGTCTTTTCCATCTATTATCATTGAGATCTGCTTGTGAAAAATGGCCATTGTCCATTTCTCAACCACGGTATTTTTTCCATTTCTTGATACGAAGTCTGCTAGTATGTAATGATAAATGTGATATTAGATTTGTTAGAACTTAAAGCTGTAAAGTTAATAGAATAGGGCTGTTGAAGCTGTGTCAAACATGTTTTGTGGTTTTGCAGAGGATGAGCATGAGAACGTCATAAATTATATCCCCGGATTTTCATCCTTGAAGTTAGCAGATCTTCCCTCCTGTCTTCAGGAGTCGGATCTATCAACTAGTGTACACAGATTAATATACGAAGGGTTTCAATCGGTTCGAGGGGCCGACTGGATTATCTCTAATACTGTGGACGAAATCGAAATCCAAACGATTGCAGAGTTACAGTCAAGAAAACCATTTTGGTCCGTTGGTCCTCTGCTTCCATCAGCCTTCCTCGATGGAAAAGGTCTCAATAACGAAACATTACGGACCAGCATGTACCCTGAATCCGACTGTACCGGATGGCTCGATTCCAAGCCCAAAATCTCAGTCCTCTATATTTGTTTCGGCAGCTATGCTCATGTTTCTATAGCCCAAATAGAGGAAGTGGCCATGGGATTACTAGAGAGCAAGTAACCGTTCATTTGGGCGCTTCGTCCAGATATTGTTGCCTCGGGCGTTCAAAATATACTCCCGATAGGATTCTTAGAGGAAATCAAAGAGCAGGGTTTGGTGGTTCCATGGTTATCTCAGCTGGAAGTTTTATCTCATCCTTTTGTGGGTGGATTTCTCAGTCACTGTGGATGGAACTCCATTCTTGAGAGCTTAACACTTGGAGTTCCCATGTTGGCGTTTCCCTTAGTAGCAGATCAATGGACAAATAGAAAGCTGATTGTAGAAGACTGGGAAGTGGCTATGGATTTGGGCGGGAATAGCAGGAGCTTTCAAAACTGTAGTGAACTAGTTGGTATGGAAAAAATAGCAAGGACCCTCAACAAATTCATGTCCGAAGAAGAAGGGAGAAAATTGAGATCGAAGGTCGAGACTATTAGAGCGGTTTTGAAGGAGACGGTGATGGATGGAGGCACCTCTAATAAGAATTTAGATTTATTTGTTGAAGCTTTAAGAACCAGAAACTATTCCTAAGTTCAAGAATTTGGAGTATCAGTCTCGCTCAACCGTTTTCTTTGTTACAGGTGGGTATTCGTTCTGTACTGTTCGGACATATCTTCTTTTAATTGTGACATTGGATATCTTATTTTCTTTATATATATATATATATATGATTCACAGTTTTACTTATTACATGTTAACTTAGTTTTCATTTTAATACAGAACTTCCTTAGCTTCCTTTATCTGTAAATTTAAATTTCTTGGGGTTAAGGGTAGTAGCGGTGGGTACTCATGGCTGTAGTTGGGGTGATGAAAGTCCAGGTTCAGTTCTTAAAAGAAATAGACTTCTTATTTTTCTATATACCTCACTCTTTTATTTATTACATATCAATAATCCACTATTTTATTTATTATATATTAATAATCTACTAAAGTGTATACTACATTTTTTTTTCTAAGCTGAAAAATAGTACTTGGTGCAATCTAAAATCATGAGAGCGAAGCATATTTTTGCTAAACAAAATCTTATAATATAAGGTATTGTCAAAGAAAATGACAGAATTTAAATTCTGCTTAATTAGCAACTTGTGCGTTGTCAAGAAAATAGCAGACTTTAACTCCTAAGGTATGGACATCCACTCAAAGATTTGGTGACACAACATCACCTTTAGGAAGTAAGTTTATGAACCTCACAAGCAAAGCATTTTATGATCTCTTATATCTCTTTTTATTTTAATTGTAAATCTGAATATATTCTTTTATATATATATATATATATATATATATATATATATATATATATATAAATTATAAAATTTATTATTTAAAATAATAATATCAAAAATGTAATAGACTATTCATTATATTTATGTAATATAGATCATAGATTAAATCATATTTATGTGATATAGATTAATGATTTAGAATCACAAAACTAAAATAATGAAATCTATTTTCTCTTCCTTAAACTTTTATGGAAATTATTGATATAATTTAATATAAAATATGTAACCTTTATATAACAAATTATAATTAATAATAACATATATTAAATAAATTATTTTAATTTCAATTTATTAATTATAATTGATATTTAATTATTTTGATCATTTTGTGATTTAATTGTTTTTATTATTTTCCTTCCCCGATAGGAGATAAACTAAACCTATACTTTGCCTATAGTCAAGGAATATTTTAATTATTAAACCCATATAATATAATATGAAGATATTCTAGTGGCAAGCTTATGTAGGGAATTTATGTTCAAATTTTATCTCTCGAAAAGGAGTGATGGTGGAATTTAATTTGGAAGTTGTTGGCCGCTAAAGTGCAAAATGGTTCTTTCGCTTGCTTTAAGTAATAAGCTTCTCACTTGGGATAAAGACATTAAAAGAAAATGGATCAATCTGAATCATTGTGCACTTTGCAAATTAAACGAGGAATGAGTCTCACATTTGTTTGTTTCAAGTTCTTACATAGGCCAAGTATGGAACGCAGTAGTGCCAGATTTGCATCCTAAAGTGGTATGGAATAAAACTAGATCAGAAGAGTGCATGTAGCAGTGGACCCATGATGAAGCTGTAAAAAGTTTTGAATCATTTCCTTGCCTCATGGTATATGTTCTATGGTGGGCGTGTAACTCGTGCATCTTCCAAGACAAAGAAGTTCCTTCAAAAGTGACAACAGGTCTTGTACAATTCTATAAGGAATTTAAAGATGAACCAAAATGAAAAATAAAAGAATAATACCAATTATTCCACAGCTAGATTTTGACTTACCATGGAATTTTTTCGATGGTGCAATTCAGTCAATCCTCTAGTTAGTGGTGTCAGAGTGCTATTATTTAAGAATCGATCACATTACTTTTATATAAAGTATGTGCCACCCAGAGGAACAAACATAAAAGAATAATTTACAAACTTGTGTGCTCTCTTGCACTTGGCTACCCTGCAAGGCCTAATAAAAATATGGGGATTAAAAAACAGTGATTGATTGGGCAAAAAATAAAATAATTGTGAAAAATGTTTGAGTTGGTCATCTCTTGTAAGAAATCAAAAACTCGGTGTAGTCTTTCCAATGGACTATGTTCAATCATATATATCATGAACTCAATAAAAAATTCAACAAGATTTCTAAGGAAGGTTTAGCTATGCATCTTGGTAATTTTGTTCTACTGGAATTCATGGATGGTCAAGAAGTGGAAGGAATGACATTTCATTATTAGAGTCTTTCTGCCATTATTAGGTCTGTAATATGTATTAATTTGCTTTATTTTTACAATACATTGTGGTGAAATTGATGATTTTGAAAGGAACTTTTGGCATGTAAAAATTCAATATAAATGTCTGGATAGCAAGAAGATCTAGGAATTTGGATTTGGTTTTATGCATAGGGATAGTGTAAATATCAGGACAAACCAAAGGACGATAGTCTGTATGTTCATTTCTTATGAATATAAGGTTCTTTTTCTCTGGAAAAAAAATTCAAACTTTAATGAAAAAAATTCTTATCTAAATATAACAAAATTTTATTGATAAATCTTGTTTTAAATTTTATTGAAGCTACTAATAAGAAAGTAAATAATAAGCAAAGAACACTTAAAATATTATTACACATAGACATGAGAGAGCATCCCAAGATATGGACGTGGTTGGAGAAGCTACTAAGAAAGCAAAGAAAAACACAATAAATTATAAGATATAGTATTGCTCAATATGCATATTAAAGAGTTGGGCTGGCAGGTGCGGGAGGGGTCATCTTTGACCCTGGGGGAATAGACATAAATATTATGCATGGGGGATGTCAAGCACTCTATATGCAGATAAATTGTTGTCAAACACACAGAGCATATGAAATTTATTGTCAACCCGAGAAAGTCTTTTTATCTCAAAGGATAAGTGCACAATATATGCTTAAACACCAAACCATTAGAAGTGAATACTTTTATCTTCTATCATCCATGTTCATCCCAAGAATCTATGCAATCCCAATTGCCTTCTAACTACTTTACTTCAATTCTTCTCTATTATGCATCAATAAGAAATGGTATCAGATCTAATCAACAATTGCAGAAAATAAATCTCATTCGTATTCTAGAACAATCACTTGTCTGATCTAATCAATTTGGAAATCATAAAGCATAAACTGAACATTAATCTAGAAATCCAATTGCAAAAGATTGAGTCAACTGTTCTAAGAAATTGAATTGCAGAATGGAAATCAAGCAACACACAACAGGAAAGATAAATTGTAAAGACTCATGGGATCATTACTTAGCTATAAGATGAACACGGCTGCGTATTATTTGATTTCTCGTTTAATGTTTCAGCCATCCCATCTGAGGGATGCTCAGCACCTTCAGTGATAGGAACCGGATCAAATGGATGCTGGGAACTCTCTCCTTTGTCATGCACAGAAGGTGGAATATCTTCTGAAATTACACGTTCTATTATCTTCCCAGACCGTAGGCGAATATCATTACAAGGTACAGGGGAGAGAGAGTAGGCCGGCATATTGAGAGCTTCCAATTGATGGACTGTTTTATTATTTGGGTTAGGATTAGGTTGGGCAGGCAGCTGAGGCTGTATTGGTATATTAGGAACAGGATTATTCTGCAGCTGCAGCTGCGACTGCTGAGGTGGGTATTGGGGATATTGATGAAATTGAGGATATGGAGGAGAATATGGTAACTGCTGAGGTGGAGGTGGTTGAGGAAACTGGTTCCCAGGATGGAAGTTCCTCCATCCAGGAGACCATGACGTAGGTTGATGTGGTGGCTGTGTCCAAGGACTCCATGAGTTATAACTTTGTACTGCAGGTTGGGAAGGATTCCACTGAGCATAATTTGAAGGGAATTGTGTATTCATATTTTGCATATTATTATTTCAATTGTTCAAATTATTCAAAAATGGAAATGAATCTGGAGACATACCTTGATTTCGAGGCTGCCAGGGTTTCTTCTGTGCAATGAAGTAGGCTGATTCCACTTCTGGAGTTGATGCCTGCAGAACAGCCTTCACTTGGGGAAGTGTGGGACATTCTTTCATATCATGGTTCAGCTCGCACAGCTAACATACTTGTATTTTGTCAAGAGGGCATTCTTTCAGTGGATGAGTCTTTCTACATCGGGGACAGAACACACCTAGTGTGAGATCCTCCACTGCCTGTCTTTGCTTGGCCTTCAGGACATCAATCTCCGAAGAGATAGAGCTCATCATTTCTGTTTTAAAATTTTCAATAAGATTTCCTATCTTTGCACGTGTAGCTCCCCCTTTGGATGACTTCTGAGTTCTGTGGAAGACATCACGTTCCAGCTTATCTCATTTGTCCCGCTTATTATGCCTGGAAGATCCCCTAGAGTATCTCTTACATAATTCCACAATTGTCTCAAAAGGTTCTTTGGAAATATCTCCCTTTCCTAACATATTTAACATGTCTAAACAATCATCCCTGATCCCTCGAAGCAGGATTATCTTGAGCACATCTAGCCCCATGTTCGTCTGCCCAGCTCTCTGCACATTGTACAGCAGCCTCTCTACAAAATCCTCCAAACTTTCATCCTCCTTCTGCACCATCTTGAATAATTCCTCTCTTTTGTCCCTGGTGTTGCAATATTCTTGATATTTTTCCAGGAACACTTGCTTCATCTTATTCCAATTAGCAACAGTTCCTCCCCCAAGGCTCATGAACCATCGTAATGCATTGTCCTTCAGGGTGGCAGGAAAAAGCTTCAGCTTTTGGGCATCTGTGACATAATCATAGCTGCGACAGAGGATATCGAATTCAAAAAGGAATTCATCTAGATCTTCTGCCGCCCTTCCATGGAAGCGAGGCAACACCGATGGAGAGATGTTTTTCATAGGAGTTGTCCCTTCTAGCTTCTATATTGGAAATTGTAATGTAGCCATAGTTTCTTCTGGCAGGGAATTATTTTCATGATGGTATTGTACCACTGCTTCTTCCTCTTCGTCCTCATGTCTGTTATTCATCTTTTCTTCTGTATCCTCTTCTTCGTTCGTTCCTGCGTTCCTTACCTCAGTTGTAACAGCTGCGTATTCTTCGGGTGTAGCAGCTGCGTATTCTTCAGGTGTAGCAGCTGCGAATTCTTCAGTTGTAACAGCTGCGTATTCTTCAATTGTAACAGCTGAATCAGCTGTCCCTTCTTTTAGCAGGGGTATATGCAGGAATCATGGCTGCTCCTGTATATTCCACTGTGGATCCTGATGCTGGTGCTCCAGGATCAGCAGGGCCTCTTCTGATAGGAGTCTCCCGTTGACGAGTCCTGACAGCTGAATCAGTTCTGTCAACAAGGTCGTCGATGAATGTTCTTCTACCCAACGGTGGACCTCGACCACGACCTAAACCACCTACACTGTTAGTATTTTGTGGGATTTTGGGGGTTGGGAGGTGATCGCGTTTTACTCTCCTTGTATTCATGCGAAGCAGATCATTTCAAAAACAAACAAAAGACTGTCTAAAAGCAATTATCAGATGCAACTAATGACTAGTGTTTAATTTTTATCCTTCCCCGGCAACGGTGCCAAAATGTCAAGCACTCTATATGCAGATAAATTGTTGTCAAACACACAGAGCATATGAAATTTATTGTCAACCCGAGAAAGTCTTTTTATCTCAAAGGATAAGTGCACAATATATGCTTAAACACAAAACCATTAGAAGTGAATACTTTTATCTTCTATCATCCATGTTCATCCCAAGAATCTATGCAATCCCAATTGCCTTCTAACTACTTTACTTCAATTCTTCTCTATTATGCATCAATAAGAAATGGTATCAGATCTAATCAACAATTGCAGAAAAGAAATCTCATTTCTATTCTAGAACAATCACTTGTCTGGTCTAATTAATCTGGAAATCATAAAGCATAAACTGAACATTAATCTAGAAATCCAATTGCAAAAGATTGAGTCAACTCTTCTAAGAAATTGAATTGCAGAATGGAAATCAAGCAACACACAACAGGAAAGATAAATTGTAAAGACTCATGGGATCATTACTTCGCTGTAAGATGAACACGGCTGCGTATAACAGCAATTGAAATGCATAAAGCAAAACCTTACTCAGTCGACTGTTATTCTACACCATTCACCAATCTCACAGAAATATAATCTTTTACTGAGAAATCCACACAATAAATACTGCTGCTGCGTACAAAAGGAAAGAACAAAACATCACACAACAAGAAAGATGAAATCCTATTTTAACTCAGCAATCTCTGTGGAAGATGGGCCCAGTCTTCACATAGAGACGCTGGTTGAACAACACACTCCTTAGCTCAGAAGTAACCCCTTATATTAACAGAAGAATGAATACACAGTTTTGCTTGGCTACTAATACAAATGAATTAATTGTTTGCTGTTCAACCCCTGAGTCGAGGCAACTCCCCCTATTTATACATACAAATCGTAACATCTAATCCCATAATTGGGTAGCCATGAAGATCTCTGATATTCAGGCGCCCTAAATAATCTAGCTGTTACAATGCGTGGCAGAACAGAAACATCCAAATATGAGAGAGTTATTAATTGACCCAAGAGTGGCGGTCCTTCCAGCTCACAGCTAGACTCGAGCAGCAACATACTTAAGATAGTGAATTCTGTTACAGCTGCCCTGTCACGACTGTGCTTTGATTGATGATTCGAGCCCCAAGGAACCTTCTACAAGGAACAAACATCCCTTTCTTTATGACTTGTTCAGCCCCGATCTTCCTGCAATCCATTTGTCTCAACTACCTTCATAAATCGCAACATGTTAGCACAATTTGAGAGACGCACAGCTTTAATTATCACAATCATAAGCATAAATAAAATAAAACAATGATCAACCATACCTTGGTAATTTGGGGGATAAGGTAAGGAGAATAGGTCTGATTGCCATGGTAAGTGGTATGGGACAAGGACAGGAAAGATGAATAATGATGACTAAAAAAGGGCCAATTCTGGGCTCAACAGGGGATAGGGAAGACTTCGAAAAATTGTGCGGAATGGCTCGCGTTAATTAAAGGGTTGGAGATCGCTAGCAATATAGTAGTCTTTGGTGACTCACTTATGGTCATAAGAGAATCTAGAAATCTAATCATGAACTATAAAACTCCCTCTATGAAGCTACACCATATATTAAAAAATATTATCCACAACTTTAGTGCTATCAAATTCGTCCACATTCTCTGAACAAACAACCAACCGGTGGATCAAATGGCGAACAAAGGTGTCCACCTAGACTATGGATACATTGTTTACAATGAAGACAATATTGAACAATGTTGGGTCCCTTAATCTATTAAGGATCCCTAGTAGTGATGTTCCTCCTCCTAATTTTGGCAATTGATAATCTTCTCAACCATCTCTTACATAGATCACAATCTCCTACGATGTGGCATTATTCATTCCCAGTTCCAGAACCTACTTGAGCATGCATTCAATGCATGGAGGTGTACAGTTGGGAATCTCACCTTTGGTAGAGGGATGACACGCATGAAATAAATATGGTGGATGGGCATATGAAAACTCTCCTTCTTCATCATGTCCTTCATTTATTTCCTACTCTGCTCTGGCTTCCTATGAAATTTTGGCTACGAGAAGCTTGTGTAATGGTAGAATCGCTCCATGTCCCTCTACTAGCATCCACTGTGGGTGCTGGGTCTCCAATTCTGGACTTCAATCTACCAATTCTGCTTCATTGTATCCTTTGTAAAAAATCGTTGCCTTTGGCTCAGGAGATTGATACTAACTCATTTGGTGTTTGCTCGTCCCATTATGCACACTCCAATGAAATTTCGAAGCTCAACCTTTTGTCCTTGGAAGGAGATAGCAAGAGTACCACTCTATCCCAGAATACAGACACTAAGATCAATAACTTGATGGAAAATATGGAAGAACAAATTCATCTCCTCAGGGAAGAAAACTCAGAGATGAAGAGAGCAATAGAAAGATTGTACTCTTTGGCTCAAGCAACACACTCTGAAATTAGGAACGACAACAATATGATGAATGGTAGGATATCCAATCTAAATGATACTCTAGACTATGTTGCAAATAGCATTTCGAATGTTGATTCAAAAAATGATGACAACAACCGGAATATTGTGGATGGGGATGGGAAAATCGACAAGCTCAGAGAAGATATCAGTCGCTGAATTCCAGGATTTTAGGACAGCAAAGGCTCGGCCATAGGTAGACAACAGGAACAATCTATGGAAAGCGTTCTAGGTCCACCTGCACAACATCGACAACGCTAAATCGACAATTTCCTAGACTTTTTGCTTCTCCTCTCTACAACTTCACTGAATACTTTGACTGATGGTTTTTATTATGCAAAAAATGACTGCTTATCTTTATTTTACTATATCTAGAATAGGAGCAATTTTGGAATTCAGGTCATAAACAAGCAAAAGGTTTTCCTTATTTCGGCCATGGGGCCAACACCTAGACCAATTTTGGCATGTTTTGTTTGTCTTGTTCTCCTCGAACAATTTGTAAGGAGGTATAGCCTCAATAGAATAGGATTCTATCGTAATAGTTTCAATTTTGTAAATGATGAACAAGGTAGCTTGGACATAGCTCCCCTCTGGGAACAATCTAGCACTATATTTTTGTAATACTTTGATTTTCCTCTTTTAATTCAAATGTTCCTAAACTGTTTATGTTAATATATATATATATATATATATATATATATATATATATATATATATATATATATATGCATATGAAAGATGAAGATAATATTGTTTTAAATAAAAGAGTCATATAAAACAAAATTATAATTTCTAATATAATAGTATTTTTTAACATTTAAATTTTGTAAATCTGCTTTCAATGGTAAACTATAGAGAACCCAAAGGCCTAAAATAATGACACTGACTCACTAGCTTAGGGCATATAACGGAGTGAAGGAGAAGGAAATTGAAGAAATGTTCAATTCAAATGGGGAACCTATGTTCAATGATCCTGAATTCTTCAACAATTATGTTGAGAAAATTCCCGTCAAGATAAAAAAGAAATTGGTGTTTCATGAACTCCCATATTGGGGGTATCTTAAGATTGTCTACTTACTAGATCCCGTGCAAATATTTAAAAATATTTCATCTTCTTTTTATATGCACATATCATCGAAACAAAGTGACATATTGGCTGTCGGGAAAGATTTTATTTCTTCAAATACTAAAAAGAAGCATTGGACAAGATAAGAACATAGAGGAGAGGATGGCTCCTTTTGCTCATTTAGATGGGTCTACTTTATGGCACTGCTTAACTATAGATGAACATTTGTCGGGTTTGAAATCACATGACCATCTCAACCTTCTAAGGTTACGTATAATGTCAAAAAATTGTAAATTTTTATTTTTTATTTATATCTTTTAACACACAAGTTAAAATTAAATTAAATTTTTGTGTTCACTTTGTAGTGTCATTATCTGTTGCTCATGCACGGGTGTGTGAACCACAAATTTCTTAAGGTCTTGAGGCATTCCATATCTAAACTATCTACATTTGTATGGTGGATCACATCAAGGGACATTAACATCGCTAACATTCCACAATGGCATCAAGAGATAGCTGAGATTGTTTGTATGTTTGAGAAGGAATTGCTGACGAGTTTCATGGAATTGCAGGTTCATCTTCTAATTCACCTAGTTGATTAGGTTGAATTAGTCGGGGTGGTCTCATGTCATTGGATGTTCTTCTTAGAGATGTACATGAAAAAATTTAACGGATTTGTTCAAGAAAGGGAAAAACCCAAGGGGTCTATGGAAAAGGGGTACATTGTATATGAGTTGTTCTATTATTCCAATGAGTACATCAAGCAAATCGACCACACATCAGGCACAATGATTTGGGATTATGAACGCAATGAGGACAAAAGGGATGGGGAGATACTCCAAATGAATGGGAAAAGGCACATGATAAAGACTACGTCATCTATTTTTTGTCTTTTATATTCGCAATGAACTTCATACTCTATATTTGATCTCATACGTACTATATATTTTATTTCATGAATACAACAATGAATTCATAATTTGATGCCATCAAGAATTTCATTCTTTACAACACGGAGGCAACACAACCATGTGTCTCATTGACAAGAAATATTTTAGACATTGACAGGAAATATTTTGGATGAGTGAACAGTAAAAGAATGCCTTATCGAGATCATTTAAAAGAAAATATGCCAATGACCTATCCCAACAGTAGGGTTACTAACCAAGTCGCAGAGAAATATGGTGCATCTAGTCGTTACCCGCATGTTGAGGAGGATGCACTAAACATAGGGATCGGGTGTAACAACTCAGTAATAATCGCTTTATGTTATACATTTCTTACTTTATAATGCACCTTTGAATTATAACATTTATATTTTATATATTAATGGTCAGGTTATTCGACATATGACACTGTCATTTATTCACTTTTTTATAGGTGCATTTGTTCCCATCTATGTGGGAACATGGGAATCATTTTTGTTTGCACAAAGGATGTCATTGATGGGAATCTTACACAAGACTATGGAGTGGAAGTGTAATGTACCTTCTTAGGAATTTTATTAAAATGGCAATTTTTCACTTTTTTCCCTAGTTTGACCTTTGACTAGTTTTGATCCTTAGGTCCCAAATTTGCCCCAAATGATCCCAAATATCCTGAGAAGGTATATGAATGATATTAGAACATAAATATGTGTTTCATGGATTCCTTTGGACCTTTAAAATACTTCTGCAAATCCTCTTTCAATTCTAATCAATGTAGGTAACTTTACTAGTGATTTCCCTTTGATTAGTATTGGTCTCTAGGTATCAAATTGACTGCAAATGCCTTCAAATCTTCAAGGAAGGTGTATGAATGATATTATAACTTTAATATGATTTTTATGGATGAAATATGGCCACCAAAAGACCTCTTCAAACTCTTTTAAGATTCTGGACCAATTATGCAATTTTACTAGTAATTTGGGGTTCAAATCCCCATGGGGTAAGTACTGAAAATGGCTTCCCAAATGCCTCCAAACCCACTCAAATTTATGAAAAAAGGTATGTAAGGTGTTAAGTATGTTATTAAAGTCTCATATGCACCATTAATGGATTATTACAACTATTTTCACCCTCTCCCATTCAACTGCAAAAATCCCCAATTCGACCCTTGGGGAAATGGCACTATTTCACCTCCCAATACAACTAAACTTAGTAAAAATGATTCAAATGCTCAAGTACAGTACACTAAACTTGTAGAAGACATCCATGGCAGTATATTTATCACAAATATATCAGATAATAATCCATTCATTCGAAATCATCAGCATTACATTGATTCACAACAAGGTAGTGGGGAAATGGCACTGTTCTTTCATTAAAATTGAGATTTATACATTTCTACTTGGAATTTCGACCTGAAACTTTCTGGAGATGAAGAACAGAGTATTTACTTCATATTACAAAATAAATGGGGCATTAAAAGCTCCCCTAAAGAGTACAATAGCTCACCAAAAACGCCCTCCCTCAAGGATGAAGAATATGCCATCAAAACTGGAAATGGTTGAAGGAGTGAGCTGCAATAGAAGAAACCATGAGCTGCCCTGTAGTTTACAAGTGCAAATAAAGACTCCATTAAAGCTCCAAATTAAAGGTCTGAATGGCCTTTCCAATTACCAACTTGGATGAGAATCTTTCACCCTCGAAATTGGCCAAGGCAAGAAACTAGTCATCCACTAGCTGTCCCTATTCACAAATGCAATTGCAAATTCTACAAATGATCAAAAGATGGTTTCATTCTTTTTTATTGACATTTATAAACTTCTAATGTCCTCCATGGGTCAAATTCCTTCCAAGAGACTCATGCCAACTCAAGTTGGGAAGAGATTCCAAAGAACGCCACTTGTACAACAATTCCTAGTCTCCCACTTCCACCAAATCACATGTGGAAGCATCTTAGCTACCCTAACACCCTTGAGCGCCCTCTTGGAGTCTATTTTTAGCCCTGATATGTCATATATGTCATATGTCAGCCTTCAGGTCTGATTTGGGTCATAGGTGTCATAGCATCTTCATCATTGTTGTCATAGAGCTAGGGAATCTAGCCCAAGTGTCTCACTAGCTCCAAATTGTCTCTTCCTCTTCCATGGGAGTTACTCTTCCTCTATATTTTGACCTTGGATGAGTCATGCAATGAATAATACCTTTTGGACTCCCCCAAGTATGTTACCATTCACCTTGAATTCGAATTGGTGAAAGAATGATGCCAAGTGTAGTGGGGAAATCTAGCCATATGTGGGTCCCACTTCCTCCATGTGTCTTCATGATGAAATGCCACTTTTATTTTCACTTGTATATATTTATTTAGCTCCTTTATTAAATATTTATGCCATTCTAATGTTCAAACATAATTTATTATCCCCATTATTCCAAATCCCAAAGCTTCCACTCCAAACCTAGGAAACTAGTAATTTTCCTCCTTGGCAATTATTTGAACTTTAGCATCAATTTGACAAACTCTACTGAATAGGGACAATGTGATTAGGCAAATGTGACCCAATGCCAAATTTGGGACATTACAGGAAGTTGAGTTCAACTGATCTAGTTGTGCTAGCCACCGCAATCAAAACCTAAAAGGGGGAAAGTTGGGTTATGGGTGAGTGCACAAAGTTGAGGGACCTTTTAGATGTAATGGTATATTCAAGAAACTCATTCAATTTCTATAAAAGAGGATTGATCCCAAGCAATCCCAATCTTGCCAAACCTAGTCCCAAGCCTACCACGGTGAAGGCCACGTAGGATAGTTAAACAAAGCGCGTACTTGTTATGTAGTTCTAAAACATATACTCATTTTGTAGAACATGTTGTATGCCCCAAAACAGGATGCGCCCATCATTTTCTCTACGACGACGACATGTAGCGATTTTTTGTGACCAACAAAGGTATTGGTGAATGTGATTTGGGTGAGAAGGGCCTCCATCTTCCACCTTGGGAATCATTCTCCTCCATATAAGGTATTTACATCAAAATCCATTCTTCTAAATAATCTATTTTTAGTAATTTGTATGCCGTAAAATAAATTTAAACCATAATTTTATTAATTTGTATGCCCTAAAAAAATTTGAACCATAATTCTAGTCATTTGTATGCAACCAAAAGAAATTAAAACCCCAATTTACTCATAAAAAATAAATCAATTTCACTAGATACATATATATCCATGAGCATCCTTATGAATCCAAAACACTATTCACCAATATGCAAAGTTTCTCATGTATATAGCAAGGTTGCATACAATTAAAAAAAATATCAAGTGGAATTCATATATCTGCCTCAAAATACAACTAAAAAATATCAAGTGGAATTCATATCTACCCCAAAATAAAACTAAAAAAAAATATCAAGTGGAATTCGTATTGGGATTTTATTCATCAATAGCACCATATGCCCCCTCCTCTAGGATCTAGCCCTTGCCTCTACCTGGAATCTCGGAGTTGGTCCTCCAACGGCATTAGTCAACATCCTACAATTTTAATGAAACTTCATAATCCAAGCCTCAAAATAAGGTAGAGAATCTTGCCATGAAATATACACATAGGACATTTAATGTATGTATCTGGAAATTTAAATTAACACCTATACGAAAAAAAATTAGGATGGAAAAATGTTAAATGTTTATTCGTTAGTGCAATTGTTCAATTATAAATATTAAATTATAAATAGTTCACGTCATTATTTGTTGTAAACTATTTTTACATTTTTCATTTCTTAGAGATGTCATTATTCCATGTGTATTTTTCTAATGATATTTTTTTTGTATTTATGATTGCAGTGGCTACTATGGATTCTAATCTGGAGATCTGAAACATATTTCACATTTGAGAGAGATTGGTGCCACTTGGAGGGGTGGAGATGAACTATGCCACTCCCTGCAGAGTCATTGGATGCTATCGTAGACACTATTAACCGCTCTAACGATGTGTTGTATGACTTAGCATTGCACAGAGAAATAAAACGACAAGAATATATGCAAATGGTGTGAGTTACAATGAAGTCAAGAATAAGAAAATCACAAAAGAGCAAATATAGGAACATTTCAGAGTGCCTAGAACAGATCAAATTCCAAACACCAGCATAGCACATATTTTGATTGAGTGGTGCACATATCAACCATTCCAAGATCATTGGATGGATAAATGGTATATAGTTTTTGATATTCCACCACACAACAATAGGGAACTACCTCTATACTTCCTCTGGAAGTTGTATGTTGAGTTTTTTTTGGGTAAACATGTAAACTATTTTGATATATCGGGGTTCCAGGGCATTGCTATGGGTATGCCTCAAAATAAACCCAATGCTAGGCATCCATATGCCAATCATCCCATACCTCCTACTCATAGCCAACTACCTAGGCCATATGTCCCTCTTGCACATCATATGATTCCCCAAACAGAGGAGGTGTTTTTGACTCTAGCTCAGGTAATTGTCTGCCATACCACAACTATTGACCACGAAAGGTTCTCTTCCACTAGTGGGGCACAACCATAAGATTTCGATGGCATAGAACTATATAGTGGTGGGGATAGTCCAACATCCCATGAGCCCCACATTGAGCCACACATGTGTACAGTGTGTGATCAAACCTTCTATGGTCATGGACCAACACATGATACCTCCTTGATGACTTACAGTTAGGTAAGTATATGGTTACAACTCTAATTTTTTTGAAATTATTTTTTTCCATATTGTACACATATTAAGATTGTTAATGTATACAATTTTTAATCTTGCAGGAGCTTGATTCCTCTACAGGGGGTGCTAGTGTACCAAGTGTTATCGTATCTGAGGCGACAACAACTAACACTGAGGTCATATTTCAACATGTCATTTTTTTAATACATGCCATTTCATTAATACATGTTAGGACATTAATGTTATATGGTCTAATATTTACAACTATTTTTTAATTTGTAGACACGATATGCTCAGCAGGATGCAGGACACATTGATCTCAGTGAGATCCTCGAGGATGGCCTCTATGATTTTTTTAGGTGGGTAAGTACATGCTTAATGACTTAATATTGTTCAAATTATTTTTTTCTTATTGTACTACTTTATAGATTGCTAATATTTAAATAATTTTTAAACTTGCAGGAGTTGACTAAGGATGTTGAGGGGCAAGGAGTTGCTAGTAGTGATCCCTCACATGGGGTAGATACTTTTCCAAATAGAGGTAATTATTACAACATGTTATTTTCAATACATCTTATTCCATTCATTCATGTGCATGTATAACTATGACTTGGAACTCTGTGACTATAGGGATCAACCCAAATCCTTACACCACCACTTTGGTTTGCCTCTCCCCACTGTCCAAATGTAGACAAGGGTTTTTTCTATATCATACCACCCTCTTTTGTAAAATGAGCGGGTGTCCATGATCATTGACCTACTGATTCCACGGTAATGTATAGCCTTTGATGACAGTTGTTGATTAGATTTCAATTTTAAATCCACAACTTGTTCTTCTTAATTTGTTTTTTTCACATGTTTACAGCACTAGGATGGAGAGTTCTCCATGACATAACTAAGTGGGGTTGTTGATGCAATAGTTAATGTTGCGTCTACGATGGGAATAAGTCACACAGAGGTACATCTACTTCAATATTTGTACATAGTTCATTTGTATTGTGTATTCATGCATGATGCCTAACTATTTTAACATATGGTGAATGCGACCTCACTCCTCTAGTCCAATAGTGCATTCAACCAAGGTTGATGTTCAACCTATGGCTCCAATCACTACACAAGAAACCTAGTCTCCTTCCCTAAAACATATTTTTTCAGTGAGATGTTCATTAATTACAAAATTCAAGTTAGTAATTTCTCATGCATACATGTTGATAATTGTTGAGCTAATTGACATAGGAAATTTTATTTGCAGAGCATCTTCGTAGAGAGGATTTCAACAAGGAGGAGGACACCATTCGCATCTATAACTCAGATGGATTCAGTGATTGTTTGTTACAAGTAATTGTGTCATATTTTTGTTTAAGTTTGTTAGTGCTTGAGCATTAGTTCAGTTAGTTGATCAACAAATTTGATCTTTGATTTGTAGACTCCTAATATGCATAGCAGTCCTAGACAGAGGAAAGGTGCATCAGAGTCAGGGAAAAATAAGAGGAAGTTAGATTTTTGATGTGTATTCTAGAACATACGCACTTTCATTTACATGTACATCATTGACCTTTTTTTATACATGTACATTGACAAGCAATCTAAGGACCATATTGTCTCTTGAGATCTTCACAACAATATTTTAAGTGTGATCGTACACATGTGGTCAATAATTTTTATGTCTATGTGTAATGTTGGACCATTTTTTGATAGCTTGGACACTTGCATGGAGATATATCAGTCATGACGTTGAGAACAATGCACATTTACAATGTTCTTGACCACAATCCAATTGCATATACAATGTTAAATTGTATTGAAAACATTGCACATTTACTTGATTTTCTTGACCACAGTTGAATTACATGAAATTATGTGAGTGATGCACCTAATCCACACAAGATATTAACACACTTAACCTGCAAAATAAGAAACTAATACAATTAAGTGACATGTACAAAAACTCATAACCCACTTAAGAACTTAACAAGTGTGATAAACACACATAGGCTATGCATCTAGACTCTCATACACATGTGATGCACTCATGCAACGCATATAAATAGGTTAAATTTTAGTGTGATGACACTCATATAATAAATTGAATGGGTGCACATAAGTTCAATCTGACACTATCCTAATAACATGACCATTGACAACTAAACCATTAATCCTTTTATCATATGCCCCATTCACAACTCACCAACTACACTCATACCCTTTTTATCCTAACCCACGAACCACCTAATGCATCTCATTTTTTTCGTAAGTCACATAAGCATCCAATGTACTTAAGTGACATGTACATAAGGAACAAACCATTTGCATCACAAGACTTCTTATTGTCACCTCATAGCATCACATTTTTCATATATGAATTGCTTTTGTACTAATATCTTAATTACTTGGGCCAATGACCAAATTCATCATGCACATATGTTGGACTAACTCATGCACATAAATACCTAACCTACATAAGAACCAATTGGACATATTAAAGGATACACATAGATGGCACACCTATGAAACACACTTGTTTATCCCACATAATTGATGCTTATCTTTTACCTCGACCCATGCAACCCCTATAACACTAATCGATATAAATTTAATCCCATTTATGGTTAACCCACTACCCCTAAAACCCCCAACACATAACCTAATAATGATCCTAACCCTAACCACCTAAGTCACTTTGAAAAATACCTAACACACATAAGCACCCAACACACTTAAGCAATTGACCCAACTAAGTGGAACACATAAGCACCTTACCCACATAAGAACCTATCAAACATAAAAGGATGCACATAGGTGACACACCTAAATGATGCACCTATGTGGTCCACATAAATGAAATTGGCATTTGGCATGATGACTTTCATATAACAAGTATATAGGATGCATAGTGATCATCAACAAACAAGAAAACCTAGAGTTCATTCATGATCATCAACACATTATAAACCATGTGTATGAATAACAGGATACCCTAAAAAAATTCGAGAGGTCTTGCAGAGAATTCCAACTATGCAACAAAACTGAGTTTCGCGAGGTCGTGCAAGTTTGGCTAGGCAAGATCCACGTGGGAATGCTAGCCACAAGTTCTCAATCGATGAATTTCTAGATTTTACCCCTTTGGGTGTTTATATCTAGTATCACAATTTTAGTGTCTACATCTTATTTCATAATCAAAATTTTCCAACGTTTACCCCTTTCTACAAGAATTACATTGTCCCTTACTAAGCAAAACCCTAGTTTCCAAAACCATACTAAAAGATGCTCTAAGAGCCATGGAGCCATAGAATAGGGGTACCCCTATAATTAATCCGATGTCCTGATTCCAACAAAGTTGATGGTTCATCGATCCGAGCCATGGTCATCAGTTTATGGCTGCTTGAAACTCGCCTCCTAGAGGCTTTCAAAAACACATCTTGAATCCCTATCGGGGGAATATAACTCAAATTGTGGTATAGAACTGAGTTCCGTGAGATCCTGCAAGTGTGTTTGGGCGGGTTCTACATGGGAACACTAGCCACAAGTTCCTAGTTGCAGAATTCCCAAAGTTGACCCCTTTCTACAAGAATTGCATAGTCCCTTACTAAGCAAAACCCTAGTTTCCAAAACTGTACTAAAAGATGCTCTAATGGACATGGACCCAAAGGAGAGGGGAACCCTAGCATTAATTCATTGTCCCGATTCCAACATATTCAACAGTTCGTTGATACCAACCATGGTCATTATTTTATGGCCGGTTGAAACTTGCTTCCTAGAGGCTTTTGGGACACATGTTGAATCCATGCTTGGGGCATAGAATTCCAACCGTGGTGTAGAACTGAGTTCTATGAGATCCTACAAGTGTGTTTGGGTGAGTTCCATGTGGGAACGCTAGCCAAAAATTCCTAGTTGAGGAATTCCCAAAGTTTACCCCTATGTGCAAGTAATGTACCGTCTCTTGTTCAACGAAACCCTAGTTTCCAAATCCATTCTATAAGACACTCTTTTGGAAATGGACCTAGAGGAGAGGTGCACATCTAGCATTAATCCGATTTCTTGATTCCAACGAAGTCAACAGTTAGTCGATCCGAACCACGGTAATTAGTTTGTGGCTTGTTGAAACTCGCCTCCTAGAGGCTTTCAGGGACACATGTTGAATCCCTGTCGAGGGCATATAATTCCAACCGTGGTGCAGAACTAAGTTTCGTGATGCCCTACAAGTGTGTTTGGGCGGGTTCCACGTGGGAACACTAGCCACAAGTTCCTAGTTGAGGAATTCCCAAAGTTGACCCCTATGTGCAAGAATTGCACTATCTCTTATTGAGTGAATATATATATATATATATATATATATATATAATTTTGTAATTTAGCTAAAGTTATAATCGTTGCATTGCAAGTTCTAAAAATAAAGACATCGAACTACAAAAAAGACCATACATACATCCAACTACTAAATATCAAGTTATAAATTCTTTTTGACACTATATGGGAAGTTGTGAGAATAAACCTAACTGTAAATTTAATCAAAGTTTTGAAGTGTAATGTTATTTCAAAACAAAAATATGATAAATGAGATTTCAATTTTACAAGGTCAAAGGCACAGTTTTTCCTCTTAGCTAAATCTATAATCACTCCATGGCAAGGTCTAAAAATAAAGAGAGACATCCAACTACCATAAAATAACATAGGTACATCCAACTACCAATTGTTAGGTCATATTTAGAACTTAGCTAAAGCTATAATCGGTACATGGAAGGGTCTAAAAATAAATACATCAATAAAGACATTCAACTACCAAAACAAACATAGGTACATACAACTACCAAAAAAGAACATAGATACATCCAACTACCAAATATTAGGTCTTATTTGTAACTTAGCTAAAGCTATAATTGCTCCATGGCAAGGTCTATCAAAGGGAGTAAGCTAAACTCTAGACGATTTGCATCATTCTGATGATATGATTTATTGCTGAAATTGTGATTTTGATTGTTCAAATTGCAATTTTGATTGCAGAAATGGATTCAACATCCTGGGTTAACCTTAGAACACCTAGATTATGCAATTCCAATAATCCAAAACTATCATTTCAACTGGATTTTGACCAGAAACATTGTCGGATTTTGGGTGCAAATAGAGTTTAGTTTATTCCCTATCAAAGACATCCAACTACCAAAAAAGAACATAGACACATACAACTACCATAAAACAACATATATACATCCAACTACCAAATATTAGATCATAAAAAACTTTTGACAATGTGATGGGACATACAACTACCAAACATGCAACTACCATAAAAGAACATATATACATCCAACTACCAAATACTAGGTCATAAAAAACTTTTGACAATGTGATGGGACATACAACTACCAAACATGCAACTACAACTACCATAAAAGAACATACATACATCCAACTACCAAATATTAGGTCATAAAAGACTTTGTCAATGTGATGAGAAGTTGTGAAGCTAAACCCAAATGTAAATTTGATAAAAGTAAGTTTAGAAGCTTTAAGTAAATAAAATGAGATTTTAAATAAGTTTGGAAATGTAAAGTGAGATAAAATAAAATTTCAATTTAACAAATTCAGAGAAACATTTTTTCTTATTAAATAATCAGACAACTAATTAACATATTTTATCACTAATTATATTAAAAACAACAATCATTGAAAATGTTAAACTCCACTTTAAAGCATAGATCCTGATTTGAGGAATTCTGCATCACCAAAACCTTCTAAAATTCTTAAACTAAGTAAAGCCATGTTTCTTTAATCTTTTTCTTTTGGCTTTCCCCAATTTCAAACGAGACGGAGTTTTCTAGCCAAAATTGACTGTCTGTTTGTTACAAGCTGTTTCTCTCACCGATAATACTACAAACGTTAAGACAACGAATAAAAACGTGACATCAATGTCACTGGTCATCGATCATCATGTCCGTCCAATCTGAACGAGTAGTCATCTATCGTCCTGTCCGTCCAATCTGAACGACTGGTCATCGATCAACTATGATTGCCATGGATTTTAGCAGGGGAGTAAGCCAAAGGTTCTGTCTTTTCCATTGTTTTTGGGTTGATTTTTTTTTCATTGTTTTTGGTAGTTAAAATTGCATAATTTAAATTTGAAATTATATAATAAGGTTTTTAGAAATCCATTTTTATATTAAAAATCAATTTCAACTCAAAAAACCAAAACATAACATTTTTGTGACAATTTTAAAAAAATCTATGTTAAAAATTAAGATAATAAATTGTTCATTGTTAATCCACAGTTTAATAATTAAAAGCGAGAGGAAAACTACATTGAATTCACCAAACATTTCCTCTAGTTTTCAATAATAAATAGTGTTTTGATTTAATTTGAAAGAATTTATATCAATATATCAAGTCAGTGAAGTATCACATTATCAACTATGTTAATTAGTACAGTCACTTAATTTGTGGGCAGTTAATATTGATAGGTCACAAGTTAAGTGGCATGAACAAGTTATTTGTTATTTGTTCTCCATGTTTAGTTGTAATCACCTAAATTGTTATCCATGCATGAGTTACAAGTTATAATTGTTTATTTATGTTTCTTTTTAAATTGTTTATTTAAAATTGATGTCCATAAAATTAATCAAACACTTGTCCCATTCTTTTTCAATTTGGAAAAAACATAAATTGTAATCCACCTCAAATTCTAAAAAATAAACACCTATAAATATCATGAAGTATATACATGATGACAAAGAAAAGTAAATCCACTTAATTAATTGATGGCTGATTCCCTTCATCTAACCAGCATGGAGCAAAGTCAAAAGTCAAAGATTAACTTTGCTCTGTACCAATTGGATGGAAAAAATCAGCAATCAAGATAAGCTAGGGCCTTGAGAACCGGATGCTGCCGCAATCAAGATAAGCTAGGGCCTTGAGAACCGGATGCTGCCCGACAAGGGAGTCTTAAAAGGGAAGAGATTTTATAATGGTGAAGACTATTGATTTATCTCAGTGTTGTTTCACAAAACATATCAATGGAATCCTCAAGCAATTGTTTGCACGTCGTTGCAATTCCAGTTCCGCTGCAGGGGCACATTACTCCAATGTTCAATTTCGTAAAGAAACTTGCAGCCAAGGGCGTTATTGTCACCTTTGTTACTACAGAAGCTTGCCATGCCAACATCATCAAAGCGTATGACGGGGAGGATCCTTTCTCCCACGTCCGGAGCTTGGGTCTCGATATCCGCTCTGCTCAGGTTGACGATGGATTGCCCTTTGATAGATCGTTGAATTCGGTGGAGTTTATGGAAGCCTTCCAGACTAATATGGTACCGCATGTTGAAAAGCTGATCGCCCATCTCAGGGCTAAGGAACCTCCCGTATTATGTATCATTGCTGACACTTTTTTTGTTTGGCTTGACCGCTTAGCAAAGAAATTTGGGATTTCTCATGCTTCCTTCTGGACAGAGACGGCGACCGTCTTTTCCATCTATTATCATTGGGATCTGCTTGTGAAAAATGGCCATTGTCCATTTCTCAACCACGGTATTTTTCCATTTCTTGACGCCAATTCCGCCAGTATGAAATGATAAATGTGAAATTATATTTGTCATAACTTAAAAGCTGTAGAGTTAATAAAGTTAATAGAGTGGGGTTGTTTAAGCTGTGTTAAACATGTTTTGTGGTTTTGCAGAGGATGAGCATAAGAACGTGATAAATTATATTCCCGGAGTTTCATCCTTGAAGTTAACAGATCTTCCCTCCCATCTTCAGGAGTTAGATCTATCAACTAGTGTACACAGAAAAATATACGAAGCGTTTCAATCGGTTCGAGGGGCCGATTGGATTATATCTAATACTGTTGACGAAATCGAAAGCCGAACGATTGCAGAATTACAGTCAAGAAAATCATTTTGGTCCGTCGGTCCTCTGCTTCCATCAGCCTTCCTCGATGGAAAAGGTATCAATAATGAAACATTACGGACGGCCAGCATGTACCCTGAATCCGACTGCACCAGATGGCTCTACTCCAAGCCCAAAAACTCAATCCTCTATGTTTCTTTCGGCAGCTTTGCTCATCTTTCTACAGCCCAAATAGAGGAAGTGGCCATGGGATTACTAGAAAGCAAGCAACCGTTCATTTGGGCGCTTCGTCCTAATATTGTTGCCTCGGGCGTTCAGAATATACTCCCGCCAGGATTCTTGGAGGACATTAAGCAGCAGGGTTTGGTGGTTCCATGGTCATCTCAGCTCGAAGTTTTATCTCATCCATCTGTGGGTGGATTTCTTACTCACTGCGGATGGAATTCCATTCTTGAGAGCTTATCCCTGGGAGTCCCCATGTTAGCGTTTCCGTTATTAACAGATCAATACACAAATCGAAAGCAGATTGTAGAAGACTGGGGAGTGGCTATGGACTTGGGTGGGAGTAGCAGGAGCTTCCAAAACTGTACAGAACTGGTTGGTAGAAAAAAAATAGCAAAGATCCTCAACAAATTCATGGACGAAGAAGAAGGGCGAAAATTGAGATTGAAGATCGAGCCTATTAGAGCGGTTTTGAAGACGACGGTCATGGACGGAGGCACCTCTAGAAAGAATTTAGACTTATTTGTTGAAGCTTTAAGAACCAGAAACCATTCCTAAGTTCTAGAATTTGGAGTAAGTATTTGCCCAGCTTAGAATAAGATCAGTCTCGTTCTACCGTTTTCTTTGTTACAGGTTGGTATTCGTTTTGTGTTCGGATATATCTTCTTTTAATTGTGAACTTGGATATCTTATTTTATATATATATACACGTTATCCACAGTTTTATTTATTACATGTAAACTTAGATTTCTTTTAATACATAGCTTCCTTACCTTCCTTTATCTGTAAATTTGGATTTCTTGGGTTGAAGGTAGTAGCGGTGGATACTAATGATTGTTGTTGCGGTGATGGAAGTCCAGGTTCAGTTTTCTTTAGGGTTGTTTTTTTTTTTATATTACTCCATTATTTTATTTATTTATTACATATTAGTAATGTAATTAAGTTTATACTTTTCCATTTTTTTCTAAGCTGAAAAATCTCTAAACAGGTATCATTAAGTGAAGTAGTACTTGTTGCTAAGGTAAAATCATAAGAGGGAAGCATATTTGCTCTCAAATAAATCTTATAATAATTTGAGGTATTGTCAAAGAAAATGGCAGAATTTAAATTATGCTAAATTAACAACGTATGCGTTGTCAAGAAAATTGGAGACTTTAACTTTTAAGGTATGGACATCTACTCTAAGATCTAAGATTTGGTGACACTACATCTTCATGGGGATATATACTAATGGGTATGTGCAAGATAATGAGGGTCACTTTTGACACATTAGATGTAATAGAAAACTGAAAAATCAGGCATCCCTCAACTTATGAAACGTAGGAAATTGAGTCACATTTCCAAATATATAAGTTTTAATCATTGAAAATTTACATAATTGTGTCAAATTTCATTTTTTCTAAGAGACACTTTTTTTTTTACAAATGATAAGGTATATGTTTTTGTGGGTGGAGCCTTTCAATGCCTAAATAACAATTTCAGGCTACAAAAATTGGTATATATGTATAGAACCAACATAGATGTTCAACCTATGGCTCCAATCACTACACAAGAAACCTAGTCTCCTTCCCTAAAACATATTTTTTCAGTGAGATGTTCATTAATTACAAAATTCAAGTTAGTAATTTCTCATGCATACATGTTGATAATTGTTGAGCTAATTGACATAGGATATTTTATTTGCAGAGCATCTTCATAGAGAGGATTTCAACAAGGAGGAGGACACCATTCGCATCCATAACTCAGATGGATTTAGTGATTGTTTGTTACAAGTAATTGAGTCATATTTTTTTTAAGTTTGTTAGTGCTTGAGTATTAGTTCAGTTAGTTGATCAACAAATTTGATCTTTGATTTGTAGACTGCTAAGATGCACAACAGTCCTAGACAGAGGAAAGGTGCATCAAAGTCAGGGAAAAATAAGAGGAAGTTAGATTTTTGATGTGTAGTCTAGAACATACGCACTTTCATTTACATGTACATCATTGACCTTTTTTATACATGTACATTGACAAGCAATCTAAGGACCATATTGTCTCTTGAGATCTTCACAACAATATTTTAAGTGCGATCATACAGGTGTGGTCAATAATTTTTATGTCTATGTGTAATGTTGGACCATTTTTTGATAGCTTGGACACTTGCATGGAGATATATCAGTCATAACGTTGAGAACAATGCATAATTACAACAATGCACATTTACAATGTTCTTGACCACAATCCAATTGCATATACAATGTTAAATTGTATTGAAAACAATGGACATTTACTTTATGTTCTTGACCACAGTCGAATTACATGAAATTATGTGAGTGATGCACCTAATCCACACAAGATACTAACACACTTAACCTGCAAAATAAGAAACTAATACAATTAAGTGATGTACAAAAACTCATAACCCACTTAAGAACTTAACAAGTGTGATAAACACGCATAGGCTATGCATCTAGACTCTCATACACATGTGATGCACTCATGCAATGCATATAAGCAGGTTAAATTTTAGTGTGATGACACTCATATAATAAAATGAATGGGTGCACATAAGTTCAATCTAACACTATCCTAATAACATGACCATTGACAACTAAACCATTAATCCTTTTATCATATGCCCCATTCACAACTCACCAACTACACTCATACCCTTTTTATCCTAACCCACGAACCACCTAATGCATCTCATTTTTTTCCTAAGTCACATAAGCATCCAATGTACTTAAGTGACATGTACATAAGGAACAAACCATTTGCATCACAAGACTTCTTATTGTCACCTCATAGCATCACATTTTTCATATATGAATTGCTTTTGTACTAATATCTTAATTACTTGGGCCAATGACCAAATTCATCATGCACATATGTTGGACTAACTCATGCACATAAATACCTAACCTACATAAGAACAAATTGGACTATTAAAGGATACACATAGATGGCACACCTATGAAACACACTTGTTTATCCCACATAATTGATGCTTATCTTTTACCTCGACCCATGCAACCCCTATAACACTAATCGATATAAATTCAATCCCATTTATGGTTAACCCACTACCCCTAAAACCCCCAACACATAACCTAATAATGATCCTAACCCTAACCACCTAAGTCACTTTGAAAAATACCTAACACACATAAGCACCCAACACACTTAAGCAATTGACCCAACTAAGTGGAACACATAAGCACCCACATAAGAATCTATCAAACATAAAGGATGCACATAGGTGACACACCTAAATGATGCACCTATGTGGTCCACATAAATGAAATTGGCATTTGGCATGATGACTTTCATATAACAAGTATATAGGATGCATAGTGATCATCAACAAACAAGAAAACCTAGAGTTCATTCATGATCATCAACACATTATAAACCATGTGTATGAATAACAGGATACCCTGAAAAAATCCGAGAGGTCTTGCAGAGAATTCCAACTATGCAACAAAACTGAGTTTCAGGAGGTCGTGCAAGTTTGTCTAGGCAAGATCCACGTGGGAATGCTAGCCACAAGTTCTCAATCGATGAATTTCTAGATTTTACCCCTTTGGGTGTTTATATCTAGTATCACAATTTGAGTGTCTACATCTAATTTCATAATCAAAATTTTCCAAAGTTTACCCCTTTCTACAAGAATTACATTGTCCCCTACTAAGCAAACCCCTAGTTTCCAAAACCATACTAAAAGATGCTCTAAGGGCCATGGAGCCATAAAATAGGGGCACCCCTATAATTAATCCGATGTCCTGATTCCAACAGAGTTGATGGTTCATCGATCCGAGCCATGTTCATCAATTTATGGCCGGTTGAAACTCACCTCCTAGAGGCTTTCAGAAACACATCTTGAATCCCTACCGAGGGAATATAACTCAAATTATGGTATAGAACTGAGTTCCGTGAGATCCTGCAAGTGTGTTTGGGCGGGTTCTACATGGGAACACTAGCCACAAGTTCCCAGTCGCGGAATTCCCAAAGTTGACCCATTTCTACAAGAATTGCATTGTCCCTTATTGAGCAAAACCCTAGTTTCCAAAACTATACTAAAAGATGCTCTAATGGACATGGACCCAAAGGAGAGGGGAACCCTAGCATTAATTCATTATCCCGATTCCAACATATTCAATAGTTCGTTGATCCCAACCATGGTCATTATTTTATGGCCGGCTGAAACTTGCTTCCTAGAGGCTTTTGGGACACATGTTGAATCCATGCTCGGGGCATAGAATTCCAACCGTGGTGTAGAACTGAGTTCCGTGAGATCCTACAAGTGTGTTTGGGTGAGTTCCATGTGGGAACGCTAGCCAAAAATTTCTAGTTGAGGAATTCCCAAATTTTACCACTATGTGCAAGTAATGTACTGTCTCTTGTTCAACGAAACCCTAGTTTCCAAATCCATTCTATAAGACACTCTTTTGGAAATGGACCTAGAGGAGAGGTGCACATCTAGAATTAATCCAATTTCTTGATTCCAATGAAGTCGACAGTTAGTCGATCCGAACCACGGTAATTAGTTTGTGGCTTGTTGAAACTCGCCTCCTAGAGGCTTTCAGGGACACATGTTGAATCCCTGTCGGGGGCATATAATTCCAACCGTGGTGCATAACTAAGTTTCGTGATACCCTACAAGTGTGTTTGGGCGGGTTCCACGTGGGAACACTAGCCACAAGTTCCTAGTTGAGGAATTCCCAAAGTTGACCCCTATGTGCAAGAATTACACTATCTCTTATTGAGTGAATATATATATATAATTTTGTAATTTAGCTAAAGTTATAATCGTTGCATAGCAAGTTCTAAAAATAAAGACATCGAACTACAAAAAAGACCATACATACATCCAACTACTAAATATCAAGTTATAAATTCCTTTTGACACTATATGGGAAGTTGTGAGAATAAACCTAAATGTAAATTTGATCAAAGTTTTGAAGTGTAATGTTATTTCAAAACAAAAGTATGATAAATGAGATTTCAATTTTACAAGGTCAAAGGCACAGTTTTTCCTCTTAGCTAAATCTATAATCACTCCATGGCAAGGTCTAAAAATAAAGAGAGACATCCAACTACCGTAAAATAACATAGGTACATCCAACTACCAATTTTTAGGTCATATTTGGAACTTAGCTAAAGCTATAATCAGTACATGGAAGGGTCTAAAAATAAATACATCAATAAAGACATTCAACTACCAAAACAAACATAGGTACATACAACTACCAAACATCCAATTACCAAAAAAGAACATAGATACATCCAACTACCAAATATTAGGTCTTATTTGTAACTTAGCTAAAGCTATAATTGCTCCATGGCAAGGTCTATCAAAGGGAGTAAGCTAAACTCTAGACGATTTGCATCATTCTGATGATATGATTTATTGTTGAAATTGTGATTTTGATTGTTCAAATTGCAATTTTGATTGCAGAAATGGATTCAACATCTTGGGTTACCCTTGGAACACCCACATCATGCAATTCCAACATTCCAAAATTGTCATTTCAACTGGATTTTGACCAGAAACATTGTTGGATTTTGGGTGCAAATAGAGTTTAGTTTACTCCCTATCAAAGACATCCAACTACCAAAAAAGAACATAGACACATACAACTACCATAAAACAACATATATACATCCAACTACCAAATATTAGATCATAAAAGACTTTTGACAATGTGATGAGACATACAACTACCAAACATGCAACTACCATAAAAATACATATATACATCCAACTACCAAATACTAGGTCATAAAAAACTTTTAACAATGTGATGGGACATACAACTACCAAACATGCAACTACAACTACCATAAAAGAACATACATGCATCCAACTACCAAATATTAGGTCATAAAAGACTTTGTCAATGTGATGGGAAGTTGTGAAGCTAAACCCAAATGTAAAATTGATAAAAGTAAGTTTAGAAGCTTTAAGTAAATAAAATGAGATTTTAAATCAGTTTGGAAATGTAAAGTGAGATAAAATAAAATAAAATTTAACAAATTTAGAGAAACATTTTTTCTTATTAAATAATCACACAACTAATTAACATATTTTATCACTAATTATATTCAAAACAACAATCATTGAAAATGTTAAACTCCACTTTAAAGCATAGATCCTGATTTGAGGAATTCTGCATCACCAAAACCTTCTAAAATTCTTAAACTAAGTAAAGCCATGTTTCTAAACTAAGTAAAGCGATTCTTAAACCAAGTAAAGCCATGTTTCTTTAATCTTTTTCTTTTGGCTTTCCCCAATTTCAAACGAAACGGAGTTTTCTAGCCAAAATTGACTGTCTGTTTGTTACAAGGTGTTTCTCTCACCGATAATACTACAAACGTTAAGACAACGAATAAAAACGTGACATCAATGTCACTGGTCATCGATCATCATGTCCGTCCAATCTGAACGAGTAGTCATCTATCGTCCTGTCCGTCCAATCTGAACGACTGGTCATCGATCAACTATGATTGCCATGGATTTTAGCAGGCGAGTAAGCCAAAGGTTGTGTCTTTTGCATTGTTTTTGGGTTGATTTTTTTTGCATTGTTTTTGGTGGTTAAAATTGCATAATTTAAATTTGAAATTATATAATAAGGTTTTTAGAAATCCATTTTTATATTAAAAATCAATTTCAACTCAAAAAACCAAAACATAACATTTTTGAAACATTTAGTATAAAATGACAATTTTAAAAAAATTTATGTTAAAAATTAAGATAATAAATTGTTCATTGTTAATCCACAGTTTAATAATTAAAAGCTAGAGGAAATCTACATTGAATTCACCACACATTTCCTCTAGTTTTTTATAATAAATTGTGTTTTGATTTAATTTGAAAGAACTTATATCAATATATCAAGTCAGTGAAGTATCACATTATTAACTATGTCAATTAGTAAAGTCACTTAACTTGTGGGCAGTTAACATCAATAGATTACAAGTTAAGTGGTATGAACAAGTTATTTGTTATTTGTTCTCCATGCTTAGTTGTAATCACCTAAATTGTTATCCATACATAAGTTACAAGTTATAATTGTTTATTTATGTTTTTTTTAAATTGTTTATTTAAAATTAGCGTCCATAAAATTAATCTAACACTTGTCCCATTCTTCTTTAATTTAGAAAAAACATAAATAATATTCCACCTTAAATTCTAAAAAATAAACACCTATAAATATCCTGAAGTATATACATGATGACAAAAAAAATGAATCCACTTAATTAATTGATAGCTGATTCCCTTCATCTCACAAGCATGGAGCAAAGTCAAAAGTCAAAGATTAACTTTGCTCCATACCAATGGAAGAAATTAGCAATCAAGATAAGCTCGGGCATTGAGAACCGGATGCTGCCCGACAAGGGAGTCTTAAAAGGGAAGAGATTTTATAGTGGTGAAGACTAATGATTTATCTCACTGTTGTTTCACAAAACATATCAATGGAATCCTCAAGCAATTGTTTGCACGTCGTTGCAATTCCAGTTCCGCTGCAGGGGCACATTACTCCAATGTTCGATTTCGTAAAGAAACTTGCAGCCAAGGGCGTTATTGTCACCTTTGTTACTACAGAAGCTTGCCATGCCAACATCATCAAAGCGTATGACGGGGAGGATCCTTTCTCCCACGTCCGGAGCTTGGGTCTCGATATCCACTCTGCTCAGGTTGACGATGGATTGCCCTTGGAATTTGATAGATCGTTGAATTCGGTGGAGTTTCTGGAAGCCTTCCAGACTAATATGGTACCGCATGTTGAAAAGCTGATCGCCCATCTCAGGGCTAAGGAACCTCCCGTATTATGTATCATTGCTGACACTTTTTTTGTTTGGCTTGACCGTTTAGCAAAGAAATTTGGGATTTCTCATGCTTCCTTCTGGACAGAGACGGCGACCGTCTTTTCCATCTATTATCATTGGGATCTGCTTGTGAAAAATGGCCATTGTCCTTTTCTCAACCACGGTATTTTTCCATTTCTTGACGCCAATTCCGCCAGTATGAAATGATAAATGTGAAATTATATTTGTCATAACTTAAAAGCTGTAGAGTTAATAAAGTTAATAGAGTGGGGTTGTTTAAGCTGTGTTAAACATGTTTTGTGGTTTTGCAGAGGATGAGCATAAGAACGTGATAAATTATATTCCCGGAGTTTCATCCTTGAAGTTAACAGATCTTCCCTCCTATCTTCAGGAGTTAGATCTATCAACTAGTGTACACAGAATAATATACGAAGCGTTTCAATCGGTTCGAGGGGCCGATTGGATTATATCTAATACTGTTGACGAAATCGAAAGCCGAACGATTGCAGAATTACAGTCACGAAAATCATTTTGGTCCGTCGGTCCTCTGCTTCCATCAGCCTTCCTCGATGGAAAAGGTATCAATAATGAAACATTACGGACGGCCAGCCTGTACCCTGAATCCGACTGCACCAGATGGCTCTACTCCAAGCCCAAAAACTCAATCCTCTATATTTCTTTCGGCAGCTTTGCTCATCTTTCTACAGCCCAAATAGAGGAAGTGGCCATGG